>JTEE01000128.1:61831-115705 GCA_002896455.3 Chlorella sp. ArM0029B | reverse complement strand
CAGGATCAGGGGGCATGCTGCCTCGCCCCGGCGCGGGCCCCAGGTCTGCCTTCTGAGGACTTGTAGGACTATCTAAGAAGCGAGGGGAGCGAAGAAAAGGCGTGCACGCGGGTTGATGAATCGGCGGGCCCGCCGATTGCCAGATCAGCGGGTTTGGCATTCGGCGTGCAACAGCTGGTGCTTGTGGCAGCAAGCCAGGGCACTGCGCTGTCCGATGCTGCTGATATGGCCAGCCAAGCAGCGGAGCTGCTGTTAGACAACTCAAAGCGGCAGGCAGTCGGCAGGCAGCTGCAGCAGCTGGCAGCGGCAGCTGGGCTGGGGCAGCTGCCGCTCAGCATTCAGCAGCTGCACTACTTGTGCTGCTGGAACGCAGCACAGGCGATCAGCATGCTGCACCTTGGCGTGCAGCTGCAAAAGAAAGCTGCGCTCCGCGGCGCATCTCTGCCTGCTCGTTTTGGCGTGGATGCCCCTCCGCCAGAGCGTTTAGAAGCCCTGCTGGCAGCCGGTCGCAGCTTCGCAGCGCAGCTGCGGCAGCTGGAGCCGCACAACCCAAAGAGCTACACGGCCGCTGGATCAGTCGCAGTGTGCCGCAGGCAATGGGCGGAGGCTATGGGTTTGAACATGCAAGGTTTTCGGCTTGCACAGGAGCAGCAGGATGTTTGGAGCATGGCAAGCAGCGCGTTTGCAGCTGTGGAGGCTGGAGTGTGGGGAAACGATGATGCACCCGCAAGCATGACCAGCGGCAAGCTTGAGGCAGCCGTCGCAGCATGCCAGCAAGCACAGCATGCCCTCCGCCGCTGCCAGCACCTGCTGCCGCTGCTGTGGGTTCAGGCCGTGCGGCCAGAAATGGTGCAGCCCGGCGTTCAGAAGTTGCAGGCAGCGCTGCAGGGCAAGCTGCAACGTGAGCATTACACAAGCGCAGAAGCTCAGAGGGCATTAGATTCCATTGGCTCGAGCGTAGTCTGTGACGCCTGCGGCAAGCAGAGTGTGGGCCTGCGCCGCTGCTCCCGCTGCAGGAAGGCGCAGTACTGCAGGTGAGCGGGCCGCGCTCGAGTGGGTCCCAAGCCAGTGCTGTGCTGCTAGGCTATAAAAAGATGTGCCTGAAGTCCCCGCTCACTCACCTGTGTCGCTGACTGCCATCCCTGGTGCAGCACCGAGTGCCAGCACCAGCACTGGCGCGAGCACAAGCGGGAGTGCCGGCCGGCCTGAGGTGGCTTCCATCGCCACAAGTGAATTGAACAGGCAGCCCTTACCCACCCGGGTCTGTCTCAACGGCCACCCACCACCCGTAGCCCTTGTTGTGGCCTAGAACAACCATGAAACACTGATGTGCCTGAACCACTTTTGGTCACTGACTGCATAGCACTCTCCCCTGTTTGCCCGCTGTGGACTGGGCACAGTAGACTGGCGAATGCCTCACACAAGCTGCTTCTCTGCATCTCACACACTTTGCAATTCTAATGTAAGCTGTTAGCACCAGACGGGAACCACATGTCCCACCTTGCGTGCTGAAGCACGCAAGCTTGACCCCAAGCTGACGTCTCTTCCCTTCTCTCTTAATCCTCCTGCCATAAGTTCACTTTCATGGCCCCATCTGCCGCCGGCGGGCCCTGCCAGCTCAGCTTGCACAGCAAGCCTGCACCTGACCTCGTGCGCTACCACCTGCCTGCCTTCCTGTGCATGCTTCTGTAACAACAGCCGCTTTGGCCCGGGATGCTTATTGCCCGCTTGGCGTCCCACCACCTCTGCCGGATTCGCCCGTCACGTTTACAGGCAGTTGGGAGCAATCTTGTCAAGGGGTGTGAGTGGTGTTGTAGAAATGAAGAAGCAATGTTGCCAGAGAGGTGTGTAGTACACAGGGGATGAAAAAATCGCCAGCGTGGCGTTTACGCCATGCACAGCCCATGCCAGGTCATGCCATGACAGCACCAGCTTCGGTGCCAGGGCTGGCATCAGCACATCAGGTGTCGGGGCCCACCTACGTGCGACCACCGGCTGCTGCAGCGGTTGCTTCCCTCCTGGTTGCAGCACTAAGGGGTGCACATGTCTGCTGGCTGCATCATGGCATGCGGGTGGGTGCGGGCTGCAGCGGGCGGCTAGCGCAGGATGGGAACGCGCAGGTTGGTGGCGAAGGCTGTGACCCACAGCGTGACGGGCAGGATGGCGTAGAAGTATTGCTTGAGCAGCATGCGGGCAAAGCCGGGGGCCTGGCTCTGCGTGCGCTCTGACAGCTGCAGCAGGATGATGAGGTTCTGCGGGAGGCAAGGAGGAAGGGAGGAGGGCGGCAAACGGGAGCAAAGGGACGGTTAAGGCCAGACATAGAAGAGCGACGAGCAGCAAAATGAGGACAGGGACAAGTGCGGCAGGTGTACAGGTTCTGCAGGGGGCAGGAGAGGCAAACAGAAGAAGGGAGCGGTGCAGAAAGGAGCAAGGGAGGGGCCAGACGCCAACAATTACACTAAAAAGGGGGTCTGCTCCCAGAGACGGCTGCAACGGGACAATGAGGCACGGCAGGGCGAGGCCCCTGCCTGCTTTAAGGCATGCACAACACACCACGCCTGTGCAAGCCCTCCATCCCGTCGCATCACCGTCGGCCCTTCCGCTCTCTCACACGCCTTGGCTCCACGTCCCTGCATGTCCCATCTCTCCATCCATCAGCACACAAAGAGACGCGCGCCTCTGCCAGCCCCCGAATCCGCCTCCCTGCCCCTCATCTCACTTCGCCACACAAGCACACACACACTGCTCACATGGCCCGCCCTGCCTACCTGTGCTGTCGGCATCACTGGCTCCAACCGCAGGCCCGGTGGGCAGCCCAACCCCTGACCTTGCCTGTCGCCCGCTTTCACCCCACCACTGCCCCCCACATCACCACCCTTTGTTGTCAAGCCTAACTGCGCCGAAGGCATCACCGCCTCCACCAGCAGCACCGGGAGCAGCACACCCTGGGACTGCCCCTCCCCTACTTGCACACACTCTGCCCTCTCAAGCCGCCCCGATTCACCCACCTGCGCCGAGGGCATCACCGCCTCCACCAGCAGCACAAACAGGAGCACGGGGTCGGACATGACGGGGGGCAGCAGACCGGCTGCAGGCACAGGCGCGATGCACAGCAGGTGGCAGGGGGGAGGTGGGAGGAGGCGGTGAATGGCGGGCTAGAGGGGCCGGCCGCTGCGCGGTGCGCAGTGTCGAGCCATGTGGCAGCAGCAGGCATGGCGCCTGGCAGTGGCAGGGGCTCGCTCAGTGGAGCAGCAGCAGCAGCAGCCAACGCTGCCCTGCCCCTTGCACGCCGTACGCTGCCTGTCACCTTTGACCGCTCCTGTGTGCCCTTGCCTGTTCCCACCCCGCCCCGCCCCTCCTCCGGCCACAGGCCAACACCACTCCACCCTGCCCCTGCCTCTGCTGCCCCACCCCGCCCTGCCCCCACCTGAGGCCAGCGTCTGCAGCATGGCAATGGTGGCCACTGGCACCACCAGGAAGCGTGTGATCACCAGCACCGCCAGCGCCTTGGCCTCAACAACATCAACTGCAGGGAAGAGAGTGCAAGAAACCTGTTGTGGAAAGCTGCAGGGGAAACCCCAAAGGGGGCGCATAATGCGAGCCTGGCCAGCCCTTTCAAACAGGCAGGGCGGGGCAGGCCAGAGGGCTGTCCTATATATAACAGTGTCACAGCTGTGCACGCTGTGTCACTCTGCCCCACTCCACGCAGCTTCTTGCCTGGCAGCAGCTGCTTCAGGGCGGCCACCCAGCCGCGGCGTTGCAGCGCCGTTGCACCCGCTGAGCTGGCGGCAGAGGCGGGGCCCACGGCTGCCGCGGCCGCCGACGCTTTCGACTCTGGCTGCTGCAGAAGAGAGGCTGCCAGGACCAGGGTCTGGGTGGCCAGGGTGCCGGCCGCCAGCAGCTCGATGACCTGGCAAGGGGTCGGGGGGACAGCAAGGTGAGGTGGCACAGTGAGAGGAGATGTGGCATGCCCTTATTATTTGTTGCGGGCGATGAAGAGGTCACAAGACTTATGTGCTCGGGTGGCTTACTGTAGCGGTGCCGGCAGCCGGCAGCTCGACGAACTGGCAAGGGGATCAGGTTGCACAGCAAGAGTGGGTGGGTGATGGAGAGGAGGCGCACAGGGTTGGGGCTGGGGTGGGTCATAGCAGCGGTGCCGGCGGCCAGCGGCTCGATGGCCTGGTAAGAGGAGGCGGTGGGGGCCAGGGTGCAGGGGTTTATTGATTGGTGGGAGGGGTACATTGTGATGTTGGGAGGGGAAGGATTGCAAAGAGGGTCTTTGAGCATGGCAGCAGTGGACGAATTGACGAGGTGGCCGAGTGGGGAGCAGGGCGGGAGCGGGCAGGTGGAACCGTGAGTGTGGGGGTTGAGAGGGCCAGATGGGTGAGCAAAGGCACGGGTGTTTGGAATACAAAGCGGGGCATGACCCCCCTGCCTGCCTGCCTGTCTGCCTACCCCGCCCCTTCGCACACGTCTTGAATGCGGGGCCACGTCGTCGAAGGAGAGCACTACAAGCAGCCACCCACCACCAGCCCAGCCAGCCCCTCACCTCGAGCGCCGCCTTGATCACCGCCTGCAGCAGGCCCAGCTCAGGAGGCAGCGCTGCCGCCGCTGCTGCCGCGCCCACGCCGGCTGCCGCCGCGCTGCCGCTGGATTGTGTGGCAATCAGCAGCGCACGGCCGGCGGGGGTGAGGCCAACTATGGTGCCAGCAAGGATGGCCAGCACTGGCGGGTTGAGCACCTGAGGAGTGAATGAGGCGAGGCAGGCAGGGCAGGCAGGGCATTGGGCCGGGGCAAGAGGCGGGGGCAGCACTCTCGGGTGGCTGCATGACGCAGCGAGGCTGTGTCACACCTGAAACAACAAGTGCGCTCTGCGCCACTCGCCGACCTCCCCCCGGGGACCCGCACTCTGCTAGGCACTCGATAGTTTCTACGTCCCATACTCACAACCACCCTCTCTCCACACACCCCTCCCCCAGCCCCCGGCAAGCTCATCTCGTAATCACCTGCGAAAAGAACTGGCCCAGCCTCAGGGTCACCGGGTGCTGCGCCGCCTGCTGAGCCCAGTTGGGAGGCTCCATCCCCCCGCCCTCATCCACGCTGCCGCCCACGCTGCTGCCGCTGGCTGTGAGCGGGGTGACATCCAGCACACGCGGCTGGCGCCAGGACAGCGGCTGCGGCCCGCCGCTTCCCACCCCCGCCGTCTGCTGCGCCACCCCCTGCTGCCGCTGCTGCCGCTGCAGCTCTGCACCAGAGGCGGTGGGGCTCCCCGCTGCCTGCTGCTGCTGGTCCTCCTGCTGCCGTGGCGGCAGCGGCCCTGGGGGTGCCTGCTTGCCTCCCCCCATGAGCGCCATGCCGATGCTCCACAGGCAGGGGCTCCAGGCCAGCAGGAAGAGGGCAGCGTAGCCCAGCGCACGGCTGGCCAGCGGGGCGGGCAGCAGGGTGGTGAGGAAGACGGCGGGGAGGGTGAAGGAGTTGCCAAAGGCGGCAGAGGCCGCAACCATGCGGGGGGGGCCTGCGNGAGCCGCCGCCGCCGCCGCCGTCGCCAGAGCTGCCGCCGACCCTGGCCGATGCAGCCTCCATGCCAGTGGTGGTGCGTGGCGCTGCATCCTGCTTGCCACGCTGGGGACCGCGCGCAGCAGCGCTGCCGCTGGCAACGTCACGCAGCTGAATGGCGGCGGCAGCCTCTCCCGCTGTCAGCTTCTCATTTATGATATTCAAAGCAGCTTCAAGCATCAATCTGTCGCGCTGGCCAGACAGAACGCGGCTGTAAATGTGCACAGCCTGCCTGCCGCAGGCCTGCAGTGCTGCCAGCAGCTCATTCTCTTGCCGCCCACTGGCGCCCCGCCCCGCCATGGGTGCAGCGCCGGCGGCCTGCAGCAGCCCCGTGTTCGCCGGGTGGGCGCCCTGCCGGCCTCTACCGACTCCTCCAGACGTAGAGATCCGCATGAGCCGGCGGCGCGCTCAGAGCGTGGTCAAGCGGCGGGATGATCAAAGACGCGCACCATTGCGGCTGGTCATCCGGCCTCGAATAGTGTATCGGCTACAACGATTGAAAGCTCGGGGAAGATGCGCGCGACGTGGTGATCCAAGGCGGCGCCTTCCCCCTACCACCCGCCGCGCGCCGCCACCTCAGCGTCGGCGCCTGCCGCATGCGCAGCACGCTCGCATTCCCCACGTGAGCCATCTCAACATGCACTCCGGGTGACCTTGTTTCGCTTGTAATCTGGCTGATAGCCTCGGACACCAAGTTATAAGGCAGTCATGAACCTGCAGGGCTCCAACAAGGTTTGCCACCACAACCTCTGGCATGGTTTGCCCACCGGCAACCTAGACTAAAAGGCTTGTGCTTCCAAATGGATGGGGAAGCGAGCGGAAATTAAGGCGCACTGAACACATGACGGCAAGACCAGGTGCAAAAGGAAAGCACGGGGGCGGGAAATTGTGCAGTGCCCTGCCGTGAGGCTGCTGCTGCGCCTTGCACGACTGCCGGCAGCAGCCCAAGGGCAACCCAGGGCTGCCAACAGAAGCGGGCCCTTGTTAGCCTGCTGCACAGAGTAGCGCGTGCTGCCCTGCCTGCCACCAGATGGTGCTGAGTAAATCTGAGGCAGGGGATGCTGTCTGCAGGAGCTCAACGGCGGCAGTATGCGCTTGGGCAGCCGCCACGTCCATGGGTGTCCGCCCCTCATGGGCAGTGTCCAAGGCGGCCATGCACACTCAACAAGACTGGTAGGATGCCAGAAGGCTCTGGCAAGCCGCTGGGCAGGTCGTTCAAGACCGGTAGGTGGGACCTCCCGATATTGGTTCGTGCTGCGGCTGAGGAGAAGCACACGAAGGAGCTGTGGGAGGCAGAGAGACAAGTTGTGCCCAATCAAACGAGTGCTCAGCCCGGGCTGCCAACCCCAAACCCGGACTTTCCACCGCCAAGGTTTAGCTACCCTTTTGCTCACCGTGACCTCCCCTTTCGTGGACATGCAACCCCTTGCAACTGTTGCGAACCCACACCAACACGGGCGCAGAGAACCCGCCCTGCTAGCACCCTGACCGGTCCCACACTCTTTGGCGCCGACCCGAGCCTCCAGCCTACCTGGCAGCCCTGAGGTGGGCAGGCCAGTGCTACGTCAGCCCTGGCTGAGGTATCCGACTCGGTGCCGGGACCCCTACCTGCGCTCGGCTCCCGCCAGCACCCCGCCTGCTTGTACCCTTGCTGCCGCTATCATTGCTGGTGCACCTTGGGACTGGTGCCAGCAACTGTTGGCCTGTGATGTGTTCCACACGCTCACACCCCTGCTTCATTTTCTTGTCACAGCATGGCTGCGCCACAGCAGCTGCCAGGTGCCGAGTTTCTGCAGCGCCGCCTGGCGCGCGCTGCCGCCATCCCCGCCGCCGAGCGCCCGCCCGACGTGGCCGCGTTTGTGGAGTCGGTGCAGCTGCTGCGCGAGGCGTGCGACCTGCTGCCGCTGACAGCCGATGGCAGCCCTGCGCTGCAAATTGACGACCCGCCAGCCCGGCAGCAGATGCAGCTGGCCTTCCTCAAGGCGGCCAGGGCTCGCTACATAAGCCCTCACACACCCGAGTGCGACAGGCCGAACACAGTGCATCAGGTTGCCAACTGCAAATGGTGGCTCACTCTGGCAGACCAGGGCGTCAGCAGCTCGTGCCTGGAGTCTGTGCTGTGTTGCACGCCGAATGCCAAACCCGCTGATCTGGCAATCGGCGGGCCCGCCGATTCATCAACCCGCGTGCACGCCTTTTCTTCGCTCCCCTCGCTTCTTAGATAGTCCTACAAGTCCTCAGAAGGCAGACCTGGGGCCCGCGCCGGGGCGAGGCAGCATGCCCCCTGATCCTGATCAGGGCTTTNGGGGCACAGGGTGGGCGGTGGGCGGGTGGGTGGAAATCAACATGCAGGTGCTGTGCTGTGCTGTGCTGTGCTGTGCTGTGCTGTGTTAGCCGTGCTGCGCTGTACTCCAGCCAGCACACTGTGCGGTGCAGCCAGGTGGGCAGGGCAGCGGGGCGCAGTACAACGCGGTGCTGCCACTCTCTGCCTACACCGGCAGCCCCTCTCTCAGCTCAAGTGCAAAGCGCTTGGCGAACAACAGCCTGTGCAGCAGTGACCAGCAGTAGCCAGCCAGGCATCAACACCCCTGCGCGCACCTGCCGGCGGCGGCGGCGGCTTGGGCCGCAGCGCCGCTGCCGCCAGCGGCGTGCCCGACGCGGCCGCCATGCTGAGAGCAATGGCAGAGGCGGCCTCTGGCGAGCTCCTCCCCCGCCAGCTGCTGCCGCTGCCGCTGCCGTTGCCACCAATGCCGGCGCTTGGCTGCTGCTGCTGCAGGCCCAGCAGGGGCGTCAGCACCAGGCCGCAAGCTGCCCCCACCACGATCTGAAAGAGCGCCGCCGCCGCAATGCCCAGCAGGAGCGTCATGTCTGGGTTGGTTGCCAGGGTTGAGGCCACCTTGCTGAAGAGCATGCAGGGGATGAGGAGGTGGAAGGAGACCTGCGGGGCGGGCGGGCCGGCGAACGAGCTTAAAGCAGGTTTGAAGGTTGGGCGGGCAGTCTTGACTTGTGACGGATTGATTCATTGATTGAGTCGTCTGGGCCTGGCTTGGCCACCCATGTGCAGGGGAGGTGGGCCTGATCGGGGCAGCGCGAGTGTCGGTGGAAAAAGCACACAGCAGTTTCATAGGAAAGCATGCACAAAGCACAGTCGCTGCATTGAGAGGCGGCGACCAAGCTACTCCCAGCCCACCTGCCCTCGAAGCACCTGCCCCACCCACCCAACGAGCTGTCACCGCCCCACCTGGCTCATGACTGTGGCTGTCGAATTGGGGATCCTCTTGCTGCGCAGCAGCCAGCCCACCGCTGCGCAGATTATCAGCAGCTTGCCAGATGCCGACATGGTGGCATTCAACACCCCTGGGTCGATTGCTGCTGCAAAGGAGCCTCCGAGGCCAGCTGCCGCCGCTGCCGCCTTGGACGCTGCTCCCACCAGGCCGGCAGGAAGCGGTGCTGCTGCAAGGGGCTGCACATGGCAGCGGCGCCGCCTGCGGCTGGCTGGCCCGCCGACACCGCCGGTGCTGTCAGGGCGGCTACCGGTGCTGCCACCAAGGTTGCCGTGCCGCGGCAGCGGTAGGCGGGAGGGCAGGCGGCAGGCGGTGCGCAGGCCCAGGCCGCTGCTCGCTACCGCTCCGGCCATTGGCATCAGCTGCATGATGCCCCAACAAGCTACTCAGGCGGTCGCCAGCCGCCCTGGAGGTGTCAAATGGCTGTCCCGTTGCCGCTGCTGCCGGTTGCAGGGCACGGCAGCCAGAGGGGGCACTCGGAGCAGATCGGGCGATTGGGCGATGTCGCGTGTAAGCGCCGCCTCTCCCTGCAGCCTCTCCCCTGCAGCTAAGCTCAGCTCAGCACGAGCACAGCAGGATAGCTCGCATCCTGCGTGCCTGCAGCCTCGCCCCGACTTGCGCTCGCACAACGCAATTGGGCTGCATAGCGCCGAGCGCTGAAACCGCTTTGCAGCGGTGTCTCTGGCCCGCACTGCTCCGACGCTTGTAGGCCCACTGGTGGCCGCAGTTAGCTCTCTTGAGTACTTCGGAGATTCGGGGACTGGCGCACGCCGCTTGCAGCCGCATTGCGGGGGCCGGCGCCCCCGCTCGTAGATATGTTCCCTCGGCTGCTCCACCACCGCCCAGCTGCCTCCCCTGGCGCCGGCAAGCCACGTCTCACCTCCCTATCCGCGGTGCGAGCCGGCCTGCTGGTGCTGTGGCGCCGCCGCTAGTGCCTGCCCGCCTGCCGCCGCACGGTTACCGCCTTGCGCGTCTGCCCTGCCTGAAAGGCAGCGAAGTTGTGACACCCTGCTGCCCTCTTCATGCTGCAGGCCAGCGCCCCTAGCAGTGGTGCCAGGCCGGTGCAGAGCTCGGCACAGGCAGAGGAGCGCGGCGGCGGCGGCAGCGCGTCGCCGCCACCCACCACACAGGTTGCACCCGCATCCGACCTACAAACCCGCCAGCTCCGCCTGCTGCCCTGGCAGACCAGCGCCAGCGCAGGCACAGGCAAAGGCGCAGCCACTTCCCTGAACGATGGGTCTGGCAGCAGCAGCAGCGAGGCCGGTGGGGCCGCTACCAGCCGTGCGGCCTCCGCCAAGGCACAGCCGCAGAGAACACGCGGTGCCGCCGCTGCCGCCGGTCCCTTGACTGCAGGCGGCCTCCCGGCCAGCAGCAGCAGCAGCAATAGCAACAGCGGTGCGGAAGCCTCTGGCAGCAGCAGCAGCGGCAGCGGCACCGACAGCAGCCCAGCAGGCGTGCGGTTGCCCGCCCCTCGATCCGGCGCCTTGTGCGAGGCGTGCGGGGGCAAGCGTTTCCTGGTGTCCACACGCGGGGCGCAGCCGTGCTACGCGTGCCAGCAGTGGCGGCAGAGCCCCGACTACCGCCCAGGAGGCGCCCTGCTCAGCTTTCAAGACGTGGACATGGCAGCCCTGGGACCCGGCAGCAGCAGCAGCAGCGGGCCTGGCAGCGGTGGCGAGGTCGGAGGCGAGCCAGCAAGTGCTGCAGCAGCAGCAGCGGCAGGCGCCACCGACGCCGACGGCAGCCCCGCCCGGCGGCGGCGCAGCAACTATGGGAAGAAGGCTGGGCCGATGTCGGATGAGAGGAAGGCGGCCATCAGCCGGGCGCTGCAGAGCAAGGGTGCCAAGTCGGAGGAGCACAAGAGGTGGGCGAGGGGTGAGGTTAAGGAGGAGGAAGCAGGCAGAGAGGAGAAGGGTTTCTTCATGCTTGCTTGCATGCATGCACATTGGGACGCGGGCGGGCGAGCCTTGGACGAGAGGAAGAAGAGCTGCATGGGTTTGATTGATGCGGGGGGGCATCACGCACGCGTGGAGAGGCACGGGCTTGATGGGCGCGGGCTCAATGATGTGCCAACCCTTTTTGCTGTCCACCCCATGCAGGAGCATCTCCCGGGCGATGCGTGAAGCCCACGCCCGCAACCCGCGGCTGCGCCACGTGTCTGCAGGCCACAAGAAGAAGTGTGGGCACTGCGGGGAGGAGGGGCACAACCGGCGGGCGTGCCCGCAGCTGCTGGCGGCGGCACGGGCGGTGGGCGCCAGCCTGCAGGCGGCAAAGGAGAAGCAGATGGGGATAGTGCAGCCAGCAGCGCCCATGGAGGCGGGTCACAGCCGTTTGATCATGATTGAAGAAGTGGAAGACAGCTTGCAGGAGCAGCCGGCGCAGGCAGCAGCAGCAGCAGGGGCAGCAGCCGCCGAGCCTGCAGCAGGATCGGCGGTGGTGGCGGAAGCTGCAGCCCTCGCAGGCGGCGCTGCTATACCCAGCAGCAGCAGCAGCAGCAGCAGCAGCGCAGCAGTGGCAGAGGTGAACTTCGACAGCCCAGCGGTTGTTTCCGAGGGAGCTGACGCAGCAGCAGCCACAGCAGCTGGCCCCACCGCTGCGCCTGCCAGCAGCAGCAGCAGCAGCAGCAGCAGCAGCAGCGGCAGGGAGGCCGGCCCAGAAGTGGTATTGGCACCCACAGCGGGCCTGGCGTCCGTGGCGGCTGCTGGCGTGCTGCCCACGCTGCAGCTGGGACCCAGCCTGGCGCTGTGCCCCGACGGCAGCTGGGTGTTCCCCGTGCCGCAGACTGCAGAGGAGTGCGTGGCGCAGGCGGCCCAGGTGAGCACAGCTGCATGCAACACACGGAGGCGAGAGGGGGAAGATGGGGGAGGGGGAGGGGGAGGGGTGCCTCAGGGTAGTGGGCAAGCGTTGCTTGCTGGCTGCTTGCTTGCTACTGCCTGCTACGGCTGGGATCAGCTGGTTGCACCTGTCATCATGCCCGCCATGCTGCTTGCCCACCTTGCCGCCTGCCTGCCCACCGAATTGCCTGCCTGCAGGCCTCGCTGCGTGCTTGGGACGACGGCCTGCGACGACAGAGCCTGGAGCTGCTGCTGCCGCAGGCGGGGTCGACGGAGGACGGCGGCTGGCCGGGCGGCATACGCCAGCAGTTCAGGTGCGGGCAGCGAGTGACTGGGGGGCAGGGCCTGCATTGTTGCAGGCTTGCTGGCGCGTATTCTGAGGCCCTTGCACTGCAAATCGATCCCATCTGCCGCGTCGGCGGCACAGCGGAGCAAGTTTTGCACCCCGTGCCCCCTGGGCTTCCGCCACCTTGCGCTCCCTGCATTCAGCTCTCCGCACTACAGCTTTCCTCATCATAGCTCCCTAGCGCTCCCTGCACTACAGCTCCCCTATTGTTTCCTATCTTTCTGTAGCAGCCCAATGCCCACCCACCACGCAACCGCACCCCTCATCCACACTTCGCCCTCCCACCTTTCTCTGCCTGTGCCAGGGTTGCCAAGCCCATGGTTGAGTCGCTGCTGATGCGGCTGAAGCAGCACTCTGGTCTGGAGGGGCGCATCACGGCGGAGCTGCTGGATGAGGGGGACTGCGTGGGTGAGTGGGCGACAGTGGGTGGCTAGGGTGCAGCAGGGGGGTCTTGGGGGCTGGAGGGGAGTGAAGGTGGCGAGTGGGCACATTCAGGGGACTGCGTGGGTGAGTGAGCGGGGGGCCAGGGTGCCCACATTTTTATGTGCTGCATGAGCGGGTAGGTAGGGTGCCAGTCCTTGCAATGTGCGCCAGTGAAGGCGGGCTGTGGGACGAGGGGAACTGCGTGGGCGAGCGAAATGAGAGTGTGTATGTGCACTTGTGATCAACGAGTGAATTTGTAACTGTGTGTGGACGGCTTGAGTGCTGGATGGTTGGGCAGCGAGGTGGGTGAAGCAGAGCTGTGGGAGAGAGGGGGATGCTTGCGTGGGCAAGCGGGACCACCGGTGCATGCGCTGGCGTTGTTGAGGTAGCCTTCAAACGCCAAGGGCCTGGGAGGGCGAGGGGATGAGAATGTGGAGGGGATTGAGGGGGGGCGGGGCGGGGCGCTATCAGCGGAGCACCGTTATTTATACAAAGCCCCCCGCGTCCCCTGCCCCCGAACCATCACCACCCTCCCTCCCTCTTCTGTGCCCGCCACGCAGGCGCGTGGCAGAGCGAGCGGCTGGGCGCGGTGCTGTTTGCCACCGCTGACACCCTGCCGGACCTGCGGCGCATAGATGACGCGCTGAGGTGCGCTCCTAGGCTGGTGGGGTGGGCAGCAGCAGCAAGTGCCGCATTAGCGGGTGGCTGGGGGCGGGATGGGCAGCAAGTGACATGGGCGGGCTGCTATGGGTGGGCTGGCAGGGTTGCAGCTGGCTGGGGAGGAGACCAGAGGGGCGCAGCCAGGCCCGGTGGTGGGCGTACCGTGCAGGTGCACCGTCCGGTGGTGGTGGTGGGTGTGCAGTTCTTTCCAGCTGGCAGGGCAGGGAAAGCGGGAGGTCAGGCATGCACGCCCCTTGGAATGTTTGCTGCCGCTTCAACTTTTTCTCACCCGCCCGCCCGCCCCACCTGTCAACCCCTCTTCTGTTCTGCAGCGGCAAGCGCTTGACTCTGGTCATCAACCCGCAGTGGCAGACGCAGGGGCAGGTCATCTCGGGTGAGACAGACATCGGGGTGGGCGGGGTGGCGAGCTGTCTTGGGCTGCCATGGGCTGTCATTCTTGCTTGTTGAAGCTGAAGCAGAGTGGGGTTTTTGTTTGACATGCTGGGTTTGATGAAAGCGCGCATACATGGCAGACTGAGCAACAGCAAAAGCTGGTGGTTGGGCTGCGCATGGGCTGTCAGGCCTGCCTGCGGCGGCAGACGCAGCCGGAACTCTTTCTGGGTGCTGGTAGCTGAGCTCACTGCCAGCATAGAAAGGAGGGCCCGTGGAGTAAAGTTATCCGCGAGATTCACTGCCAGCATACTGGTGACAAACCCGCCGCCTGCCTGGTGTGTGTGCCGCGCCCTCACATGCCCTCCCTTGCCCCTGGCCGCCCCTTCCCTTCTTTCCCTTGGCCTTGTTCAGACTTTGGCATTGGGCAGGCGCGCAAGAATGCGGAGCGTTTTGTGGCGGCTTTTGAGGAGGTCTACTACTTCAGGTGGGTGGGTCAGGGGCAGGAGGGACAGCGGCAGCTGGTAAGCGCCATGCATTGTGTGCGGTTCCAGCGAGTCATTCCCCGAGGCTAGCCTTGACCACCGCGCCGCTGCATCACCCTCACTGCCCGTGACCCCATGTGCCCCATGTGCCCCATGCCCCATGCTGCTGCTGCAGGCGTGTGCGCGTGTTGGGCGACGACGTGCGCCTCATGCGCTGCTACCCCGGGCAGTGGCAGGTGCGGCAGGTGTACGGGAGGACTGCCGAGGCAGTTGTGCAACACGTTTCACTCGTGATGCCGCTGGGGTTGAACTTGGCTGGCCCCAGGGAGACGGGGGGGGCACGCACACGCTCCCCCCTTTGCGTTGCGTGTGCGCTTGCTTGGCAACAGGGGCCCACCTGCAGCGCAGCGTGTCCTTGCTGCCTGCCCTTCTGCCCTTCCATCACCGCCAATCTAACCCTCACTCCGCCCCGCCACCCTGCCCACCCCGCCGCTGTGCCAGGTCCACTACGTACCCTCCAACCCCCGCCAGGAAACCGTGCTGCTGAGCTGCGAGGACGGCAAGCCAACCTTCCAGCGCCTCATCGAGCTGCTCAAGCGGGTGCAGGGGTCACGGTGAGGCGCCTGCCTGCCTGCCTTGCCTGCCTGGCACCACAGTGTGCCCCGCATGAGCGCTGCCTTTGCCCCGCTGCTGCCGGCGGTGCGGTGTGTCCTGCTGCTGCCGCTTGCGCTTACTGGGCCCTATCGGTGACTGCTGCTGCAGGCATGCGACGCGTTGTGCCCTGCTGCTGGCTGCCACTGCCATGCAGCGTCCCTGCCCTAACACCGCTGCGGCTGCTGGTTGACTGCCGTGCCTTTGCCTTGCCCGCCCTGTCATCCCCACCCCTGCACACCTACCTTTTCACTTATTCCCACCCTTCCGCTCCCTGCCTTGCCCTCCTCCTGGCTTCGCGCCTTCTCGTCACCCCCGCCCACCCTGCCACCCCTTCACCATGCCTTCCTGCCCCATCACGGACTCCGAGGCCTCACCGGGCCACCTCGGCACCGCCCTTCCCTCCATGCGCCCTCTGCCGCCACAAGCCCTCACCCACCACAACCTCTCACACCACCTCCTCATTGCCCCATCCCCATCCGAGCAGGGCCTCCAAGTCCTGGATCGACCGCCTCACCTCCTCCATGGGAACATTCAACAACGAGTTTGCGGGCTACTCGCCAGAGGCAGCGGGCGCAGGCACAGCAGGCGCAGCAGGCGTGGGCCCCACGGCAGATGGCGGGCAGGCGGACCCTGAGCAGCAGCTTGCCACGGCGGCAGCGGCGGCAGCAGCGGCGGCGGCGGCGGCGGCAGCACTTGAGCCCCCCGGCCTGCGTGACATTGTGACAGGCGAGCTGCTGGCGCCGCGTGTGATGTCATCATCTGACCTGGGCATGCAGCAGGGCGGGCCGGCAGGCAAGCCGGTGAGGGACATCCGGCTGGAGCCGATCAACCAAATGGCACGCTGGCTGGGCAGCCAGCCGGACCCGGCGGCTCGGCAGCTGCCCCAGCAGCCCCGGCGGCGCCCACCGGGAAGCAGCAGCGGTGGCAGCAGCAGCGGTGGCAGCAGCAGCAGCAGCAGGGAGCAGGGAGAGGGTTTGGGCCCAGGCGGGAGCGGTGCATGAGCGGTCCGATTCGGACATACCCATTCCAATTCATATCACATTCTTGTACCCAGAACTGACCCTTGAGAACGAAACCAGTTTTATTTGCACCGGCACTTGCGCTTTTTCTGTATGTTTTGTCGCCACTCAACTCTAGGCTAGGCTGTATTCTTATCCCCCCTTGCATGTGGCGCAGCGGCCGGCGCTGCCCTGACCGCCACACAACTGCCCTCTGCTTTCATGTTCTCAAGTTACCCGTATGCGAGAACGCCTGTAATGCAAGACAGAAGACACTGACCTGCAACAGGCAACCATGGCAGACGAGGGCAGCCATGTAAGCATGCGGCATCGAGCGGGACAGTGCAAGGCTGCCAGCGTGCGCACTATGCGTCAGGGTCGGGGCTGCTGCAGCAGCGGCAAGGAACCCCTTCTGGGGTGCGCCTCCCTCGAGCTCTCTCTCGCCCCGTAGCTCTCTCGCTTCTCGCTCGGTCGCTCAAGCCACAGAAGCAACTGCTTATGCTGCTAAAGGCAGCCTTTTCAGCGCTTGTTGCGGGACGGCAAAGGAGGTGCGTCCTTCGAGCCCGCTCAGGCGTGGGGCGGGTTGCGTGGAGAGCCGGCAGCGAGCACAGGCCCACATCAAAGGTTGACAGCTCGGCCGAGGTCAGCCGCCGCCCTGCCCGCCGCCCTGTCGCCCAGCCCGACAATCTATACGAGTGACCCGCCCACGTGCCACAGATACCGGCATGTTTACGCTGCACCAACAAACTTTGCGGCGAGGCACAGCAGAAGCAAGTATTTGTGCCAAACTTTCTGCCCTGCTTTCCATTGGTAACCCATATTCCCTCCCGCCTTTGGTTCGTTTCATTTTTGCCTTTGAACCTGTTTAGAAGATGTGGGATCGAGCTTGCTTATTCAAAAATGCATCTCACAACAAACAAGCATGCAAAGTGAACGAAATCATCTCATGTTGACCATGCTTCATGGGAAAAGTGCGGCTCGGCTAAACGGGGTGCAGGCTAATCACGCTTCCAAGGCTAACGAAAGCAAGCAAGCATATGCATGCATGGGATGGTTCAATCAGGTCCGAGTGTGGCGATGGTGAAGGCAAGTTGGCGAGAGAGCGCCATTATGGCTTGCTTGTGGCACACTTGGCACTGGCATTGGGGCTTCACTACAGTGCAATGCAAGGCTGAGGGTGAGCTGGCTCTGCATAACCCGGTGGCTGCCAGCCAGTGGCCGGCTTCTGTCTCCATCCAGCTGCCAGCTGGCTTGAGGCGCCCCCACGGCTGCAGGCTTGGAGCAAGCACTCCTCAAAGACAGGCAGCTCGGCTCAGCTGCCTGTGTCGTCGTCTCCGCTAGTGAGGGCCTGGCACTCTTGCTTGTGCTTGCGCCAGTGCGCCTTTTGGCATTCACGGGAGCACTGCAGTGCGTCAGGCAGGTGGGCAGATGGTTGTTGGGTAGGTAACAGAGCCTGCTTTGAGAGGCAGGTCTGGCCTGCCTAGCATGCGCTTCTTGCAACTGCCAAAATGCTGCATACACTGGAGAGTTCATCACCGGCCTGAAATACGTCCTCCTCACAACAAGTGCGAACGTACCACCCCATGCAACAAGAGCAGCGGTGCCACTCACGTATTGCGCCTTTCGGCACACAGCGCACTTGCGCAGGCCCACCGCCTGGCTGCCGCAGCCGCTGCACACGAGGAGGCCTCCTGGGGATGACTGCTTCAGCTGCTTCAAGTGCGTTCCCAGCTGCAGGCTCCCAGCCAAACTCTGCAACTCCGCCGCAACCCCTGCCATTGTTGTGGCCAGCTGCTCGCCTCCTCCGCTGCCCACACCAGTCAGCATGGCATGCCCCAGGCTGCGCATGCGCTGCGTGGCAAAGCCGGCACCAATGCTGCTGCCGCTGAGCTGTGCGTGCTCCAAGTGAGCCTCCAGGGCGGGCACCAGCTTCTGTACTGCCTCCCACGGCGCCTCAATCTCCGTATTCCACTGCTCAGGCAGCACGCGCTTGCAGGCCTTGAGCGCCTGCCCAGCTTGCCTGTAGGCAGCCAGCGCCTCGGCCAGCAGGGCTGCCGGTATGCCAGGGTGGGCGTCCACTGCCTGCTCCCGCTCCTGCTGCTCGCGGCGCTGCTGCCGGCGGGCCGCGCCGGCGCCGGTGCCGCTGGGCTTCTGCCGCATGAGGGCCTGTGCAACGGTGCGGCGGTGTGCCGTACTGCTGCTGCTGCCACTGTCGCTGTTGTTGTCGTCTGGGTGGGCAGCATTGATGAAAGAAAATAGCTGCATGACAGCATGCATGCTGGCACGGACCTCCCAATAAGGGCTGCGCTGCAGGCGGGCTAGGCGGTGAGCCTCCATGCTGTGGTGAATACCTGCTGCCGTGTGAGCGCCGCCCTTCAGCACTGCAAGCACATAGCTCTGCACTGCAGCCAGATGGCTGCGAGGGTTTTCCGGCTGCAGTTGCAGCATACCCTGCTGACCACGCTCGACTGCCCCCTTGATCTCCCCCTCAATCTCTGCTGCTGTCATGCGGAAGGTGGGCGAGTCACGGGTGCTGGGTGTTGGGGTGGGCAGCGCGTTGTCCGGCTGGTAGCGTAGGTATGCCAGCGTAGCGCAGCACACGTAGCGCAGCTGGTGCACTGTGAGCAGCAGCGGGTGGTGGTGCGCCGGCTGCCCTGCTGCCAGCTCCCCAAGCTGCTTCTCAATCGCTGCCTGGCAGCCCGGGTGCGTGAGGACGTCCAGAGCTGCGCTAGCCATGCGAGCGCGGAGCAGAACCGGGATCCCGCTGGCGGCGGCAAGGGTTGCAAGATGCAGGACAAGCCGCAGGGCTGAGCATTGGGGCACACCGTGGGGGCCGCAGTCGCTGCCGCTGATGCCACCACCCTCGCCCCCGCCACGGTCACTCCCTGCCGCTGTGCTGGCGCTGCTGCCGGCGCTGCTTGAGGTGAAAGAGATGGGATTCACCACATTCCAGTCCGCTCGGGACATTCCGTACTCATGGTAGGAGTGCACTGACGGGACGGGGTTGATGTGGCCTGCTGGTTGGGTGGTCGGGGAGATGAAGAGGCACCGGCAATACTTGGCCAGCGCGAGCGCCACCACCTCCTGCCTCCGCGGCTCGAAGCTGGACATGGGCGGCCGGCCGCTGGGTGCCAGAGGCAGCAGCTCGCAGATTTCGAGGCACAGCTGCGCCGACTCCACAAACGCGGCCACCTCGGGGTTGCGCTCGGCGGGTGGCACTGCCGTGGCACGGCGCAGGCGGGCGGCAAAGTACTCTGCACCAGGCTGCATCGCCTGCTCCTGCGCCGGCTGCAGGCAGTCCTGCAACACAGAAACAAGAGGCGATGCCTGGTTGAGGGGTGGCACCAGAAAAAGGGGATGTGTATGGAGTTTGACCACTGGGGATGGGGGATGTGGCCCACAGGCAGGGATGTTGGGGATGTGCCCAGTGGGGCAAGGATGGCGACGATGGGGGTGGCTTTGCTAACAAGGATGAAGGCTTTGCAAACAGCGGATGCTACAGAAGACGCTCGGAGTGGCGCGGCGGGAGATCGCCCGGCGCGGTGCCTCGCGGCGCAAGCCTGTTCCCTCGGCTTTGGTTGTCAAAAAAGGAAGTGGGTTGCTGTCGCCACGCAATTTTGAGCAAGCGGCGGGGCGCCCCAGGCCAGACGAGGGCCTTTAAGGTCCCGAGCTTTGACAGCCAAAGAAAGCGGCAAGCTCAGCAGCCGTTGGCCGCGTGTACATGTTGTACCTCAGCCAACAACGAAATGGCAGAAAGCGACTGCTTTTACGCTTTCAAAGGTCGCGGGGTTTTGCATGCTTTAGTGTTTACTCTACGCGCAGGCCGCAAGGCCAGGTCCGCTGCGCAAGCTGCCTCCTTTCGGCCAGCGGCTTGAGCGCGCTGCTTTAGCGACCATTAGTCGGCACTTTCAAGACTTCTAACCTAATGTCAGATACAGCGCCGCGGGCGCTTGCAGAAGGATAGGGTGCTGGGGCAGGGATTTGCAACGGCAGGGGTTGCGCGGAAGGATAGCGGCAGGGTGGGATGGGGGTGTGGCTGTGGCCAGGCCCTGACCAACCTGCAATCATATCCTAGGGGGTCCGTGCCTCCCCTCATTGCCTGGCGTGAGTGTTGAAGCCTTAGAGTCCACATGTGCTGGGCTAGAGCAGGCACTTTCCTGACTTGTGCCTCACGCAGGGACCGCATCTGCACATCTTGTCGTGGACGAGCGTCCCCCGCCCCGGCCCCGGCCCTTTTTCCCTTCCTTCCTTACTTCCCTCCTTCCTTCCCTCCTTCCTTAGTTCCTATCACGCCGTGTACGTCTCAACATAGACCTTTTGCCCTGCCCTGCCCTAGCTCACCTCAGCCTCCAGCACCATGCCCCGAGCGCCTGCGTGCATCTCGCGCACCAGGCGGGCGCACATCTCCACGTTGCGCATGCTCTGCTCGACCTCGGGCCCCTCTCCCAGGCTGCCAGCACTGTGCAGCTCCCTCATCATCTCCTCCGCTCGGTTCACCATTTCCAGCTGCTCTGGGGGCATGCACTGATTCATGTTTTCCTGCAAGGCTGCTGCCACCTCTGCTGCGACAGCCGCGGACAGCCTAGTCTGGCCCTCTAGCACCTCCTGCTGCTGCTCCTCCTGCTCCCCCTCCTCCTCTTGCTGGTGTGACGACGCCCAGCCGGACCTCATGGTGGTTGTGCGGCTGCTCCCGCTGCCGGGCTCTACTGGCGGATGACGGCACTGCAGCGCTGGATGGAAGGCAGGCGGGGGGGGTGGCGGGGAACCGGTTCTTGGTGCCTGACGGCACGCTCTGCAGCGGCGGCGCCGCTGGGGAGCAGCTGCGAGGTAGAGGGCATTGCGCGCTCAAGTGCTTACACCCAACCCCAAGGTGCTCTGGCCCCAGTCTGAATCCTAGGCACAGACAGAGGACCTGCGCTGACCTCATGGGGCCAGCGCCGCTCACCTGCCGACCTCAGCTGGGCCAGAGGCTGGGAGTCAGCAGAGCCTGCTGCCTGCAGGTTCAGTGTGTGTGCACGACCCAAGGGCAGCGAGCAAAGGCCCCAGGAACGCCGGTGCACAAGCTAGAAGAACCGCGACTGCCGGAGGGCAGCTGGCTTGATCTCTGAAGAGAGCAAAATGCTCTCAGCTAGCCTCAGCATACGAACCGAAGATGTCGACAAGCTTGGGCTGTGCTTGGGTTTCGTCGCCACGCGGGACATTCTAGCTCTCCATCTCTGCTTTGCCGAAGGCGAGGACCCTTATGGCCCTTACGCTAGGAAACCAGCCATCGAGGGGGGCCTGCTGCACGAGGGGGCGCTGGGCTGGCCCGCTCGGGGCCATGGCGGCACCCCGCCCAACCGCCATGCCCGCCGTGTGCAGCGCCGCTTCAGCCCACATCCATGCATCTACTCAGGCCAGCCATGTACACAGGCAGGCATTTGTGCCAAACTTGCCTCACCATGACCTCGAACCGCGCTGTGCGACAAGCCAAACACGGCACAGCATCTGCCAGGTGCGTAGTCGCTACCCCCTTCGCTTGTGCGGCCAGTGCAGAGATGCCACGCGAGGCCATCGGGCCCTGCTTGTGGCTGTTGCCTGCCGCAAATTGCCAGCCTAGAGTGCCTGCCGGGTCAAGGATAACACGCAGCATTCTGCACATGGTTCAACTCCGCCCGCCACTATCCACGACCGCCTGCGGGCGCAGCCGCCACAATTGCCAAACGCATGCCTGACCCTTGAGCGCTTGTATGTCTGGCTGACGTAGTGCCAATCCTCGCCATCCACTTCACACTCTGTTGATATTGGCTCTGCTTGAGCAGGTTGCAACCTGTAAGGCGCCAGTACATCCCTGCGAGTTGGTGCAACCCTTGCAAGCGAAGAGGAAAAGCAGGCAGAGATGAGGAGGCTTGAGGAACCGGCGCGCTGGGCGACACGCCATGACACGTGGCAGGGTGGGGGGTGCTGGGGGTGGGTGTGACTGCAGCCGGGTCAGGGGGAACAATGCAGCGATGTGCCTTGCGATGGGCTTTCAAATCACGAGAGAGTGCAGGCGGAGGCCTCGTCTGGCCCGCCGACCTCTGGTGCCACACCCCCAAAAGACGTCAGCGATCTGGCCTGTCCCGTGACACAACCAAAGCTGTTCACAGGTCTTTTGCTCTGTGTTGGGATGTCGCGCTGTGTGCAGTTGGCAGAGGACTCGTGGGGGTGCGCCCTCGCGCTTGGCAAAATTGTCGACGGACCACAGCATGCCACTTCACCGCTGCCCCTTTATTTCTTTCCTTCCCTCCCCACTGCCGCGCCTCCTCGATTGTGTGGCACCATGCCAAGGGGCACTCCCGCCGGTCGCTGGTCACTGCCATGCCGCTGGAGCACTTGAGTCTGCTCAATCTGCTGCCTACCCGGCCTGCCCGTACCACCGACCGGCGCTTCTCTGCTGGGTGTCCACTACCTTGTGTGAAGAGGGGTGGGCTAGCACAGCACAGCACAGCACAGGGGTGCACAGCACATCACAGGGGTGCACTAGCAGCAGTAAACAGCCAGCACAGCACAGCACAGCACAGCACAGCACAGCACAGCACAGCACAGCACAGCACAGCACAGCACAGCACAGCACAGCACAGCACAGCANAGCACAGCACAGCACAGCACAGCACAGCACAGCACAGCACAGCACAGCACAGCACAGCACAGCACAGCACAGCACAGCACAGCACAGCACGGCACGGCACATGTGTGTTTGTGCAATTCCGTGCTGTCAGCGCGCCCTCCTCAAGCTTCCTAACAGAAGATGACGAGTGCAGCTACATGTTTTCACAGGGTGTGGCAGGCCAGGCGGCTGCCTCCCTGTGCGCAAAGATGACGAATGGGGTATGCAGTGCAGGCTTGAGCCAGCATGGGAGTGAAGAAACAGCACCCAGAAAGAAGAGGGAGAGTATGGGTACGATGCCAAACAAACACACGAATGTGGTGCAGCAGGGTGGATAGCACGCAGATTGTGAGTACTAGGAAGTGTAAGCCTACCATGCCACAGGGCTACGAAAAATGTGAGTGCCAGCGAGAAGGGCTGGCAAGCAAGGAAGGTGCCAGGCTGGGCAAATGTTGCTGCCTGGTGTCCGGCTGACAGGCACACGGTCTGAGGGGTGTGATGTCCGGCCCACAGCTAGAGAGCGCTACGCTGGGCCCCCAGGCGAAGAGGACCGCTTGGCGCCTCCAGCCGGCTGGCACTCTTGCTTGTGCGTCCTCCAGTGCTGGTGCTGGCAGCTGGTGTTGCGTCAGTGGGAGGGGAGGGGTTGATGTTGCGATCAGCGACCCACAGGGCATCGGCGGCATAACTGGCTACAGGCAAAACAGCGACACCAAACAACTGTGACCCCGGCTGCGTGCCTCACCTGCAGTACTGCGCCTTCCTGCAGCGTGCGCAGCGGCGCAGGATCACCGCCGGCTGGGCGCAGCCGTCGCACTGTGCCCCCACTTTCCACACGCCGTCGACCACCTGCTGAGCTGAGGTGCGCGTGCCCTCCTCCACCTGCTGTATGCGCCCCTGCAGCCGTGCCGTGACCTTTTGAAAGCAGCTGTCCAAGCTCGGAGTGAGTTCCTCGACCCAGGGCTGCGGCAGCAGCCGCTTGCAGCGTGGCAGCGCCTGCTGCGCCTGCTGGTAAGCGGCCACAGCGGCCTCCACGCTGCTGCGGCTGACGCCCCCCGTGGCTGCATCCGTCCAGGAGGATGCACACAGCAGAGCTATTTGGGCGCTGTGCACCATGTGCCAGTCGTTGTGCTGTCGCTGCACGTGCTGGAAAGCTTGCAAGGCCAGCTGAAGTGCATGCTGGATGTGCCCGCGGCTGACAGCGCAAGAGGCTGCGTAGATGTGGCTCTTGGGGTTGTTCGGCTCCAGCGCCACCATCCGTCCCATGCACCTGCTCCCTGCTGCGATCACAGCCTCCAGGCGGGCTGCAGGAACGGCCTCCCTGGCAAGTGCGCCAGGCAAGGATGCGCCTGCCTGGGCAGCGTGCTGCTGCATCACTGCTCCGCTCTGCAAGTTGCTGGCTGCTGCCGCTACACGGCAGCAGCAGACGTACTCGAGCTGCTCGGTGCTCAGCAGCGGGACCCCTGCCTCGTAAAATGCTGCCAGCTGGCCCAGCTGCCACCCCACGACCTCACGGAAGGTCGGGTGCTCCAGCAGCTGCACAGTACTGGCGGCCATGTCAGCATCGTCCGCCAGACAGGGGTGAAGCCAACTGCCCACAAATGTCACCAGCACCTTCTCCAGCACCTCATCTGACAGCACAGCGTGGGGCTGCCGCTGTCGCCGCTGATGCTGATGCAGTAAGCCCGAGCTGTGCAGGCAGTAGGCGGCCAGGTGACGGCTGATTGGGACGTCGCTGATTGGATCGATGGGGCAAATGTAGTTGGCCCTGGCTGCCTTGCACAATTGAGAAGGGCCAGCTGCACCTGCTGGCGAGGCGCTGGGCTGGACAGTGAGAGTGCCGGGCCGCCGTCGGCCGTCAGCGGCAGCAGGTCGCACGCCTCGCGCAGCAGCTGCATTGACTCCACAAACGCCGCCACGTCGGGCAGCCGCTCTGCGGCGGGGACGGCGGCGGGGACGGCGGTGGCGCGCGCCAGGCGGCGCTGCAGGAACTCGGTGCCTGGGACGGGCTGCTGAGGCACAGCCTCCGCCATGCTGCAAGAGGGCCACAAGCCAAACAAGTGGCTTCATACTGAGCACATGGTATCGTCTTTGTGTGAGCACGCGCTGCACGGCGGGGCGAGGCCAGGCACGTGCACGCGGGGCGGCGGGCGAGGCGGCGGCTGCCTCGACCGAGCTCTCTGCCTCTGATCTGGGCCTGCCCTAGCTGCCAGCTCTCCATGCAACCTGCCTCACGCCTGAGCGGGCTCAACGACGCACCTCCGCCTCCTCTCCGGCACGCGCTGCCCTTCAAATTGGGAGCAGAACCCGTTGCCTGCCCTTGGCTCTTTGCTTTGAAACCAGAAGCCTCTTTGAGGGGAGAGACACAGAGCCGTGGTGCTGCCGCGTGCAGCGGCGGCCTGGTGCATGGGGGGCAGCGTGGGCAGCGCTGCAGGCACCTGGTGCATGTTCACAAAGCTGCCTTGCTGTTGGGGATTGCAGTCTGGTTTCTGCAAACAAGTGCGGCACAGAACCCTGGACAGTGCGGGGCCGCCAGGATTGCAAGCAGGGAAGAGGTAGCTACATACAGCAGCGGCAGAGCAGGCGTCTCCGGCGCCGCCCTCCCGCCCTGCTCTCACCCCACCCAGCTGGCCCGCCAGGGATCTTTGCGGCTGGGCTCGCATGGCATGCATCACTTCAAAAAGCCCCAGGGTTATGCTGGCATCAGAATCTGGTTGCCCACGACCGGAACACGCATGGACAGGCTTCCAGCCTCTGCCATCCACCGACTGCCTGCAACTGCCAGTGTGCAGCCGCCGCACCGTCCAGCACCACCCTCCCAGTCGTCCTACACGCCCGGCGGCCCCTCTTACCGGCCCCAGTCTGCCAGCCGCCTCGCCCTGCACAGTGCTGCAGTGTTTAAGACGCTTCATGCTTTCTGGCGAAGACCAGATCAGTCATGCTGCTTACACTGTAGGGCTTCCAAGAATGGAATGGGATCAGGCATGGGCAGGAGGGCGGTTGCAGGGCATATCTTTTCGCCGCGCTGGCTGCTGCGTGCTGTAACAGCCGCTGAACTGCTACTGCTACTGCTCCACCTCCGCCTCTGCCTCTGCCACCGCAGCTGCCTCCTTTGCCTCTGCCTCTGCCGCCAGCGCACGGCAGGCCACCTTGTGGCCCCGCCACGCCGCTTTGCTGCACTGCTCCGAGCAGAAGCGCACCGCCCGGCAGCCGCTGCACCGCCTAGGCCTGCGCCCTTCCCCTCCCAGCAGCACCGCCACATTGCTGCAGCCCAGGTGCGCGCAGCGCCGTGCGCCCAGCGCCCGGCAGCGGGCCACCGCCGCCGCCTGTGCCGCGGGCGATCCGGGTGCCGCACGCTCCCCGGCCCCCGCCGCCAGCCTGTCCCCCACGCATTGGGCCAGCACTTGCAGGTCCGATGCACACTCCATGCACTCTGCCGCCTCCCACAGTGTGCGCTGGGAGAAAACCTCCTCCTCATCTGTATGTGCCTCCTCCAGGGCCCTCACCACAAACCGCGCCGGTTTGCCGGCCAGCCCCAGCCACTGCACCGCCTCTCTGACCGCTTCTCCGCTGGCGTCGGCGCTGCCGCTGCCATCACTGCTTTCAGCCGCCAGACGCTGCCTCACCAGCTGCACACAGCCACACAGCAGGACCGTCGCCATGAACTTGAACACAATGCTCGCCTGCAGCGGGAGGGACGGGCGGCAGCGGCGAGGGGTGGTTCCGTGGTTGGCACACCATACATGCCGACTCAACATGGACAGCTGGCAACAGCCAGTCTCGAACGGGCCAGCTGGGCTGCCACCAAATGTTGACACAGGCGTCCACTCAAGAGCGTGGTGCCCACCAATGATCGTGGGTCTCGTCCTATGCCGGCGCTCGCATGGTGGCTGTAGCGCCCAGACTGCAGGCCCAGCCCTGCCTCTTCAACGGACGCCAGTCCCCCCGAAGGAGCCAGCCCCGGAGCACCCTCTGCCTGCTGCATGCCAACGTCATCCCGTGACCACCAGCACTGTGTGTGCCATGCTCACGCAGCCACCGCGTTCTTTCGGGACAAAGGGGATTCCCCTCGCCCTCCCTCAGGTCCCCCCACCTGGCGCGCAGCAGCGGTGTTGCTGTCGGCGGCTGTCGCCACGGTGCGCTGCAGCCAGCGCAGGCCCTCCTCAACGGCCCCGCTTGCAGCCACTTCGTAGCACAGCCTGCAGCAGTGACGGGGAGGCAGGGAGGTCCGCTAGGGGTAAGCAGGGTGAGGTGTGCATCCCCCATTTGCGCATTTGGTACACCCAGGCAAGAAACCCCGGCCCACGGGCTGCACCTCTTCAACAACATGTGTTTGGCCATGGGTCCACTCGCAGGGGAGGAGGTGCGCAAAAGGGGAACGGTCCTGGCAGGGGAGGAGGTGCTCAAAAGGGGAACGGCCCTTGTGCCACGTGAAGGGGTTGAGGCATGCACACAACATGCCCACCCTCTGTGCCCACCCCTTGTTGCCTGCCTGCCCCGCCCCACTCACTCGGGGGTGCGCCCCAGGGATGACGCCACCAACGCCCATGTCCCCGACATCTCGCCGGTGCCGGTGCCACGATCCACACGCTGCACATTGCAGCGGGCGACACGCATCATCTGTAACAAGCACAGCACTGCGCCTTGTGCACAGCCAACACCAACGGAATCACAAAGCACCAGCAATGAGTGCTCTAGTGCTGCCGCTGGGACGGGAGTTGTGGCACAGGAGGGCGCCTTCCGGGGCTCAGGCAGGACTGCAGCACTTCTCCAGCGGCTGCTGCCCGCCAAGCTATGCTGTGGTGGTCATGCTGCTTGCAGCTGGTTGGGGCAGGCAGGCAGGCACATTGGGTCCAGCAGACGCAGCGGGCAGCAGCAGCAGCAGCAGCAGGGCTACAACAGAGGCACTTGTGGGCAGGCAGCTCACCGCGGCCAGGCACAGTATGTGAGCCATGGCAGACAGCCCAACAGGCAGTGCCATCTGCTGGCCGTGTGACGCCGCTGCCCAGCACAGCGCCCGCAGCGTGGACTGCAGCTGCAGAAGCAGGGTGGGCACGCGCTCGACGCCCACAAGCCCACGCTCCTGGCCGGCGGGCATGCCGCCAGGCGCAGCCTCGGTCGCAACCGCTCCACTCAGCAGCTGGAAGGCCAGGGCGCAGGCCTGTGTCAACTCGACAAATACGGCGCCCAGCTGCCTGCAGGCATCAAGTGCGGCGGGAGCAGAAGCCGCAGCATCGAGTCAGCAAGCTGGCAAGGCAGGCTGGCTGGCTGGCTGGCAAGGCTGGCAGGCAAGCATGCAGGCCGGACGCGTGCGCCGACTTCCAATCATATTCGCACTGTGACACGACCATGCGGCCTCAGCTTGAGCCCCCGGCACCCTCACAGCACTCGCCAGGCAGCATACTCAACCATGTGCCAGGCAGGCAGCAGCACAGGCCTTGCAAATGCTCACCTGCCATGCGCCGCCCTCCCTTTGAGCCCCGCCTCGCCGGCGACCGCTGTTGGGGCGGGCATGTGCTGCAAGTGTGCCTGCAGCACGGTTCCGGCCGCCTCTACATAGCGGCACACGTCGTGAGCCAGCTGTGACTGGGGCATGCCCCGCATGACAGGTGGCACCTGGCCAGCCGCCCAGCGGTGCGCCAGCAGGCATGTCGTGGTCGCCAGCAGCTGCACGGCCTCAAGTGTGGGCGGGCCAGTAGTAGGCAAGAGCGCCTGCCGGGCCTGCGCATTGAGAGGATCTGGGTGGGAGCGCCCAGGCGAGCCTGCTGCCATGCCGCTGCCCGCCTCTGCCGCCCCGCCGCAGCCCGCCTCTGCTGCCATGCTGCTGCCCGCGTCTGCCGGCGGGCCGCTGCCCACGCCTGCTGCCCCGCCTTTGCCCGCACTCGTTGCCAGCATGGCGAGGGAGAGCGCAAGAGGCCACAGCGACAGCTCCCACTGCCCTGCCTCAGCCGCGGGTGCGGCACCATCCGGCGGCATGAGCAGAAGGTGGTGCAGCACGGCAGCCAGGGCCGCAGACGCCGCGCCGTGCACCTCTGCCGCCCGCGCTGGCGGCGTAATGCAGAGCATGGTTTGACTGTAGGAGTGGAGGAATCCAGCGGCTAGCACCCGTGCCGACCAGCAGGTCACCACCACCTCTTCCTCCTCTGTCTGCCCCCGGTCCTCCGGCGCCGGCCCCGGTTCGGAGGCTTGGTGGCCGCGCAGCGCACCCAGCACGCCCGGCAGGGCCCGCAGCCCACACAGGAGCCATTCCACAACACCTTGCTGCACTTGCTGCTGCTGCTGCTGCTGCTGCTGCTGCCCCTGCTGCTGCCCCTGCTGCTGCCTGCTGGCGACCGCTGAACCGGCGCTCCAGATGCACTCGGTTATGAACGATGCCACAAGAAGGGCCTGCTCTGCTTGCCTGAATCCGTCGCCTGCCTCCTCCTCCTCCTCCTGCTCAGTCTGCAGCAACGCCTCCAGCTGTCGCTGCATTGCTGGCAGCAGCGGCGGCAGCCTGCGGCCCCCACTGGCGCCGCTGTTGCTGCCGCTGCTGCCGTTATCGCCGCCGGGCTCGCCGCCCAGCAGCAGCGGCAGGCTGTGTGGCAGTATGTGTGGGCTGAGCAAAATGTGCGCCCCGTCCTCCAGCATTCCGCTGACAACCACAGCCCGCCAGCGCTGCGGGCGGTGCTCATAAGCCATCAGGAAAGCTGCACACACAAGGGGGAAGAGTGTTGCCTGCATTATGACGGTGCGGGGCGGCTGGTAACGAGCGCTTGCTCCACACTGCGTGAGCGCGGCAGCGGGCACAGCACGGGGAGCTTGGGACAGCAGCTATCAGTGGTGGCACAAAGCATGCCAGAAGGCGGGTCTGCGGGTCTGTAGGCCTGGACTGGGCCCTGCATTTTGGCCTGGACTGGGCCCTGCATTTTGAGGCACAGGTTGTGGGGGTGCATCAGTGGCCGCCCTCTGCCGGCTGGTTGGCTGGCGTGCAGCAAGCTTGGATGTGTGGCTGGCTAGCGTGCAGCAAGTTTGGATGTGTGGCTGGCTGGCGTGCTGCAAGTTTATACTTAGTGCGGGACCCTGCGGCGGCAACGACAGGCCGCCCTTGATCACTTGACCACTTTGTCACTAGGGCCAAACTTGCTGCATGTCGTGCTTGCTGCTTGCCTGACATCATGTGTGCCAGGCGTGAGCAGAGCTCCGGCCGTGCCGCCAGCGTCACCAGCTCCGCCGCCAGCTCAGCATTCCGGCGCCGGCTGGTGCCCAGAATCAGAGCGCCAGCTGTCAGCAGCTCCTCCCAAGCGTGCTCCTGCTCAGCAGGTATGCCGTGCGCTGCGGCAGCAACAGGGGCAGGGCGGAGGGGGGGCAATGGGAGGCACATGTCACTCTCTGTGTGCACTGCCCTCGTTGTTCCTGGTACTGCATGTACCATGCGCAGTACCATGTATTGTGCCCACCACGCCACCAGCCGGCCAGGCAGCTGCCGGGATGCAGCAGCAGCAGCAGCAGCAGCAGGCATTGTGTGCCAACAACCCGCGCCGCACACTCACCAGCCACGTGCTCGGTGCCGCCTGCCGCCTGCAGCAGTACCCAGCTGAGTGCGTCGATGGCGTTCAGTGTCATCAGGGGCCGGCCGGTGGTGCGGTGCAGTTGGGAGGCCACCGGGGTCGGAAGCGGCTCGAATGGCAGGGTCTGCTCGCTACCCCAGCTCAACAGGCGGCGCGTCGCCTCGCAAGCCTGCCCCGCAAGGCTGCCCACGACGCATGCACACGTGTGCGGCTCGAACCGCTTGGGGCGCTGCAGGCGCAGGTTGTGCTGCCAGAAGAGGCGCAGGGAGGTGGGGACAGCCTCCAGGGAGACGATGATGCAGGAGGCGACCCTATAGGCGTCGCTGCCGCTCAGCGGGGTGCGCAGGTAGCCCTCCAGCACGGCGTGGCACAGGTGCAGCGCAACTTGGCTGGCCAGGCCGCACAACTGCGGTTTGGGTGGGCAGAATAGGCAGGGGGCAACAGAGCTGCAGTCGATTCCAGTCTGCTGGCCTATGCTCCAAGGGCACATGCACCACTCGTGGCGGCGCTGCGAGTGACTGCAGACTTGCGCAGTGGGTTGCGCTGCTACGGTGCCAGGGAACAACTGGGAATTCTGTATGTACCATTCCATATGTACCAACTCATACGTTCCACCCCCTGCCATCTCACCTTGGCCGTCTCCATGTCCTGCACCACACCATGGAGGGTGGGGGCGGGCGCGCTTGCTCCGGCAGTGGCGACAGCCTGGGCACGCCGCCTGACAGCCGCGTTCAGGCTGCCAATACCACCGGCCACCTCCACTGCCGCCCTGCAGCAGCATTTCGGAAGTTACTAGCGTGTATGGTGTTGGGGTGGATGAGGACTGCTGAGACGCCAAGTGTCTGATAAGCATGGGTGCAACCAAGCACCGGGCAGCGGCGGGGCAGCTCAGGCAAAGGAGGGACCGGCTGCGACGCCTCATGCAGAGCGCGGGGCGGGGCAGCACAGGCACCAAGAGCAGCACCCAATGCAGCACTACTTAGCTCCCTCTCTTGCCTGCAGTATTCTTGTGATGGAAAAGTGAGGGGGCCGCCGGCTTGAAGGAGGTGCTGCATCTGAGCCATCCAGCTGTGCAACAGCTGCTCAGCTGGCTTACGTAGCGCTGGGTTGGCAGAAGCAAAGGCGGGTGCCACAGACCGCAGGCACCTGGCTGCTGTCGCCCATGCCTCATCAAGTCCTTCCATGACTTTGTGTAGCTACTCGGGTGCGGGAGAAGTGGAGCAGAGGGGCGTGGAGGGTGCGGGGTAAGCGTGAAGGTGAGAGTGGCCGGCGGCGGGGGCGGCAGGTTCGGGCGTGGCCACCAGAACCGACCTGCAAGAGGGCCGGCGACACCGCTGCGCCACGGCTTTCGCACGGAGGGCCTTCTTCAAACGCGGGAAGGGAAGAGGCCTGCTACGCGGGAAGGCACTGGGAATGATTTGCGCTCGGTATGCGCGCAATGACTACCTGGCGTGTTCCGGTACTGGCTGGGGGTGCCCTACACTGTATGAAAGGGCCGCTACCTGCAGCCACTCCACGCTGCCCACCCATGCAGACAGCCAGGGCAGCGACATGCGCCGCCGCTCACGCTTTGGATGCCTTTGAACAAGTGATCCATGAAATCAGGTGTCCAGGTGGATTGTACCTGTTGTTACAGAAGCAGATGCAAGGCAGGGGGCATGTGGGCACTTAGATGGTCATCCCGGCATGCAGCAGCAGTACACAGCTCTCTGCAGCTGCTACGCTACGTTGCCCGGCCCGCCTGCCTGCCCATGCGCTGGCACGTTGCTCTCCCCTCTGCTCAGTTTGCTTTGCCGTTGACAATCTTGTCCCGGTGCAGGTGTATGTTTGTCTTGGTGAGCAGCTTGACCTGCTCAAACTGCAGCGGCTGGTTGGTAAAGGGGCACTGCTGCTTCTCCGACAGCATCACCTGCGGGACGGGGGGATGGATGCACAGGGGGCGGCGGGAGGGGGTGGTGGTCAGGATAGATGTGGGAGGGGAGGAGTTAGTGGGGGGTGGCAGAGGCAGCAGAATGGAGAGGGCGGGTGCAGGGAGGCCTCAGGGAGGCGCTCCCAGCAGCTAGCAGCTGGTTGTGTAACCCCAGCGATGGTTGTGTAACCCCAGCTGCTAGAGACGCGCACGCGGGGAGGGGCACCGCCCATGTTCAGTCTCTCCCCGGCCTCTACCTGCACCTCGCCCTTCTGCACCTCCGCACCCTGCGCACCGTCCAGCCCCTCCCTCCCTTTCGGCCCCCATCACTGCATGCGGCCCCCGCCCTGCCCCTTCCCGCCCTCCACGTCCGCCCCCATCCTGCCGGCCACCCCGCAGTCCCTGCATACTCCTGCCTCCCTCGTCCCCGCACCTTCCACGTCGCCAGGCCCGCCACGTATCCGTAGGGCGAGATGGCTGGTCGCACCACCACCCCCATGGTGATGGGGTCGATGAAGTGGGGCAGCGGGTTGTCCTGGTCTGCAGGGCATGGCAGAGAGGGGAGGCAGGGAGGGGAGGAACAGAGGGTGGGTTGTATGCGGGGCGCTGGGGGAGGAGGGCGGCAGGAGGGGCGGCGAGCATGGAGGGCAGCGGTGAAAGAGGTGTACGGGGGCGGGGCGGCGTGCAGGGCGAGCAAGGCATGCAGGCAAGAAGCCAGGCATCCAGCAGGCAGGCAGGCAGGCGGGCAAATGCCCCAGCCAGGGAAGCCGTCGACCAGCACGCAGGTCCGGCCTGGCAGGTCCGGGCAGCTTGTGCGGCAGTACAGCACCTTGCCCACCCTCACCCAGCGCCGAGGTGTCGTCCCCGTTCTCCTGCAGCCGCTTGCGGTACCGGTCAGTGCGGCTCACAGCGCTCCACCTGCACACACACACACACACACGCGCGAGGGTTGGAGGCAGGGGGTGGGTGAAGCCCGGGCGGGGGCGGGAGGGGCCAGGGCAGGGCGACGGCGGGGAGGACATAGGGAGCACGGGCACAGCAGCCGGCGCGTGCCTGCGAGCCTGCTGTCGTCATCACCAGCCTACTTTCTACTTGTCCTCCCCAGAGCTCCCCCGGCACGCAGTCGCCTCGTTCCCGCCCTACCCTGCTGCCGACCCACCTCTTGCCCCAGGTCTCTCCTTGTTCATTTCCGCACACTCCCCGCTCTCCCCCCGCCCACCATGTCACATACTCTCCCCCACCGCTGTCACGCTGCTGGGCTGGGTTTCGTACGCACTTAAGATGACTTGCCATCCCCCCAAGCTGCCCCGGCGGCCCCGTCTGCCCCTCTTTGCCCCTCTCCTCCTTGCACCTCTCAGCCCCACCCCTCCCTCTCAGCTTCCCGCTCACTTGCTGGTCATCATCTGCGTCTCATCCTCATCACCTTCCGCCTCCCCTTCCTCCTCGCTGTCGCTGTCGCCGCGCCGCCGCCGCCCCTTGCCGCTGGCTGGGCGCCGGCTTCCGCCGCCGTTGCTGGGCGGCCTGCGGCAAACAAGAACGCGCACCAGCGCAGCATGGTGCAGCACGTCAGACCCTGTGCTCTCCTCATCACACACCAGCAAGCTGCAAGGTAGCTGTGATGACGCCGGTATATGGCAGGCAAAGTCCCTGTTGTCACCCACCCACCGCCCCCACCACTGCCGCTGCCCTGCACCATGCAAGCCCTCCTACCTGGGAGCCCGCGCCGCACGGGGACCGGCTGCCGCCAGCGGCCTCCCCGCCGCCGCCGCCAGCCGCTCCCGCTTGCCCGCCCAGTACTCGGTGCACAACTCTTGGGGGTCCAGATCTTCCACGGCCTCCTGGATCTGCATGGCGATGGGGGAGGGGGTGGTGAGTGTGTGCCACCCACGGGAGGGAGAGTTAGGGTCCCAAAATCTGCGCAGCGCAGCACACGAGCATGGGGTCAAGCGGGGAATGCCAGGCGCATGCCCCCATCTGGGTGGGAGGGAAGGACGGGTGCGGACACTCCTCAGATCCTGCTTCTATGCGGGGGGGACGGGGGTGTGAGGGTGCAGGTGAAAGGGGCACTGAGGAGCCCAGGATCCGCACATCGTAGAATCACAGTGTACACAGTGATGGGCAGGCGCAAAGCATAAGATGGGAGAGAGGGCAGTTGGTTCCAGGGCCTGCACAGCCCCCTGGATCTGCACAGCACACGGTCGTGTGGGGAGGGCATGTCAGGTGCGAATCGCCCGTTCAGGAGAGGGAAGAGAGATTCCGAATCCTCCACCACCTTCTGGATTTGCACGGCGCATGCAGGACGTAAAATTGGGGAAGATGGGTGGGAAGCGGGGAGTGAAGCAAGGCCTGGCGGCAGCAGGCGGGCAGGCAGGCGAAGGGCACACAAGCGGCAGATCCCAGGCGGAGGCGGAAGTGTTTGTTGGGCTTGGACAGGACAAGCCTGCAGCTCCTCCTTCTCCTAGCTCCTCCTTCTCCTCGATCACCAAACCATCTCAGCCTCCTGCCCGCCCCAAGTGCTGGCACCGCTGCACTTGAATCCCCGCCATGCTTCACCCTACGACCCCCTCTTGCCCGACTGAATCCCGACATGAGCTCCACCGAGCCTCACGTTGGGTTGGTTGAGGCCAAAGTACTCGGGGCCGGCAATGGCGGTCTTGGGGGGCGGCGGCAGGCCCTCCCCTGCCCGCCGCCGCGCCTCAATCTCTGCATTGATGCGCTTCAGAATCTGCAGCAAGGGGTCGGCGAGGGCACAGGTGGCAGGTAGTAGGCTGAGGCGGGGCGAGGTGGGTGGAGAGGTCATAATGTCGGGAGCAGGGGTGGACCGTCAAATGCAAGCCATGGCTTGGTGCACATCTGTGCAGGAGCAGAATCATCAGCAACCGCTGGTGCAGGCAGGATTCCCCAAGCTGCTGCCGTGCTGCCGTGCTGCCGTGCTGCTTTTGCCCCTCCTCACCCCGGTCCAGCAGCCGGTGCAGCTCTTGGCGATGAGCGGCTCATCGGGTCGGTCCAGAGCCACCACCTGCCAGAGGGAACAACAACAAACAACAACGGCGTGGCAAGTCAGCGGCGGGGCAGCAAGGGCGGGGCAAGAAGGGCGGGCAGGGGCAGGGGCCTGCAAGGGCGAGGCGAGCAAGGGCAGGGGACACCTGGTTTAGGCGACCGGGGCCAGAATGCCTTTGCTCCCAGTGCGCCAGAAAAGCGGCAGCCCAGGGGGGGGGAGCACGTGACACCCACACCAGCACGTGACAGCCACCAGAACTCCCTTGCACTTGAGGCTGAGCTTGCTCCCAGGAAACTGTGGCCCATGGCCCCACGCACAAGCACGTGGCAGGCGCTGGCACCCACCTTGAATGTGGGCTGCGGCCAGTGCTGCCCGCCCCTGCCGATGATGTGGCACTCGTGCACGCACAGCTGGTCGATGGCCACGCTGCAGGCGGGCAGGGGGGCGGGCTTGCGGATGTGTGAATTCGGGAGAAGGGGCAGCGGCTGTGGCTGCTGCTGTTGCTGCTCGCAGCGGTGCGGTGCTTGGAGGCAGGGCAAGGCTGAGCTCGGTGCTGGGTTCAGCCTGCCCCTGGTCCGCCTCGCTGCAGCACGCATCAGCAGCAGCCCACGCTGTGCTGTGCTGCGCCTGCCAGCTGTCAGCCTTCCACGCGCTGCCTCCCCCACTCTCCTGTGCAACCCCAGGACCCCCAATCATCTGTTGACAGACATCAGCCTGTGCACCCCCAAATGCCCCCCGTCATCTGCGCTGCGCTGTGCCAGTGCCCAGGCGGCAGCAGGGGACCCACACAACCGGGGCTGAGGCTGCCGCCGTGCGCTGCTCTCTCCTGTCATGCCTTCCTATCATGCACTGTTGCTGCAACCGTCCCGCTCTTTGCCATCTTTGCCAGGTGCAGCTGACCCACAAGCAGCAGGGCGCCCCCAACCTCTCGGGAATTGGTTCGTCCTGAAGTTGAATACTCTTTCAAGGGATGTGAAAAGCTGTAAAGACTTGACTAGCAGGGCCCCCCCACCTGGAGCGGAAGAGTGTGCGGGACTGGAAGCCCTCTGGGAAGATGTAGCCGGCGTTGTACCAACCCTTCTCCGCCCTGCAGGGCGGCAGGCAAGCACATGACAGTGGATGATTCGGGGAGGTTGGCAGGCAAAGAAAGGGCGGGCAAAGAGGCAGCTGGCCGCTTATTTTGAACCGCCCTTGTTGAGCGGAGTGGGATGGCAGCAAAGCGGGCAAGCCGATGCCCTGGACGGCAGATGCAGTAAGCTGTGGAGGAGGCACAGAGGGAATGCCTGCTTGTGCATTGCTAGGTGCTTGAGCTAGGCGGCTGCTTCACTGCAGGAACCAAACACAGGCCCGACTCCTCCATCGCAGTCAACGTCCTCACCCCCAACAGACCTGCCATGCGAGCGCCCTGCCTGCCTCCACCCCCCGCCTGCCCGTATCCACCCTTCGAACGGCATCTGTAAGGTAAAGAAACGCCCCTTGGGCTGCCCCAAGGGCGAGCATGACCAACAGTCCAACGGCAAGACAGAGACAGTCAGGCCCAACGCAGCCTCCGCTGTGTTCACCGGCTCTTTGCCTGTGGCCACAACGCCAGGTTCCTGCCCCACACCAGGACGCCCTGCTTCCCGATCATGACCACCCATGCCCCACGCAGGATGACCCTTCCCCACCCAATGAACCCAGGAGCCCTGCCTGCCTCTTCTGCCACACCACCACTTCCTCCCACCACCATACAAGAACAAACTGTTCGTCAGTTGTACAACCCACCCAGCCCACGCTCAAGCATCGGCTCATCGACTCTTCACGTGGCGGTGTGTGCTTTAGGTCTTTGAAAACCCAAACCCTACACCCGACCAGCCCACCCACCCAACCTCCTTAGGGCGCCCGCCTCCAACAGCTTCTGTGCCAGCTCACACCAGCTGCTTCTGAACGAGCCGGTAAGAGGCAGCCCACTCACACACCTGAGGGCGCCCGCCTCCACCAAATCTGCCGACTTGTGGCTCTTCTGCTTCACCCGCCCCCGGCAGGTGTGGCCCGTCGAGGAAATGGCGCGCACGCGAGGCTGCTGAGGCACACGACTGCTGGCGCCGGCGCCGCCTCCGCCGTCGCTGGCCTGCAGAGGGGGCGGAGGAAGGCGCACAGGCGACGGGAGGAGGGGTGTGTCAGAGAGGCGCGAGGGGCTGGGATGTGGCTGCCTGGCACAAGGGGTGCGAGGGAAGGTGACGAGCACGTGCACTGCCAACACGCAGCAGGGCGCATTGCAAGCCAGGCAGGCAGGCAGGCAGGCAGGCAAGCAGGCAAGCAGGAAAAGAGGAGCAGGCAAGCAGGCAAACGAGCATGCAGGCAAGGCAAGAACCCACCTCTGCCGCGCCTGGCGAGCCTCGGCGCAAGGGCCGCCGCGACTGCTGCTGCTCGCTGCTGCCGCTGGCTGCTTGCTGCTGCTGCTGCTGCTGCTGAGAGGTGGCTGGCAGCGCTGCAGGAGCACCTGCCGCTGCCTCCTCCTCTTCCATTGCCTGAGGATCTGCCGGAGTCCCAGCTGCTGCTGCTGCCGACGCTCCCGCCGCTGCATCCTCCTCCTTCACTCTCTGCCTCTTCTTGGCAGGCGTTTTCCGCCCGGTGCCCGCTGCCTTGGCTGCGCCGCGCCGCCGCGCCTGCCGCTGCGCCTGCTGCTGCTCGTCGTCATCCGATGATGCCACGTCAGCACCTGCCAGGTCACCACCCTCGCCGTCAGAGTCCACAGCATACCCATAGGCGGCGAGGGTGGCTGCGGCGGCGCTCTTGGCGACGCGTGTGGGCCGCGCCCGGCGAGCAGGCGCCTGCAGGTATGCGGGCAATGAGGGACAGCGCTGCGTTGAAGGCAGGGGCGTGCAAGAGCCAGGTCCGCATCGCATCATCTCTGCCAACCCAGCCTGCAGCTCCTTCCCCAACCCTGTGCCTTTCGTGCAACATGAACCGCCGTGCCGCGCCTCACCGTGCGTGTGCGGCGTGCGGAGGGCTGCTGGAAGTCGTCGTCGCTGCTTTCCTGCCCTGCCATCTCCTCCTCACTGCATGCACGTCAATGGACAGGCAGGCAGGCAGGCAGGCAGGCACAGGCGGGTGAGCGGGCAGACATGCTGCTGCTGTGGAAGCATTGCACTCGCAGCCAGAAGCAGGGGATTCTACTAGCGGAAACAAACGTGATTCCACTGCTGCAGCCACATGCATGCTGCTGCCTGCTGCCGGCCAAGATGCACCTTCCTTGCCCGAAGCACGAACCACGTGCGATTCCAATGCCGCCACGTGTGGCACGCACTTGCATGCTGTGTGCTACAAGCTGGCAGCCCGTACGCACCCTGCAGAAAGACACTCTGCCCATCGCTGCCTTCCACCCAGCTCCCTGCCTTCCACCCAGCTCCCTGCTTTCTATCCAGCTCCCTCCTCTACCCAGCTCCCTGCAACCCCTCCTCACCTTGAAGACGCCTGCTCCCCCTCCGTCTCAGTCGCCTCGCTGTCGCTGGCTGCAGCAGAGGCTGCCCGCTTGACAGCCTGCCGCGCCTGCACCGCCGCCTGCCTGCTCCTGCGCCCCCGCCCTGTCGTGGGCTGCTGCTGCTCCTCCTCCTCCTCCCCCTCCTCCGCTGCTGCTGCTGCTGCTACCTGCTGTGCTGCATGTGCTGGAGAGCCCTCACCTTCGCCGCTCGCCTCAGCTGCAGCACCACACTCTACCTCTGATATTGCCTGCAAAGGCTGCCCCAGCAGTACACGGCAGGCTGTGGCGCGTGAGGCATCCCAGGATTCAAGCTGCTCCAGCACTGCTGCCCGCACGGCATCGCTGGGCATGCGCTGCAGCAAGGCCTTGGCCTTGGCGTCGTCCTGCGGACGGGAAGAAGAAGGCGGCAGGGTGAGGTGAAAATGGAATGAATGAGGGCCAAGGCAGCGGGCACGGCGTGCAGGGCGGTGGGTCGGAGGGAATGGGTGGGAGGGAACAGGGCTGCAGCACATGAAGCATGTGCATGCTTGCACAGCACTGCTGCCGTCTGCCTGCCGGCTGCTGCCGTCTGCCTTGCCCAGTCACAAAGCAGGCGTCCAGCTGCTATACATGTCGCGTCGGCCAGCCAGCCCCAACCAGGCCACCAACCAGCCAGGGCAGCAGCAAGCCCACCATCCTCCCGCCCACGGGCTGGCTTACCAGGCGGGCCAGCTGCTTGGACATGGCCGCCAGCATGGCGCTGCCCGGCACAGCACGCACAGCAGCTGCCCCACCGTTGCCTGCTGGCATGGGGGGAACGCCGTTGTTGCCTGCCGCCGCCGCCGCCACCGTCGCCGCCGCCCCCTCGCCCGCCGCCTCCTGCACAGGCCGGGAGCGCGCCACCGACACGGGGGTGTGCTGCTCGCTGCCCATGGCGTGTGACTCGGATGGCTCGCCCAGCTGGCGGCGTGCGCTGCGCAGCTCAGAGTCTGTGGGTGCCTGCAGCGTGTCTGCCTGAACCAGCACATACCTGCAAGCAGGCAGGCAGGCAGGCAGGAGGGGCCGGCGGCGGTGAGGTAGGGAAAATGCTGCTAGGGATGACCCCTAGGCCCTGCCAGGCATGACTGGGAAGCAGTGCCAGGGCGCAGCAGCACTGGTCGACCACAGCAGCAGCCCAGCAGGCAGGCGCAGAGCGCAAGAGCAGGTTGGTTGCAGCGACGGCAGCCGGCACCCTCCCTTCCTCGCACCTCTGCGGCTCCGCCGGCGCGGCTGCCCGCTGCTGCGCTCCGGGCCACAGCAGCACGCCGCCGCTGGCCCCAGCCGCTGCTGCCTTTTCCACAGGCGGCGTTGGCTGCTGCTGCTGCTGCTGCTGCTGCTCCTCCTCCTTTGGCATCCCTTGCTCCACCACATCTGCCTGCTGCTCCTCCTCAGCAACCGCCTCTGAAGGCTGCCTGCTCAGCTCGGACACCTGCTCCTCCTCTTCCTGCTCACTCTCCTGCTGCTGCTGCTCCCCCTCCTCCTCCTCCTCCTGCTCCGCCTGCTGTGCTGCAGCGGGGGCCTTGCGTGCTGCTTGGCGCCTCTTAAGGGGCGGCTTGAACCCCTTGCCCCGGAAGGCACCCATGAACACCTGCGGGTGCATGGGCCGGGGGCAGAAGGTGGGGTGGACAGCGAATGGGGTGGGCAGGTCGACCGTGAGAGGCGGCGCAGCAGGGCGCAGAGAGACTTAGCAGCACGGACGTTGGATAGACTGAGCCCGCAACACCCAAGGCAGGCAGGAGGGCAGGCCAAAAGGTGGAGCTGAACCCAAGAAGGGCACGCAGAATGGTGCCACGCTGCAGGCAGCAGCATGATGGCCTGGGATGGCCGAAGCCGGTGATGCCATGCCCCCAAGGCAGGCAGGCAGTCAAAGGTGCCATGGCCCCAAGGCAGACAGGCAGACAGGCAGGCAGCAGGCAGGCAGTCAAAGGTGCCATGCAGCCCAGTGAAGCAGCAGGCCAGGGCAGGCAGCCATCGTGCAAAGGGCTGCTGGCAGCCAGGGGGCAGGAGGCAGCGGCGGCTCACGTTGCCGTTGAGTGAGGCGGGGTCGATGAGCTTGGGGCGGGGCCCTGGCTTGGCCTGCCAGTTGGGTTGCCGGCCTGCAGCAGTGCAAGGGGTGCACAGCAGCAAGGCAGCGATGGTCGGTAGGACAGTGGTTGCCTGGCATGGGCATGCAACAAACGGCCCCACAACGGCCCCGTGCGTAAGAACAATTCAGCACACGAACATGCTGCTCCAAGCATTTGTCTCAATGTCGTTCCTAGACAAGAAGCTGCACAACTAGGGCTGTTCCATGTCGCTGCAGCAGCACGAGCAGCAGCAGCAGCCCGGTCAGCCAAGCGAAGCCAGCACGGCGGCTGCGCACTAGAGCTGGCCTCGCGTCGTGGCCGCTCCTGCGCGGCTACCGCGGGCGCCTCCTCCTCCACGACGCCGCACGTCGCCTTGACGCGGCGCCGGAAGGCCGGGTCAGACACCAGCGCTGAGGCGGCATCGTCCTCCCTGCAGCAGCGGTGCCCAGAAAGTGCAGGCTAGGGCAAGGTCAGGCCAGGTGGCGGTGGTTGTGAGAGGCTGCCATGGAGGCACCCTGCTCTTCAACAACAAAACACCACCGGGCAGTTGAGCGTCTGTATGTTGCCACCAGGGCTTCCACGGAGAGCTGCCACATCACACCACCCCGCTCACCCAAGCTGCCTGCCCCGCCTGACGACTCCGCAAGCTTTGCCTCCCCCTAGCCACCATGCCTTTTCCTCCGCTCTGCATTCCAACCACCTGCCACGCACCGAATTCGTCCACGTCAATTCCCATCCGCCTGCCATTGCAAAGCTGCAAAGCTCCGAGGCCATCTTTGTCTGCTCCCGTGCCCACCCAAGCCCTCCTTCTGCCACCCCGTGTCCCTGCTCCGCCTCCCCACCTGCCGTCGCACAGCTCCAGCGCCCGCTTCACCTCCTCCCCTACCCATCCCTGTCCTCCTGCCCCCACCCCGCCTCCACCCTCTGCCTCCCTCCCCGCCATCGCACATTTCGAGCACCCGCTCCGCCTCCTCCCTGCCTACCCTGGACCCACCCCGCCTGCCTGCTCCGCCTCCCCTCATTGCCTCCCCGCCTGCCATCACAGGGCTCCAGCGCCCGCTCCGCCTCCTCCCATAGCCACCCAAGCCCTCCTGCCCCACCCCGCCTCTCCTTCTGCTTCCCCACCTGCCGTCGCACAGCTCCAGCGCCCGCTCCGCCTCCTCCTGGCTGATGTCCGGGCACACCTCCAGCAGCTCGCCCACCTTGCGCCTCTTCTCACGCCGCTCATACTCCTCAAACATGCGCCGCTGCATGGCCACCTGCACAGAGCGATGCAGAGGAGGAGGGTGTGGATGAGGGGCATGCTTTGTAAGCATGCCCCGCTGCGGGGGGCGGCCATGCATAGAAAAGATGACGGAATCAGGAGCAGCACACGCTCGTGCCCTTTTCCGCAACTGTGCACACGGCATTGGGATGCAGGCAGCCACCTGGTTAGGTTTGCAAGCCACGCCCTGGCAACTGCACATGCGGCAGGCAAGAGGCAACGCCACCCCCGGCCGCCCACCCACCCGCTGGTCAATGATGTTCTGCTCCTCCTCCGTAAGAGTGCGCTCCTCCAGGTACAGGTTGTCTGTCCTGCACCTGCTGGCATAGCGTGACACGACAGGGGGCAACAACGAGTGTGCAGGCAGGTGGTGGTGGCGGGCGCCTCACATGCCGCCGCTGCCGTCGCCGCCGCCGTTTGAAACCCTGGCGCCTCCTTGCGGCCTTCTCGCACCGCAGAGTCCGATACACCTCCCCCACCTGTGCTTTGCGATGCCCTCCGTAGCAGTCTGGAACATTTTGCGCAGGCTGGGCTCCTGCGCAGCCGGGTCGGCGTTCTCTGCGTCCGACGCATTGGCGTTGAGTGGTGCATCAACCGCTATATCACCGGGGCCCTCCAGCGCCGCCATGACGCCGGAGCGCGCTGCCCGCCCCTGCTGCCGCCTGGCTGCTCCTGCCTGTCGACGAGGGTGCACTAAGCAGCCCGCAACCACGATTGATCAATGATGTGACTGATCACAATGCTTCAAGGGCAGGGGCGGAGGAGAATGAGAGCAAGTTCAAAGAATCCAGCTCAGCCTTCCTCGCTGAACTCTGCTGCCGGTGCAAAATCGGGGCGTGCAAGAGGATTTGCAGTCAGTGTCGATCGTCGGGGACTGCAGCAGGTGGGAGGCCCAATGGTTTGGTAGCACCTCCCGCCAGTGGGCGCATMCCTGCACCTCCCCCCCCCCCCCCCTGCTGCTCCATGGCACCCCGCAATGGCATCCCAAGGCTACAGCTATCACGGCTGCCGCGCATCCAATCACAGGTGGGCAGGCACTGCAGCCGCCTGCGGTCGGCTGTGCGGCGGGTGGCGGTGGGGCGAGCGGCCGGTACATGTGACGACAAACAAATGCCACAGCTTGGGGGCATCCATGTTGCTAAGGTGCCGCACATGCCACCCCTCGCCGTTGTTTCCTCCCTGCCTGCCTCCTCCTGCAGCAAGTCCTGCTGCTGAGCTCGGGGCGCGGGGCTCGCCGGCGGCTGGGCGCCGCGCTGCTTGCCGCCGTCGCCGCACTGGCCCTCTTCGCCCTCGCCCTCGCCCTGCGCCCAGGCCCGCACTACGTGCTGGTCATTGACGCCGGCAGCAGCGGCACCCGCATGTACGCATACACCTGGCGTGACGGCGCGGGGGCAGGCGGTGCGCCCGCCCTTGCAGTCGTCCCCGCCACGGCAGCACCCAACAAGGTGCCGCGCCGTGCGCTGCCGGGCAAGCGGGCCTACCAGCGGGTGGAGACAGAGCCGGGGCTGGACCAGTTTGTGGGAGACGCAGACGGGCTGCGGGAGCGGGCGCTGGGTGAGCTTGGGGGTGGGGGGTGGCAGCTCGCTCTCGGTGCTGCTGCCGGGCTGCTGGCTGGGTGGCAGATGCTACAGCAGGCAGGCGGGCTTGGGGGTGTGTGTGTGTGTGTGTGGTGTACTGTTGTACTGTTGCCGTGGGTGCTGGTGCATGGGCTGCCTGCTGGGTGGCAAAAGCCAGGCTAGGCTTGGCATGCTGTGCTGCGGTCAGAAGCAGAGGAGGTGTGTGCAGAAGTGCACGCTTCCACTCTTGGCTGCGTTGGCACGCTCACTGCCTGCCTGCCTGCCTGCCAGCCTGCCTGCCTGCCTGCCTGAAGTGTCCTCTATTGCTCTTGGCTGAAGTGATGCCTACGGCTCCTGCCTGCCTGCCTGCCTGCCTGCCTGCCTGCCTCGGATGTCTCCCACATCCCCTGCCCGCCTGCCCCCACCTTGCCGCAGGCCCGCTGCTGGAATGGGCCGAGGCGGTGGTGCCCCAGCGCCAGTGGGCCCGCACCCCCGTCTTCCTCTGCGGTACCGCAGGCCTGCGCAAGCTCAGGTGTGCAGCGTCGTGTGTGGTACTGCAGGCCTCCGCATGCTCTGGTGTGCAGCATTGTGTGTGGTACTGCAGGTCTGTGCAAGCTCAGGCGTGCAGCGTTGTGTGGTGGGTGGGTGGGTGGTTGACTGTGGGGGGGGCGCACAAAGCGTGTGCACCCAGGTCTGCACATCACGAGGGAGCGACTTAAGCCGCTGCCTCGCAGGCTGCAAGCACAGCAAAGTGTGGGCAGCTGTTAGCAGCTGCTGGGCCCTCACCTGGGTCGTCTGCCCCACCTGGGGCCCGCCTGTTGCCCACCTCCTCCTTACCACATGCCCACTCCGCCTTCTATTACTGCCTGCCTGCAGCGAGCAGCAGCAGGGGCAGCTGTTGGAGGAGGTGCGGGGCGTGCTAGGCGGCGCCGTCTTCCGCTTCCACCCTCCCTGGGCGCGCATCATCAGCGGGACGGACGAGGGGGTGTATGGGTGGATTGCGCTCAACTACATGGAGGGTGAGGGCTAGAGGGGCGGGTGGGGAAGCACAACATACAAAGTTTGGGTATTCTGATGAGGCATATGGTTTGGAGCAGGGTGGGGCCTGAGTGGATGCATGGGCTGGCAGCGGGGGGCAGGATTGCGCTCAATTACATGGAGGGTTGAGGGCGGGAGGGGCGGGTGTGTCTCTGGCATATGCAGCAGTGATGTCAGGGGCAGGGTGGGGCTTGGTTGGAATCAACCTGGCTTTGAATATACAAGTGCAGAAGGGCATTTGGAACAACAAAGTAAGAAGGGCGAGCCTGGAATGGCTTGTGCTCAACTACATGCAGGCTGGGTGGGTAGTTGGAGCAGACAGTTTGGCAGGCGGTGGGCTGGACTGTATGCAATGTGACATTGTGTGCTCAGGAATATAACCCAAATGCCGGGATCCTGTGCGGGCCACAGGCGAGTGCGGTGGCAGGGTGGGGTGCAGCATCTTGACTGGCAGTCGTGGGGCAGCAAGCCAGGGACACGTTGTGGCACAGCCTCGCCACCACTGTTGCCGCCTGGCACGCCCACACTGCTTGCATCCAAGTATGCTCGCGTCTCCTGTGTGCTTCATTCCCCTCGCAGGCCGGCTGCAAGCTGGCGCTGGCGCTGCTGAGCAGGACGGTGGCGGCACGTTGGGGGCGCTGGACCTGGGAGGGTCCAGCATGGAGGTCACGTTTGCGGCTGGCAGCGTTCCCTGGGAGGAGGATGCAGGTGCGTGGGGCCCACGTTTCCCTTTAATAAACTTGTGGACTTGCAAACAGATTGCAACTTGTGCTATATATTACTATGTGCAGTGTTCTCATGCGTCCCCACTGACCGCCCTCAGGGCCTCTGCTTCTTCCCCAAGGGGATTGCCTGTGTGTCCTGGTGGCTCCGGTGATTGCCTGTGTGTCCTGCCCCGCCCGCCCTGCCCTGCCCTGCCCTGCCCTGCCTGGGTGGGTGCCTGGCGTGGGGTGCTTGATTGACTGCATGCCGCATGGTGCACGGCGGTGTGAGGAATGAGTGCCTGTAGCTCGACGTAGTCGTTGAAGTTTTGGCACCTGCCCCGTGTGCCCCTGCCCCCTCCTGCCCCAGTGAACGCCACGCTGCTGGGTGCCTCCCACCGCCTCTACTCTCACGTGCACCACCACTACGGCCTGAACGACGCCTTTGACCGCTCCGTCAGCATCCTGCTGTCCCGCCTGGCGCCAGCTGTCACCACCAAGAGCGCCAGCCATAGCCCAGATGAAGTGCGACAGGAGGAGGAGGAGCAGCAGCAGGAGCAGCAGCAGGGTGGAGGGAGCAGGCCGTCTGCTGAGGGCGGGGGCGGCAGCGGGGGCACACTGCATGCCGCCGCCGCTTCGGGTGCAGCCGGCGACAGCGGTGACGGCAGCGTGCAAAGCGCTGCTGAGCAGGCGGGCGTGGTGGCGCCAGGCAACGTCGTGGCAGCAGCAGCAGAGGGCAGGGGGGCACAAATTGGCCAGGAGGGGGCGGCAGCCGGCGATGATGGGGCTGGCGGGCGGCGGCTGCAGGCCCCAGCCGTGCTGCTCCGCAGGCTGCGGCTGGCTGCCGACACCCCGGGCGAAGGCGGCACCAAGAAGCAGCCCTCGGAACAGCAGCAGCAAGAGGGCCAGCGGCTGTCAAGTCAGCAGGCCTCAAGCCAGCAGCAGCAGGTGCAGGCGCAGCAGGAGGGGCGGCAGCAGCGTGGGCGCCTGCTGGGCGAGGTGCCGGAGGTGGGGCACCCCTGCCTGCACGAGGGGTACCGCCAGCCGTACCGCCGGCTCACAGGGGAGGGAGCCGACGTGCCGGACCCACCAGAGGTACTGCTGCTGGGGAGGTGAGCGCTGCCCCTGTTGCACCCACTGCTGCTGCTGTGTGTTGCTCCTGGGCATGCGGGCGCTGCCCCTGTTCCATCCACTGCTGCTGCTGTGGTCGGGCCAGCAGCACGGTTGAGTGGCCGTTGGCTCTTGCAGCCGACCGACGCCGGGCGCTGCCTGGCTGCCTCGTCCAGCCGTGTCTTCAGCAGTGTGCCTGCCAAAGGGGCGGCATGTGCAAGCTGCATGCTGCAAAGGGGCAACATGTGCAAGCTGCATACTGCAAAGGGGCAACATGTGCAAGCAAGCAAGCCAGGTGGACCAACCCACCTACATTTCCAACTTGCAGCGCTGCAAAAACTGCCCTCTTTGCCATCGAAATGCGCCGCAGGCCCGACTATGGCGCCTGCCAGGAGCTGGCGCACGCTGTGGTCAACGCCAGCGTGCCCTGCTCAGCGCCGCCCTGCGCCCTGGGCACTCCGCAGGTGCGCCTGGGACCACGTGCCGGCCTGCCCACAACAGCAGGGGCACAGTGCCGCTTGCTTGGCGTTGGGGCCGCCGGTGCAGCCTGGCCCACACAGCTCCATATTTTCAGATCCTCGTGCGACCCACGACCCTGTCCCTTTGCTGCCTTGTTCTCCCCCAAACCCACCCACCCTGTGGTCCCTTGGTTGGCCTCTTATCTCTCCTGTGTCCTCATGCTGCCTTGTTCTCCCCCAAACCTACCCACTTTGTGGTTGCTACGTTGCTTGGCCTTTAGTCTCCCCAGCACCGCCTCCATCCTCCCTGCTGCCTCAATCTTTTCCTCGGACGTTGTAGCCTCCACTCTGACACCATTCCGCTCACTGCCTGGTTCCTCTCCCCTCCCTCCCGTGTCTGCAGCCCTCGTCTGCTGGTCACCACTTTGTTGCCCTCACAGGATTCTACGTCGTCTACCGCTTCTACCGCCTGCCCCCACACGCCGGCATGGCGGCGCTCGAGCAGGTGGGTGGGCAGGGTGGGGCCACGCATTTTGCCCTTCTCTCCTCCCTTCCGTCCCGAACAACATCTGTGATACACCGTGTACATCTCAACAGAGATTTGAGGCATGATGGCTGTCGTGGGCCTCACGAACGTGTGTGTGTGTGTGTGTGCGGATTAGGGGGGCGGGCACTGCTGCTGCTGACGAGGAGCCCACATATGGGCGTTGAGCGAGGCGCAGCACCACAGCGGCTCCATGTTATAAGAGGCGGCCACAGGTGGGCAAGCGCTCCGCGGGCTTGCCTGCCCACGCGCCAGCTGTCCTGAGCGCACCACAGTGCCGGCACTACAACCACAGCGCGCGTCCCACGTGGCTTGCCCCCTCATCCGGTCGGTCTCGCCCCCTGCAGGCCGGGCGCCAGTTTTGCGGGCTGAGCTGGGGCGAGGTGCAGGCCAGCTTTGCTGGGGAGCTCATGGTTGAAGACTACTGCTTCAGGTGGGGGGGAGAAACGCTTTTGTTTTGCCAACGACAGCGCCTTCCTGCCTTCCTGTTACGCCGTGTGCGTCTCAACAGTTCCCGGGGCGGGACACAGCCGGGAATAAATAAGAGCCGCAAGACAAAAAGTGTGGGAGAGAGAGTGTGAGGTAACATAAAAGCCGGGGGGCACTTTGCTATAGCACGCTGTGCCGAAGATGATGACTGTGTGGGAGTAGTTAGAGATATGGTTGGTGGGAAACGCTCATGTTGCTGCTAGCATTGATAGTGGGGGCACGGGGGCACAAGAGGAAGCGAGGTGTTCCCCACCTGTGCCTCGGGAGCCTACTGCTTCAGGGGGGGGGGACAGGTGGGTGAGTGCACGCCTTTATTGGTGACATCGGACTCTTCTTGGGTGATGTTGTTGGGTGATGTTGTTATAAGTGCTTCAAGTGGGCGGGTGGGTGTAAGCCTTAACTGGTATCTGGTAGGTGATGGTGCTACTAAGGCAGACAGTGGAGGACTTCAGGTGGGGGCGGGTGGTGGGGCATGCCAGTGTTCATTGGCGCCCGCATGCAACACCGCTGTATGTGTGTGACACAGTGACACAAGTGCCTCGCGGCTGCGCCTGCTGACTGCTAGCCCTGCGCCTCCCTATCCACGCCCTACAGGGCCCCCTACGTTTCTGCTCTGGTCAGCCAGGGTCTGCTGCTGCGGGACGATCAGCTGCGCATAGGTGGGTGGGGTGGGTACGTGAACTGGTAAAACATGCAACCGCTCCTTTCTTACAAGCACCTCCCTTGCCTGCCTGCTTAAACGCTCACACACATGCCCGCCTGACTGACAGACAGCCTGACTGACTGACCGACCGCTCACACACCAGCCCACCCACTTGCCTGCCTGCCTGCTCAACACCCGCCCGCCCGCCTGCTGCCTGACCGCTCAACACCCGCTGTTTTGCCCGCCTGCCTGCCTGCCTGCCAGCTCAACACCCGCCCCCTGCATGCCTTCTTGCATCCCGCCCGCCTGACCGCAGGCGGCGGTGACGTGGGGTGGACGTTGGGCGCGGCGCTGGCTGAGGGGTACCGCCTGGGAGGCCTGGGGCAGGGCAGCGGCGAGCTCTTGGTGTTCAGGTGGGCAGGGCTGGGGTTGCTGATATGGGGGGTGGAGGGGAGGAGGCCTGCGGGCTGGAAGCATCTCTGAACAGAATCCGTCACTCGGTGGGGCAATGTCTGTGGGCTTTTTTACGAGCGGGCGGTGTGGTAATGGTGAAGTCAGGCAGGCCTCGCCATGGCTATCCCCCGCTTCGCCCCTCTGCGTGCCCTATCGGGTCAGCCGAGGCCTTGAGGAGAAGGATACCTGGTGTGGCTGTTGTGTTGCAGTGCAGCCATCTTGCTGCCACATCTCCTTTGCCTGCCTCACCTCGCCTGCCTGCCTGTCCTCTCCCTGCAGCCGCAACTCGGTGCCCGCCCTGCTGCTCCTCCTGGCGGGGGCCAGCGCGGCGACAGCCCTGCTGTGCCTGGCCCGTGCCCACTGGGGGCAGCAGTGGCCCTTTGGCGGCCCCCACGGCCTGGGCTGGCTCAGCGGGCGTGGCGGCTGGGTGGGCAAGCTTCGTTCCAAGGGCTCAGCTGAGCTGATCTCTCTGGGGATTGACAGCAGCCCGCCTGTCAGCGAGCGCAGCAGCCGGGGCGGCAGCAGCGCTGGGCTGGCTGGGCTGGCGTACCCGGGCGCGCTCAGCAGCAGGGGCAGCTCGCCGCTGCCCAGCGCACGCAGCGGCGGGTGGGCCACCGCACGCAGCAGCGGGGGGCAGCAGCAGCAGCAGCAGCAGTATGCCGCTGCCGAGGGGAGCCACGGCGGCGGCGGCGGCGGCAGTGCCATCCTGGCGGCTGCGGCAGCAGCGGAGCCGACATCTTCGGCAGGCAGCCCCTCTTGGGCTGCCCTCATGGGAGCGCCTGGCCCCTCTGAAGCCTTTGGGGGCAGCGACGGGGCTGCACCCATGCCACGGGAGACCAGCTACTCGTCAAACCTGAACCGCCTGGGCAGGTCACGCAACTTTAGCCGGCGCTCGCTGGCCACGTCAGCAACCAGCCCGGAGGCGGGGGACTGATCCGAGCGGCCGTGGGTGACGGCCGTGGGTGACCCCAGGGCCCGCCTGCCTGATCTGCCTCCGTGACTTGAACGTGAAAATCGAAAATGAGTCTGCCGTGAGGTCTGCGCTTTCTTTCTTAGTGTGACTGAGAAACAATTGAAACAGATAAGAGGGGATTTGAGGAGGTAGCGCATGGCTTGAGTGCAGCGGCAGCAGAGCGGATTGGCTGGTATTCTGTCAGGTTTTGGGATGTGGTGTGGCTGTGATGTGGTGTGGTGAGGCTCGATGGTGCCTGCCTGCACGAGCTGGCAAGCAGCACACCTGACCCTCTGTGCCTTCTCGGCTCCCTGCTGGTGCCCAGACATAGCTCCCGGTACTGTGCGATGCCACTGATGCTGCCGCTCCCGCCGCAGCTACCGCGCCTGCTGCTCCTCCCACGCCGCGTTGATGCCCTGTGACACCTCCTGCACTCTTGCCAGGATGGCATCTCGCTCGCCCGCTGCCATCCGCGCGCCCCACCGAGCCTCAAACTTGTCTGGGTGCCAGCGCAGGCAGGCCCGCGCATATGCCCGGCGCTGTGCACGCTGCCAGCTCGGCTGCTGGCTGGGCGGCTGCTGATGCTGATGCTGGCTGGGCGCCTGCTGCTCCTGCCGCTGTTGCTGACTGGGTGGCTGCTGCTGCTGCTCCCGCCACTCGTGCTGCTCCAGCGCTGCCAGACCCGCAAGGTATTCTCTGCAGCCTAGGGTTGGCCAAGGGAAGTCTGCAAGCGGCAAGCCGTGGTTGCTGGTGCAGCAGTCCTCCAGTGCTGCCCACCGCCGCTCGCTCTGCTGCACCGCCTGCAGCCACACCCTGGCTCCCGCCTCGCTGCCACCCTCCTGCCCACTGCCGCTGTCCCCCCACGGCAGCCACCGCCCCGTGCCGCCGCGCCCCTCCTCCTGCCACCCTTGCCCTCCGTCCCAGGCTTGCTGCTGCTGCATTTTGGCCCTCAGGGCGTCCTCTTGCAGCTGCTGGCGTAGCTGCTGCTTTGCACGAAACGCTGCCAGCAGCTCCGCCTGCGCCGCTGCCTCTGCCCGCAGCGCCGCGCCACAGCGGGCTGCCTGGCCCCGAGCCAGGAAGCGCTCCTCCTCGCTGTCGTAGCTGCGGAGAGGACGAGAGCAATTCGGGGTGGTCGGCAAAGTTTGCTGGGTTGGAGTAGATGGCTGCGCGGCGGGGCCCTCGGCGGCACCGCTGCAAGCAGGAGGTGCAGGTGCCGGGGTTGCCTACCTGTCGTCGCTCGATTCAGCAGCGTCATCATCGCGTGTCGATGGACTGGAAGCTTGTGCTGGTGGCGGCATAGCGCGGAAGGAGCAGGCAGCTGGCCGGTCAAAGTTGGGGACCTGCACGCTGATGCGCTTCTCTTGCAAAGCTGGGATCAGGATGACGTCAAAATGCCTACGAGCAAGTGCGGCGGCGCAGCAAGTTTCGAGTACAAGGCTCGTCATGGTGCCATGTCGGCGCCTGCCGCCAACACAACTGCAGGTGAGCCCGCAAACCACAACTTCTGCCTCCACTGCCTCCGACGGCATTGTTGCGGACCACTGTTTCGTGCGTGCCTCCCAGCACCCCCGGCCCATCGCCCCTGCCCTTGCCCCGTGCTCGAGCACAGCGTTATCTAGGGCGCTGCAAGGCCTGTGTCATGCACATGCAGAGGCGGGAGGCTGAGGCAGTGCCGGGGGCAGAGGGTGCGTCCCCACAGCCGGCGGCACCGCGTCCGGCGGCACGGCAGCCAGGGCAGGCCGAGCCTCCGCCAGACGCGCAGCAGCATGGGGGCCTGCAGCAGCATCAGCAAACGCGTGAAATACAGGCAGCAGAAAAACAGCAGCGGCACATTGCCACAATGAGGACGGCTTTCGAGCGCAGCCAGGCCACCGCCTATGCACAGGTGCGTGCGTGTATTGTGTATACAGAGCCCCTTGGGCATACCAAAGTGTCATGCAAGCACAGTGATGACGCATCGTGTTTGCCTGCCCCCAAATAAGCCAGCGTGCATCATGGGCCTGGCAATGCGCTGGTGTGCCAAACCGCCCCGTGCATCCTTCCTCCACCCCACCTCGCCAACGCCCCCCCTTGCCCCCCCTCGCTGCACCCCATTCTCGCGAACGCCTCACACTGCACCCCCTCACGCCTCCCCCTCCGCCCTCCCCTGCAGTGGGACCTGTGGGCCGGCATCAGCCTGTCTGTGCTCCTCATGCTGGCGCTGCCCAGCAGCATGCAGCGCCAGCACTGGCGCGCGCAGCTGGGGGCGTTCGTGGCGGAAGCCGCCCTGCGCATCCTCCCCGCCTGGCTCGCCACCCTCTGCTGGTCCTGGTACATCCCTCGCCGCACCCCCATCGTGGCCGCCTGCCGCTTGGCCAGCGTGGTGCTGCCACACCTGGTGCTGCCGCCGGCAGCGCCCCTGGCTGGCTGGGGCGGCTGGCCCCAGTTCCTGCTGTTCACACGCGCCCTGGGGGTCAACACACTGCCCTGGCTGGCACGCCTGCCCTTCAAGGTGCGCCTGGCGGTACGCCTGCAAGCGGGGGCCAGGCGGGACGTCACTCGGGTGCTGGCATCTGGGGTAGTTGGGGGGGTGCTGGCATTGGGGCGGGTTGGCGGAGGGGCGCCGTGCCGGCAGCGCCTTGCTGCCATTGCTGGCATGCAGTGCGAGAGCTGCGCTGCTGTCTGGCCTGCCCCCTTTCCCTGCCCCTGCACACCCACACTTTGTCCTGTATCGTACCCCCTGCCCATGCCATGCCTCCCCGCCCACGCTCTACACTCCTTAAAGTACCGGTTTTCCTTCCCCCTTGTTGCCCTGCCCGGCTGTGCAGTGGTTTGCGTGGGTCCACCTGGTTGGGCTGGCTGATGCCGTGGGGACCAGCCTGGAGGTGTGCGCCGCCCCCGCCTTTGCGGGCGCCACGGCGCAGCGACAGTATGCCGCCGTGTCTCGCACCGCCCGCTTCCTCTCTGCCCTCACACCCCTGCCCGACCTACGGGGCAGCATAGGTGAGCACGGCACACAGGGCGGGGGGCGTGAGGTGGGGCAGCAAGCAGCGAGAAGGGAGCAGCTGTTAGGCACACTTTTTGGCCGATGGGCAGGCCGGGTGCCTGCGTGCCAACAGCTGCCCACCCACCTGCTGAAATTCAGGCAGCTTCCGGCTGCCCTTGCAACCAGCAGCATTCACACACCCCGCTTGCACCGACCTCGCCACACCCAGCAGTAGCAGCACCTGCTGTCTAGCTGCCCATACCAACTACCTAGCTCACGGGCCCCCTCCCCTCCCTTTCTCAACCGACCTTTGTTGCCCCGACCCCACCCCGGTCTGCCCCGCAGCCCAGCCGAGCTGCCTGGAGGCTGTGGCCGACGCTGGCGGCGGCACCCTGGCCTCGCCCCTGGGCACGTGCGCGTGCCGCCAGATGGCCCTCTGGCTGCTGTGCTCCCCGGGCTACGCCTTCCCTCTGCTCTGCCAATACCTGGCAGAGGCGGCCAGCCGGCAGGCCTTCTACCGCCGCCACTGCCGGCGTGCCGCCTGCGACAGCTGCGCCGCCAGCAAGGGCGTGGATCTGCCGGTGCTGGGCGCCTCGGCCGCACTCATGCTGGCAGGCTTCTGCGCCGTCACCTGGCAGCTCAGCGCAAGCCTGTTTGCACTGGATGGTGTGGAGCTAGCGGGCGCAGCAGGCGCAGCGTTGGCGGGGGCGTGCAGCCTGCCTGGCGAGTGTGCCGGCAGCTTGTGAGGTGGCGGCTGAGCGAGCGGCCGCAGCTGGCTGCCTGCTGGCTGGCGGCTGGCAGCGCTTGGAGCAGAGGGGGCGTGCTTGATGCCCACATTGATTCTTATTTACTAATTCACACACCCTCCCCTGCGCAGTCAGCCAGCGCCCTCATCGCACACTTTCTTTTTGCTTTGCTACAAAGTTCATTCCGGCACACTCCCCCGACCCTATCCCTTGAGACCGCTGCTGGCTCCCCGTCGACTTCAAATGTAATTGAATGATTGAACGTCTTGCCACCTGCCCTGCCCTCACCCTTAACACCGGCCCTTCCTTCTACAACCGCTGCTCAGTGACACATTCCAGTAGCCCACGCCGCACACACACACACCTTGCTTCACACGTCCCAAGCTGCTGGCAAGCACAGACCTCAGTTTGCGGCTGCTTTCAATTCTGGATCCCTCCTTGGTGCGTCAAGGTCACACAACGATTGCCATTGTTGCTATACACACAACTCCTGAGAGCTGCGACCTGAGGGCTGCACAAACCAGGGCAAGACGAGGAGAGTGCTGGGCTGGGCTGCGCTAGTAGCTGCTTCCAGACCATGTCACTTCCTCTTTCCCTTGCCAAAGCCGCCGCCGCCCTTCACAGTCACCCGCAACTTGGGACCTGCGCCGCCGCCCCTGCTGCCGCGCCCGCCGCCTCTTCCGCCTCGCCCACGGCCCC
>JTEE01000128.1:38605-54512 GCA_002896455.3 Chlorella sp. ArM0029B | reverse complement strand
AGAAGGCCGGCGGCGCGCCCGGCGAGTACCGCCCCGAGTTCCGCGGCGGCTTCGGCCGTGGCTCCGCCCCCCAGTAGAGCGGGCAAGCCATGCGCCTCTGCGAGGACGCGGGCTGCCTGTTCTGCACGGCGGCGGCGACGCTGCGCTCGGCATGCGTGCTTCCTGCACGCGTCCCCCCGAGCCTGCATTGCCGGCTCGGCTTGAGCGCTGCACGGTGCGGCGGCTGGGTGCAGGCCTGCCCCAGCCGCCTGGGTTGTGATGTGAGCCTTTCTTGCTTGTAAGCGCCCCACCACCAACCTCCAATAGACTGAGGAGCTGCATCGCTGGTGCACGTCAGGCTGTCAGGGGCGACAGGCTGTGTGTGCTATGCATGCTTTGCACGCTAGAAGACGCACGGCCAGGGCCTTGAACACCGAAAAGGTGCACAGCTCTCTATGTCCACTTGTACCGGTCTGGGGAACGCTGGGGTTGTTACAGGGCGTCTGGCTACAGTGCGGTGAAAAGGCGGGCGGGCTAATAGTGTGCCGAGCACGTGGGGGAGGACTGGCCAAGGAGATACGGCGTGCACGCCAGGGGAAGGGATCGAGGGGGAAAAAGGCCGGGGCAGGGGTGCTGTGAATGCAAGCGAGACAGGGTGTGCGGCCCGCCACCCAAGCGGTGGCACAGCTGATGCGTGTGAGCGGGGCGGGGCAGGGCAGGCGGCGGGCAGCACATGAGGAGTGATGGGTACGAGGGCAGGATCAAAGGGGTGGGGTGAGATGGAGCACGCAGAAAGGGCGGGGTCAGGAGGATGTGGGAACAGACAGGAAGAATGCCGGCCGCCGGTTCCAAACCGTGGAGAGGAAAGCCTGGCCGGCGGGCGAGGCCTGGCCGCCAGCAACCTACACATGTGCCGGCCACACGCCTGTCCGCCAGCAATGCGAGGTTTTGCACACATGTGACAAAACGAACTAGCCACGTGAGTAGCACGCTCAAAAGGTTCAAGCTTGGGTTCAAAAGGGGAGGGAGAGCAGGAGGCGGAAGCGGGGGAGTGTGCTTGGGTTTCATTGGCAAGGGGTTGAGCGTGCTTGGGTTTCATTGGCAAGGGGTTGAGGGGAAGATGGGCTGGGCTGGGCTGGGGCATGCTAGGGCGTCTGCAAGGGCAAAGAGATCAGATGCCGCTGCCCCCAAACTCCTCGAAATAGAGGTTCAAGGCGGGGACATCAATGCCGCTGCTCATGCGCAGCACGTCCTCCTCCTCCTTGCCCTGCCACAGCGGCTGCTGCTGTGCTTCCTGCGCCGGCTGCAAGTACTGCTGCTGCTGCTGCTGCTGCGGCGGCGGCTGCAAGTTATGTAGCTGGTGTTGCTGCTGCTGCTGCGGCTGCATGTACTGCTGCTGCTGCTGCGGCTGCTGTTCCTGCTGCTCCTGCTGCCGCTGCTGCAGCTGCTGTAGCTCCTGCGGCCGCTGCTGCTGCAAGTGCTGGTGCTGCAAGTGTGGCAGCTGGGGCTGTGGCGCCGCCTGTGGCTGCAGATGCTGCAGTGCGGGTGCAGCGGCTGGCATCGCCGCGGACAGCAGCTGCGGCGCATGCTGCTCAACCAGGTGCCGCGGCAACAGCACCCACTCATGCTGCTGCTGCTGGTGCTGCTCCGCCCGCTGCTGCGCCTGATGCTGCGCATGCGCCTGTTGCGCCTGCTGCGCCTGCTGCTGCATGCTTGCCGGGAAGGCGGGGCCAGCCATGGGGCCCGGCGCTGCCTCCACTGGCAGCACTGAGCTCAGCTGGCCAGACAGCTCGCCATACGAGGAGGAATCCAGCAGGCCCATCCCCAGCGCTGCCTGCTGCTGCTGCTGCTGCTGCTGCTGCTGCTGCTTCTGCTGCTGCTGCTGCTGCTGCTGCTGATGCTGCAGGCCNCTGCTGCTGCTGCTGCTGCTGCTGCTTCTGCTGCTGCTGCTGCTGCTGCTGCTGATGCTGCAGGCCTGCCGCTGCTGCTGCTGCTGCTGCCACATGCGCTGCCGCCTGTGCCGCCGCTGCCACATGTGCTGCATGTGCTGCCGCCTGTGCCGCTGCTGCCGCTTGTGCTGCCACCGCTGCTCCCTCCGGCTCACCCCCGCCTGCTCCCGTTGTGGTGCTGGCCTGCTGCTTGTCGCGCCTGCAGCGTCACACAGGGATGAGCATGGGGTGGAAGGAGTTGATGCCAAAATCGGCATGCCTGGTGCCATCTGTCCCTGGTGTTTCGGGCGTTCCAGAGCGGTTGTGGCTAAAGGGTGCACCGCCTGCTTGCGGGAGCAATACTTGCATGCTCCTGCTCCGGAGAGCTGCAGCTCCACCCTACCCGCCCCCTCAGCAGCCACGGCCCACCCCACACATCAACCAGCACCCCCTTCCCCACCGATAGGGTTAACCCTCCTTACCCCTCCGCACAAACACATATCTACATACCTGTGCTGGTTGTGGCCGTTCCAGAGGCACACCCCCCACTGAAAACAACCCTACCCACTGACCACAACCCCTGGCCCCGCACCCCCTGTCAACAAGACTCACGGCTGACACAACCGGGCCTTCCCCAGCCACCTGCGCTGGCTGTGCCTTTGCAACACCCTCAGCACTCCTCACTTCAAGCCCCTGCCCGAATCGCCCCACTACACTTGATGCCAATCCACCAATGCACTGGGCACTCAACAAGTGCAACTACGTTACACACCACACACACGCATACAGCGGGTGCGCCCGCCACCTTGCACACCCCACCACGCACCCCACCCCACGCACCTGCGCTGGTTGTGCCGCTCCAGCGCCTTTTTGCACGACCGCTTGCTGCCCTCAAACTCGGTCAGCGGGTGGCCCTGCCCGCAGCGCTGGCAGAAGCGGGACGGCGTGCCCTTCACCGGGTAGCTGTCCGCCTTCAAGTGGTCCTGCAGCAGGCGGCGCGTGAGCGGGGCTGGTGGTGGGCGGGGTTGTGGTGGGCGGAAGGAAGCGGAAGCAGGGCGTGAAGGGTGAACAGGAGTGCGGTGTGCGGGGTGGTGGTGGGCAGGGTAGCAGAGGGTGGCGGGAGGGAAGGCGATATCAATTGGAGCGGCAAGGGGTGGGGCAGGGTTGTGGTGGGCAGGGTTGTAGAGGGCGGCGGGAGGGAAGGTGGTAGGAGCGCCAAGGGGTGGGGACAGGGCTGTGTTCAGCAAGAGTGTGGTGGGCAGAGGGCAGGAGGCACGGGCGGGAAGGAGGGTGGAGGCGGGCGGGGCGGCACGTCGAGCAGCTGCCTGCCTGGGATGGGCGGATTGGGCGAAGCCGGTACCGGCGCCTTGGTGGCAGGCAGGCTGGGCGCGGGGAGCTGGGTGCGCAGGCTGCACATGAATAGGCATGCAGCTGCTCCTGAGGCGCTGCTGCTCTGGCTGCCACCCCTGAAGCTGGCCTGCAGCAGCCCATCCCCCACCACCATTCACACACACCAAAACCGCCTGCCCCACAACGCCCCCTCCCTCTTCCCCCTGCCTCCCTCACCGGGCAGATGTGGTTACGCTGCAGGTAGAAGGAGAGGGTGGCGAGGTCGATGGCGCAGGCGTCTGCCTGGCAGGCGTGCTTCTTGAACACCCGGGGGCGGGGACCGCGGCGGCGCTTGCCCTCACCCCCTGCACCCGTGAGACCGTCAGAGGTGGAGGGGACTGCAGCGCCGCCGGTGGTGCCCGTGCCCCCGCCGTGGGTGCTGCTGTCCATGTGCAGCGCAGACAGCGTGGGCAGTACCAGCGGCGTGCCGTTGGGGCCCTGGTGCGCGTACGCGGCCACCCCGGAGGGCATCATGTAGGGCTGGTGCTGCATGTGGTAGGGCTGCTGCTGCTGCTGCTGCTGCTGTGCCGCCGCCGCTGTTGGCGGGAGGTCGAACGACGGCATGGCGCCTGCCCCGGCGCTGCCGTGCGCCGCAAGCGTGTATCTGCCAGGCAGCATGGGGTGGTGCAGCTGCTGCTGCGAAAAGTGTTGGTGCTGCGGAAAATGCTGGTGCTGTGGGAAATGCTGCAGCTGTGGTGGGCCTGGGGCCGTCATTTGGGACTGGGTGCCGAGCGTGGCAGTGCCGCTGCCGCTGCTGTCCTCGACTGGCGGCGCCGGCGACGGCGGCAGCAGCAGCTCAAGGTTGAACTCGCTGTCCCCCAGGAAGTCCTCTGGGCTTGGCTCCAGCCCGTCTGCGGGAAAGCAGTGATCAGGGCGCGTTTGGGGCGAGAAACCGAGTGGTGACCGCCTCCTCGTGTGCTGGCACCTGCCAAACACCTTGCTGGCACAGGTCCCGACACTGGCCAGGCCCGCACCGCGCCCCCCTCCGGGAGCCGGCGCCTCACCCTCGTGGTGTCCAAGCCGCGGACTCTGAGCCCAGGAGGACAGCAGCGCCTCGAGCCCATCACCGCCCGGCATTTTCGGCAGGCGGCTACGTCCCCTAAGCGTCGAGCAAGCAGGTAGCGGCACAACAAGGCCCGTGGAGAATGAAGTAGCACGCCTGGTTGCACAAACCAACTCTTAAACTGCCAGGCTGGCCGCAGGTGGCTGTGTCAGGGTGCTGTCAGGTTGAGCAGGGCACTGTGTTATCACCACGGTATCCAAACTCCGTGCCTTGCCCGAAGGTTGCGCCCGTCAATGGTGGCTCAGTTCGATGCCGGCACTGAAAATGTCGACCAGCAAGTGGCGCAGCTGGAAGCCCAAGTGGTCCAAGCGCACATTTTGGCACAGGAGCTGAATAAAGTAGCCGGCAGTGAGGCTCAAGCAGCAGCAGTGTACAAGCAGCTGGCTGCCCTGGACGACCAGGCCCTAGCTCTGCGCCTGGCCGCTGCCACGCCGGCAGACGGCGCCGCGGTGGCTGCCGCCGCTGCCGCCACCCCAGTTCACCACAGCCCGCTGCCGCCACCCCGCGGCTGGGCCAGCGTGCAGCAGCGTCAGCGAGCGCTTGCTGCGGTGCTGGGCGCAGCGGTGGGCGATGCCGCCGCCTGCCCCTGCCAATGGGTGTACAACTTGGACGAAATGGCGTCGCTGGCGGCAGGTGGGAGGCCGTCCGGGAGGGCGGTCGAAACGGGAGGCCAGTGTGATGCGCACGTCACTCGAACGTTCCCCACAATGGTGGTCAAATTGAGCCTACTGAGGATTGCTCACACAGGCTGGAGACGCCACTCAGCGAGTTGCTTTGATCTCCGAGCCTGCTCCAACCGACAGCCAACCGCTCGCCCCTGGCCCTGCCTGCATCCCTCTCCCACGCCAATGCAGGCCGCCCTGAGCTCGAGTTTTACGAACCCCCGCAGTGCCCCTTCTTCGACTATCCTGTGGGCAGCCCCAGCCCCTACTTTGAGCAGACAGCGGCACTGCTGCGCAGGTGGGTGGCAGGGGCACGCTGGGAGGCTAACACCCCGCTGGCCATGCCGCTGCTGCAGTGGAGCTGCCCCCATCTTGGCCGCCCCTGTCGGCCGCCTCACAGGCTGCTGGCTGCCAGGCATGTCCAACTGGGGGCCGCCCCCTCTTCCATCACATGAACCAACTCACCGGTGGGCCCACATGAATCAACGTATCGCTGCCCTCTCCTTGGCATACAGTTCACGCAACCGCTGCCCCCTTCATGTGCACATGAGTCGACTGAACAGCTGCCCGAGGGGAGCCGAGGCGGGGAGGGCAGTCGACTGAACCGCTGCCGCCTTCCCCTGCACTTCACGAGCTGCAGCCTGGCGGAGGTGGGCAGCATGGACAGCGTGCGCTATGCGTCCACCCTGTTTGCCGCTTTCGGCCCAGGCTTTGCAGGTTACAGGTGATCAGGGGACACAGGGGGCGGCGGAGGGCAGCACACACAGCATTGAGTGGTGCAATGTGACGGCGTTCTGCCACGGGCAAGCTGCAGGCGGGTGCTAGTGCCCTGGTGCTGTGCATGCTGTTGCAACGCTGCCTGCTCATCTCCCACCAGCACGCCTGCCTGCTGCAAGTATGAGCCCGCCCTTTGCTTCCCACCCTTTGACCTCCGACTGCTGCTGCAACCCCCCTGCTCTCAACCAGACACACGGCCTGCTGCCCACCCCTGCTCCACTCTCACTGCTGCAGGGACCGGAGCAGCAAGAACTTTCTTCGGCGCTACGCCGCAGGGGCGGTCCCCCCGCTGACGGGCAGCGCCGACGACCAGGCCAACTGCTTTACCCGCCTGCCTCCCCTGGTGGCGCTCTACGCTGGCGCCGAGCGCAGCCTGCTGGTGGCGGCGGTGGAGCGGATGGTCAGGTGCAGGCGGGCGGGGGGCGGGGCTACCCTGGCAGAGGGGTGGGGTGCAGGCATGGGCGCGGCAGCTGGGGGCGAGTAGCCCTTAGCAGAGAGGCGCAGAGGTGGAGTCCCTTCCTCCACCTCTCGCAAGGGAGGAAGGTGTGTGCAGTGAGGAGGGTGCAGGAGGGGGGTGCAGGAGGGTGCAGGCGGGGGGCGAGTCGACCTGGCGGAAGGGTGGAGCGCACTTACGGACGTGTAGCCCTATCGTGGAGTAGTGGAGGGAGGGAGTTGGGGGCGGGAAGGAGGCGGGGCCACCTTGGCAGAGGTGTGGAGTGCAGGCATGGGCGGGAGGCGGGCGGGTTGCCCTGTAGCGGAGAGGTGGAGTGCAGATGGCGGGCGGTGGGGGCGGGGTCAGGCCACCCACCCTGGAAGATGCATGCCCCAAATCTGAGTGTGCGCATCTCATCTATCTTTCGGTTCCGTGCCGCTGGCATTGCGCCCGTGTCACGGCTGTTTTATAGCTGATGCTGCCTGACGTCACTGCCGTGCCATGCCAATGGTCCCTGCTCTGCCCCTGGTGCAGAGTGACCCAAAACGATGCGGTGGCGGTGGCCTACGGCACAGCGGCAGCGCTGATCCTGGAGGGGGTGGTGCGGGGGGGCAGCGTGGCGGCAGCCCTGGCTGCCACAATACAGTGGCTGCAGCAGCAGCAGCAGCAGCAACAAGAGGAGCAGCAAGGTCAGCAGGGACAGCAGCAGGGGCAGCAGCAGTCGGCCACGGCAGAAGCAGCGGTGCCGGCGGTTACGTCGGCGTTGTGGGGCCAGGTGGCAGCCCGCCTGCTGGAGGCCGCTGAGCTGGCACCCCTGCCGCCCCTGGAAGCTGCCATGCGGCTGGGCAGGAACTGCCACCTGCCCAACAGCCTGCAGACGCCGCTGCAAGTCCTGCTGCACCTGGAGTTCATCCAGTGGCAGCAACAGGCGCAGGCTGGTGCCGAGGAGCAGTCGGGGGCAGCACCGCCGGGGGCGGTACCGCTGGCACAGCCAGATGAGCTGCAGGGCAGGCAAGTGGATGGTGCTGCGGCGCCCGGCAGTGGAGGCGCAGGCGCCGACCTGTGCCTGCCCTGCGGCATGGGCGCATGCCCACTGCCCAGCAGCTTGGAACTGGCGGCGGCGGCAGGCAGCCGCGTCCTGGCAGCTATACTGGAGCAGCAGCAGCAGGAGCAGCCGCTGGCGGCGCCGCCAGCAGTGGCGTTTGAGGAGGCAGTGCGCCTGGCCATCAGGTGAGCAAGCAGATGAGGCCTGGAGAGCAGGCAGATGAGGCCTGAACAACTGGTGCACACACGCACGCACTTGAACTTCCCGCAGCATGCGTGCATGCTGTCTGTACCAGCAACTGAACCTCTGCCTTCCTCCTACCAGTGCTAACCAGTGCTCCCCGCCCCTGCCCTCCTGCCCTGCAGGCCGGGCGGCTGCTGCGCCAGCCGTGCCGGCTTTGTGGGGGCGCTGGCAGGGGCGCTGGGCGCCCAGGTGCCAGCTGACTGGGCTGCAAAGGTGGTGGGGTATGGGGAGCTGAAGGAGCAGGCTGAGCAGCTGGTGCGGCTGCGTGACTGATGGCGGCGCCTCGGCTCCACGCTGAACCCCGTGCATGCTCATTGCAAGCGTCCCACTGGGCTGCTGCCTGCTGCAAGGCACAATTGTAAGGCACAATAGTGACCAGTCGCCCGCTCGTCCAGACTTCTATCGAAATGGAAACGCCTGCTCGGAATTATCTGGGTACTGGCCAGTGAGACCGCTGCCCCGTCTTGGAAGCAGGCAGGAAGCGAAGAAGAGGCGTCACTGGGGTGGTGTGGCTCATGCAGCGTTGCCGGCCGTCCGACAGGCTGGGTGGTGCTGCCACACTGCCTAGTGCACCACAAATGTGAAGCCACGTCCTGAAATCAGTGAAGGCAAATTGGTTCTGCCCAAGCTCACGTTGCTGCCTACTTGGGTGTCCTGTGCCCGCCTGCCACCCTCCTCTCCGGGCGCGGGCGCCGCCAGGTGGGCAACGGACGAGACTTGTCATGGTTCCAAGCAGTCCTACACCACGCAGTGTATCATTCCATTTGAAACCAAGGTATCAGAATGGCTGCACTCCCAGCTGAGAAGGCCAGCTCCGTGTCGGAGTCGATCAAAACCCGGAGCAGGCGCACATTTGACGCAACGGCCAAGGCGAGAGGGCGCGTGAGAAGAGTGCCAGAGGCCCGAAGGCCGCTCCCCGGCAGGGAACCTTCCGCCGCCAGTGCGTGTTGCCGCTGCTGCTGCCCGCTGCTGCCGCTGCTGCCGGCTGCACTGCCCAGCTGCAGCCCTCCCGGCCCTCCCAGCCCTCCCGGCCCTTCAAATGCATGCAGGATCAGGACAGCAACCCTGTGCTCCTGGCCTGCGTGGCTGCCGCCTCACAGGTACGTGCCTGGCTGTGCGCCGCCGAAAACTTTCCAGCTTGAAAGCTGCAGAACCACCAACAGGCCGGATGCAGACGTTCAGGCAGATGCAAGCCGTGACCCCCAGCTGTCAACCCTATACCCTCTCTGCGCAGGCGCTCCGAGACCAAGGGGTGCTGCAGCCAGGCCAGGCGGTGATGGACTTTGGGTGTGGCAGCGGCCTGCTGTCCCTGGCTGTCGCAGATGGGTGCCAGAGTGTGCTGGGAGTGGACAGCAGCCAGGGCACTGTGCAGGTGCGCAGTCTTGGAGGCACATCAAGGTGCAGAAATTCCGGTGCAAACGAAGGCGACAGCGGTGATGGCTGGGGGATGAGGCGTGTGAAGATAGGCGTGCGAGAATAGGGCACAACTGGCAGGGCGGAGCTGGGCTAGCTGGGAAGCCAGAGGGGGGCACCCCCCAGGGGCAAGCGGAGCAGCAGAGGGTTGCCATGCTCTCCAAATTGGGGATGCCGCCTTTCATTAGTATCCCTCCAACCTGACTCGCCCGCCCGCAGGTGCTGCAAGACAAGATTGGGGCGCGAGGGCCTGGCTGCAATGTGCGTGCTGTGTGCTGCGAGCTGGAGTCTCCCAGCTCCCTGCATGCCGCCAACGACCCCGCCAGCCCCTTCCCCGAGCAATTCGACCTCATCGTCAGGTGAATTTCTCCGGGATAAGCAGGACAGGTGTTGCTTGGAGAGCAGTCACCATATGGGCCTGTAAGGGCAGGGCGTATGTGGCGCCCGTCCCTGCCCTCGAATGTGTGAAGCGCGAGCCAGGGCCGCACACAATTCATGACTGTGTGCTTCTTCAAACCAGTCCCTCTGCTGGCTGCCTGTCCTGCGCCTTGCCCCACCCTGCTCTGCATGATTGCCCCGCCCCGCCCTGCCTCTCCGGCCTGCAGTTCCATGACGTTCCACCACATTGACAGCATTCCTGGTGCGCTAACTGGGACAGGGAGTGACCCACAATGTGCCTGCTTGCGCTCCCACCTGTCCGCCTGCCTGCCCACCCGCCCACCATGCTGCGCGCCTGCTTGCCCACGTGCCTGCGCGCCTGCTTGCCCACCTTGATGCCCGCTCGCTGGGCATTCCGCCGCTCCGACTCTCTTTGATTCTCTGGTCTCTAGCCACTCCCTGCAGACACGCTGCGGCTGCTGGCGGGCCACCTCAAGCCGGGGGGGCGCATCGCAGTGTTCGACTTCAAAAAGACCCCGGACTCCATACAGTGAGTGCCCAAGGGCCCAGTGACATCATCGGTGCAGGGTGGCATGCATGTCTGTCCACAAAGAGCGAAGTTCACAAAGAGCGAGGCCATCAAGCCAGTGTTGAGGCGGGAGGGCGCGAGGGAGGCAAGGAAGGCGTGCATTTATGCAAACGGGGTGCCTGCTCACCTGGCACCTTGCAAGGCCAACCCTCCTCATCCTGCTCGGCCGCAGATTCCACCGCCCTGATGCGCTGCACACCGTGTTCCACCCGGGCGGCTTCACCCCACACGAGCTGTGCGATCACTTCCAAGGTGCGACGCTGTGCTGGCAGCCATTTTTGCACGCTACCATCATGCATGTCAGATGAGCACATTGATGAAATCCTGCAAACAGTGTCAGCAATGGCTGCATGCTTGCTCCAGACACCTGCGGTAGCCCCGAGGCCCACATCTGGTGCAAAGTTTGCAGGTTTGCCTGCCCATCACATCTTCCCACCACGAATTCCGCTGCCCACCAAGCTGCGCAGGTGCTGGGCTGACAGATGTGGGTTGCCGTGAGGTGGGGACGTTTGAGAAGCCAAGAGCAGACAACCCGGAGCAGGCGATGGAGTACGCCCTGCTGATGGCACTGGGGACCAAGGCCTCTTGAACGAATGGGTAGCACGTAGCAGCAAACTAGCTGTAAATGTGATGAACAACTGAGGTGCTGAAACGAGGTGTAAAGGCGGTCAGGCAGCCAAGAGCAGCATGGCAGGTGGTGGGCCTTGGACGTGTCGGGGGCAAGTGCGCGCCACCTGGCGCCGCTCCTCCCGCATGCACCCAAGGGCCTGTGCTTGTCTGCGGGAAGGCCTGAATCGCCTGCTTGCATGTTTCGTGTTCGTATTGTCAGGCGGAAAGCGGCAGGGGGCATGGTTGAATGATGGCAGGCAGCCTACTGGCAGGCCCCATCGGCACCGCTGCGGACGGGGAGCCCAGCGGGCACACCGCTGCCGGTGCACCCAGGGACCTGCCTGGAGGCGGCATAGGCGCCCACAGCAAGGCCAGGGCTTGAGGGTGAGTACATCTTGGCGTGGCTAGGGGAGGGGAGCCAATTGGGTGCTTCCAGGAAAATAGGGGAACGCAACTATGTGCCCTTGTGGAGCACTGCCAGCGTCACGCCCCCAGCCCTCAAATTCCACCTCGGCACTCGCCCTGCCTCTGCCCAGCAGCCACGGTGCCCCAAATGAAGCAGAACGGTAGACAAGCATCTGCACGACATAAAACCAGGAGGCAGGCCGCTGAAGAAGCCAGGTGCAGAATGGGGAACGCCAACTGTGGGCCGGGGTGGCCAGCACGTGGCGCTGCTGCACAGCGGGCGGACAGCTGAGCTGGCAGCCCCGCCACCGCGGCTCGGGCTGGCAAGCCGGCAGCTCCCATGTGATTGCATGTCAGCAGGCACGCCGGATCAGCGTCTGAATTGATTCCACAGGCCAGAAACGCAGGCATGAGGCAATATACCCCCTGCCCGCTCAATAGCTCAATAGCCCAATAGCCCCTGGGGGACCTTTGCTTGCGCCTCTGCCCTCCCCCTGCTCCATATCAGCCCGCTGCATCGGTCCAGCCTGCTGTCTTTTCCCTGCTCCTCCTCCCTGCTTGCAATCCTGGCGTACACTTTCCAGGGGTCTTTGTCGCACTTCGTGTTGCGGAAACAAGACTGTAACTCTCCAAAAGCAAAAGCGTGGCCGACCCCACTCCGGGTTGACGGCTCGACACCTAACTGGTCTGCAGCGCTCTCAATGCCCAGGCTGCGAGAATGCGCTCGTCAGCCATGGCAGGTGCCAGCTTCGCAGGAGAGCACGTTATGGGATGGGAGAAGGGGGCGGAAGACAGTTGGAGGCTGCATGAAAGAGGCGCTGCTCTCACCAGGTGCTCTTGTCTGCCCCCTCCCCCATGCACCCCGCCCCGCCGCGCTCAACACTTCCCCGCTGCCTGCCCGGCTAGGCCCGAAACCACAGCATTCGCTTTACAGGCGTGTGGGTGGAATACTGTCAGCAGGGGAGGGCGCACTGCAGGAAGCCCCAACGTTTGCGCTTGCTCCATAAAGTTGACGTTTTGTTGTTGAAGGCAATCATGACTTTGTTGCACGCAGCAGCCGCTGACGTTGCGACGCCGCAGCCATCATGAAGTGAGCCATCGCAACCGCAGTAGCCTGAATGTCCTCTTCCAGCGCTGCAAGTGCCGCCTCCGCACAGCAAGCCGCAATCGCTGCTCCTGTGAAGCCATCTGTCAGCTGCGCCAGCTCCTCCAACACAACATCTGGCGCCAAAGGCATCCGGCGGGTGTGCACGCCAAAAATGGCCACCCGACCGGCGCTGTCTGGGGGCGGCACTTGCAGTAGCCTGCAAGCAAAGTCCGTGCATTGTGCCGGATCGGTTCACCATAACCACCGGCACATCACAAAAGGCAGCGCAAGTCCACGCAGCTTTGACAATTGATTAGAATGGAAACAGCACTTGGCTGTTTTGAAACCATGCCCACCTGTCGAAGCGCCCTGGCCGCAACAGCGCAGGGTCCAGGCAGTCTGGCCTGTTGGTGGCTCCAATCACAATCACTCCACCTCTGGACTGCACGGTCATAGCAAAGTGAGTGGGGAGCGGTTGGAGAGGAAGCTGTTGCGGGAAACGCTGTGGCTGACTGAAAGCAGGCGGCCAAGACTTTGTTCCTTCAACAACAGTGCTTCACTTTCACATTGCAGCAATCCTAACTTATACACACCGCACCTGCATGCCGTCCATCTCCTGTAGCAGCTGGCTCAACATGCGCTCGCCCACGCCCACGCCTCCATTGCCGGTCCCATCACGCATCATGGCCAGACCATCAATCTCATCAAAGAAGATCACAGAGGGGCTGTTTGTGCGAGCCCTGTGTGAGTGGGAAAGGAAGGGAGGACAGGGACACGGAAAAGGCAAGGTGACGTCCCGCGTCTGCGGAAGCTCCTCGTTCTCGATTTCATTCATTCCCAACAGCTCGCAGTTCCTTTGCATAGTAGAAGTGACAAAGTCGCTGCATCCAACCAAAACAATGAGACGCACCTGCTATCAGCACGAGCCCCGCCCCTCCCTCGTCCCCCCACCAGCCTCACCAAACTCCATGCAGCTCAATCAACTCACTTGGCAAAGAGGGATGCCAGTGCCTTCTCGCTTTCGCCCACATACTTGCTGAAGAGCTCGGGACCCTTGACGGAGATGAAGTTGAGGCGCGCCTGTGAGGCGACCGCACGTGCCAGCAGCGTCTTGCTGCACCCGGGCGGGCCATGCAGCAAGATGCCTGCAAGGGAGCAATGCGAGCCGGCTCAGCCTCGTGCATGCAGGTGGGCGCACAGAGCAACAGGTAAGGCAGCAACCCAGCTGCCATGGGTTCATGGTGGAAAAAGGCACATTGCAGCCTGCTGACGCCACACATGACCAACCACCCCACCCTTATCACTGTTGCACACCTCGAGGCGGCACCACTCCCATGCGCCGCAACGCGTCTGGCTCCTTGAACGGCAGCTCCACCGCCTCGCGGATGCGTTGCTTCACCTCCTCCAGGCCGCCAATGTCATCCCACGACACCTGCACAGGTGTTGGGTGGATACAGTGAGGGAGGGGGTGCGAGGGTGCGAGGGTGGGACGGCTTTGATGTTACCTCACACTCTCTCTCCCACACGTTTTGTCTTGCGGCTCTTATTTATTCCCGACTGTGTGTCGCACCGGAAACCGTCGCCTCTGTTTAGACGCACACGCTTTAACAGGAAGGAAGGAAGGTGGGGTGGAACTACAAGGCCCAACAGGAAGCAGACAGTTACCAGAGAGCCGGTCCAAACAACGAGACGCCCTTACCGCACATCTACTAAACTTCTGAATGTGCCCGTGATCTCCGTTGAACATCACCTGCCTTCTCGGCCCGCCCCTGACCGAGGTGGGCAAAGCATGATCCCTAACACACACATCACCTGAACATCCAGCCACCCAGCTTGCCTTGGGGATCTCGAACGCAAGCTCCCGCATGGCGCTGGGCCGCGTGCGCGTCTCTGCTGCCCGGAAGTCGGCAAGCGTGATGCGGCAGGGAGCACCGCCATCACCGCCAGCTGGAGCACCCACTATTCTGCGCAGCGCCGTCAGTGCCGCCTCGTTGCACAGCGCTGCCAGGTCGGCGGCTACAAATCCATGCGCGCAATCAGCCAGCTCGGCCACCTGCACACATTCGTGGTGCCATGGAAGAACCTTCTTTCGAGAAACATGAAATGCACGCTATGGCTGCACATGCTGGCTGCGGCAGGGACTCTAATGCACGACACTTCTGTCCAAAAAGGACGTACACACGCAGCTGCTAAACGCCCCACCTATGCACGGGCTACAGTTGGGTGAAACCCACCTGCTGCCTATCACGTCACTGCACAAGCTGTCAGGCAAACCAGCATAAAAAAAACCATGACAAAATGGGCCCCTCCCCAGCCGTCAGTTTGGGTGTGCGTGCACTCAAACACCTCCCGCTCAGCCCGCCTTCCTCTGCCGGGCCCACCTGTTCGGTGCTCAGCTCATGTGCCATGCCACGCAGCTGCTTGCCCAGTATGTCGCGCCGCTCGGCTGGCGTAGGCACCCCCACCTCGATCTCGCGGTCAAACCGCCCGGGGCGACGCAGCGCGGCATCCAAAGAGTCGGGGCGATTGGTGGCGGCGACCACCACCACCGCGGCGCCTGCCAGGTCAGCAGGTGGGCGGGACTGACGTGAATGATTGTCACGAGAAGGAAGCGAGGAGCGGGCGGCAAGACAGCAGAAGCCATCAGCACACTCCCACCTGTGGCCCCTCTCCCTCTACGGCACTCGTTCGTGGCCCTCGCAGCTTCCTTTGGTCAGCCAGGTGTGCCCAGGCCTGCCCATCCCAACGGTGAGAAGCACAGCGACCACTGAAACCCGCCCAGGGCTGGCATGGCATCAAGGACATGTGTGCCAGGCCCGCACCCACCTCCCAGCGCATCCATCTCGGTGAGAAGGGTGGTGACGACGCGGGCCGAGGAGCCGCCACTGCCGCCCGACTGGCCGCTGCCAGGGCCGCCGTCCCGTGAGGGCGCCACAGCATCCAGCTCGTCGATGAACACAACCTGCATGTGGCACCCGGGGGAAGGGGGGAGGGGGGATGATTGCCAGGGCGAGGTGATTGATAGCCGGAGACAGTGACTGGGTGTCAGCTCAGCGGGAGCAACTGCCAGGGGAGGTGATAGCCAGAGGAAGTTCAACGGGTGTCAGCTCGTCGATGAAGACAACCTGCGTGTGGCACAAGGGAGAAGGGGGTGGCTGGGTTTTGAGGCGTGATTGTCAAGGGAGGTGGTAGCCAGAGACAGTTGACTGGGTGTCAGCTCATCTCAGCTCAGGCCGCGTGGTGTGGGGCGCCACCTGCAGCCTTGTCCCGATATTTATAGAGGGGACAGAGGGACAGGGGAGAGCGGAGAGGTTGACATGACCGTGTCGGGAGAGCAATGGAGGCATCAGGAACAGCAGGGCAAGGGGTAGGGAGAAAAGCGGGCGACGGGGCGCGAGCAGCGCCAGGACAGGCACAGGTGGGTTGAGGGGGAATACTTGGGCAGATTGGGACGATGCACGCTGCACACCATTGCTGTGCATTCAGCAAGCAAGCTTCCAAGCACCACGTGCCGCCACTGGCCGCAGGCTGCCCCGCCCTCCCCTCCACGCCCACTCTGGCAGCCACCTGCACCTGTCCCCTTCCCAGAGCAACGAAGGCCACACAAGCGCGCAGCTGCACTAGTCTAGTCTAGTCGTTGCAGCTTTTCACAACCCCTGAAAGAGAATTCAACTTCAGGACGAACCAAATCCTGCAGCTCACCCACTCCCTGGCACCGCCCGCCCTGCCAAGCTCACCGAGGGTGCGAGGGCGGCGGCGGCGGCAAAGATGGCGCGCAGCCCCGCCTCTGACTCCCCGTAGTATTCAGACACCACCTCGGGGCCGTTGATGACAAAGAAGTGGGCGCGGGCGAGGGAGGCGGTGGCGCAGGCCAGCACCGTCTTGCCGGTGCCTGCCAGGGTGGTGG
>JTEE01000128.1:24376-38541 GCA_002896455.3 Chlorella sp. ArM0029B | reverse complement strand
GCAGCGGTGGAGGGATGAGGGAGGGGTGCAGGGGGGAGAAGGAGGGGTGGTGGGTGGACTTGAAAAGGCAGGCAGACAGGGATGGACAAAGCTTATTGTCTCTTCCTCCTCGGCATGTGACGTCCCGAAACTTCAATCGCCCCCAGTTGTTGTTGGTGGGAAAGTAAGGCAGGTTCGAGCCGAATTCAGGGGCAGAGGGGGCAGACGTCAATGGCGCCTCTGCCTAGGACCCTCCTACTGCCCTCCTCCAAGCCTTTCAAGAGCCACCGCAAAGGGAGGCATAATAACCTCATAACACGACAAGGCACCTGAATCACAGCACAGTGGCCGCACACGGGACAGCATGGGCAGCAGGCAGCACACAGCGCAGACAACAGCGGGCATCCCACCACGCACCTGGCGGCCCGTAGAGCAGCACGCCCCGCGGCGGCGTGATGTGGTACTGAGAGAACAGGTGGGGTGCCTGCAGCGGCAGCGCCACCATCTCACGCAGCGCACGGCCCTGCAGCAAAATGGAGGCTTGTGAGCAGGCGGGAGCAGGTGCGTCAGCTAGGCAGGAGGAGCCACGGTGCAGTCAGCTTTTAAGGCCCGGGCTGTGGGCAAAGAGCGAGCACGTCTGTCCATCCGCCGACAATAGTGGAAATTGATACACCAAAGCTGCAAGAGGCACGAATCGCACAAGCCTTCCACTGCAAATGTAAAAGGAGAGACCGCCAGCCCAGCCTGGCACCAACCTGCGAGGTGGCGCCGCCCAGGTCATCAAATGTGATCCCCCTGCTGGCCAGCCCAGCAGACGCAGCACGCCGTGCAGCCATGGGGCCCGCATCATCAAGCGAGCACCCCAGGGCCTCGGCCGCTGCCGCCGCCGCCAGCGCTGGCACGTCTTCTTGCTGCTCCTGCTGCTGCTGCTGGGTGTCCTGCCCTGCCTGTGCTACTTCTGGCGCCGCCTCATCGCCCAGCAAGAGGTGCACCCGAGTGCTGGCAGTCACGCGCGGCGGCAGCGCTGCACTGCCCTCCCCCCCGCCACTTGCTGCCGCTGAGGGCGCTGGCCCAGCCTCGCCCCCGCCTGCTGCCTTGGTTGCCTCCACGACAAACAGCGCTGGCTGGGCAAACACGGGCAGCACTGCCAGGTTGCCGGGCAGCAGGCGGCGGCCCGCCAGCTGTCGCAGCAAAAGGGCCTCCACCATGCCCTGCACACGGGGGCTGGGGTCTGCAGGCATAGCGGGGGTGGGAGGGCAGGGGTTGGAAAGGAAGAGGAATGACGGGGTCATGTGGAGAGAAGAGGGAGGTGGGCAGGGCAGTGGAGGGCGAGCAGAGGTGGGCAGGGGGGCGGACAGGCGGACGGGGCAGCGGTGGGCAAAGCGGCAAGCAGGTGTGCTGCGGGGCACAAGGTGGGCACACAGACAAGCAGGGCACGTGGGCTGATGTGGGTGGGCAGGCAGACAACCCCGGCAGGCAAGTGGGCATGTGTACAGGCAAGCCAGGGCACTACAAATGACAGGTGCCCCCTCTGTTGGCATTGGACATACAGTCCACGTCCACTACCACCACTCCCACTCCCACGAATACAAGCATGGGCAGCCTCCCCCTCACCATCCGCCAGAAGTGTTGACAGCAGTGCCTCAGCCTTGGCACGGTCCGTCACCCGCACACCAGCCGGCTGCTTGCCTCCACCTCCGCTGATACTGCTGCTGCCATTGACGCTGCTCCGACTGCTGCTGTTGCCAGGTGGTGTCGCCGCTGCGCTGCCACCGGCAGAGCGTCTGCCGCTGCCGCCGCCTGGCGTGCCGCTGCCGGGCCGGCCGCCGGGGCTCAGCCCCACCGGGGGTGCTGCACTGCCACGCATGGCAGGGCTCAGTGCCACCGGTGGGGCACCGCCACCGCGCATGGCAGGGCTGAGTGCCACCGGTGGGGCACCGCCACCGCGCATGGCAAGGCTGAGTGCGATTGGCGTGCCCCCACCGCCGCCACGCATGGCAGGGCTGAGGGCCACCGGTGCCCCGCTCCTGCCCCGTGCCGCCGGGCTCTGTGCAGCAGCTTTGCCGGGGGTGGCTGCTGCTGGGCTCTGGTAAGCCTCTGCCTCCTCACTGTGTCTGACTGCTGCAGCTGCGCCATCGTCCAGTGGCAGGAGCACCGGTGCTGGCGCAGAGCTGCCGCCACTCCCCTTGCCCTGCCGCTGCTGCTGGCACAGGCGCAGGTAGATGTGGGTGCACCCCTCCTGCTGCTGCTCCTGCTGATGTGCAGTGCCATCGCCGCTGCTGCTGTTGCTGCCGGCGACACCTGCCAGGTCTTCCACTGAAAACACGAGCAGGCGGGCGCCCGCGTCGGGGCGTGCCAAAGCATCTCGCAGCACGGGCGACAGCGCAGCAGCGCCCCTGCCCAGGCCCTGCGCTGGCCACAGCTCTGCTGTCACCAGTCGGCCCCCGGGCTGCAGGCTGTCTTGCGGTGGCACAGCCGCGCGGTATTTGGATGCAAAAAGCTCCGCCAGCGGTGACGCCTCGCCTTCCACGCCGCTGCTCGCCACACCCACCTGCGGCGAGCACGGCAGGGGGCCACAGTGCACGATGAGCTGGGCAACAGGCGTTCTCAGCGGCAGGCAGCACAAACATCTGCAGGCAGCAGAGGGGCATCTTGCCAGGCGGCGGCAGCAAGTGTGCACCACTTGGCCAGGTGGTTTCAGGCATCCAGGCGGCGCCGCCGCTCACCAGTGCCGCCGCCCCCGCAGCAAGCCGGAGGGCGTACATCATGTCTGCCGGCAGCCATAGGCGCGCCTCATTGTGGCCGACAGCCAGAAGGCTGCCAGGGCCGTTGGAGGCCGTGACGGACGCCACAAGAGCGCCTGCGGCAACAAAGCAAAAGGCTTCGCAGGGCCTGTAAGCGAGGAGGCCGCTGGCATATCCAAAAGAACGACGATTGGCATGAAACGTTTGGAAAACCGTTCCGAGGCTCACCGGGCAGCGCCATTCGTGCCGCAACTCTCCGGGTTCACCGCATGGGCTGCCTGCCGCCGCTCAGACCACAGTACGAAACGCAGGAGCGAAATGCATGCACACGCTCTGCGACCGCAAGCCTGGGAGCACCCAGGAGTGCTGCCGCCGCCAGCCTGGCAGGGGTCCCGCCCTTCCCCAACCGGTTCTATTTGTCAATCCAGGCACCTCTCCTTCTGACAACATTGATGGGCGCCAGCACATGATTGCATTGTTTACAGTGCAATCCAATGCATTCGAAGACAACTGTGATGTAAGAGCACCTCGGCAATGTTGGCGTCTCTGTGGTGCGCAACGACGGGCAAGGGGGGACCATAGCAGGTGAGCAAATGCTAACAGGGGGGTACAGGACGCACGATAAGGAGTCACAGATCACTAGTGGTCACAGTGACGAGTGCAAGGAGGGAGCTCAGGGGGAAAGGGACGCACACAGGAGCACACAGCAAGGGGCGGGGCTCCGGTCACTCGCGCATCGGCAGGTGGGTGAAGCTCTCCTCGAGCGCTTCCCGGTCGAGAGGGTTGTCCTTCAGGTTGCCGCGCATGAATGTGTCGTAAGCCGGAAGGTCGAGGAAGCCGTGCCCACACAGGGCGGTGAGGATGACCTGAGGGGCGGGGGCAGGGGGCACAGAGGAGGCAGTGAAGAAGGGACGTGTGGCGCCCCCCTCGCCCACTGCCCCACTGGGGCAGCCGGCAGCTGCACCTCACGCAAACACACGACATGCAGGGCATGAATCACTTCGCCGATGCAAATGCAACACAGTGAGGTGGCTCTGCCAGCTGTAGTATCCCAAATCCTCCCAACCAATCAGCCCCCAGCCGCCCCGCTGCCCCACACCTTCTCCTCGCCAGTCTCCCTGCAGCAAGGGCAGCGGCAACATGGCAGCAAGGGTCAGTCGGAGCGTAAGAGTGGACTGGATACAAGGCAACCGAGGCTGTGCAGAACGTATGCCCCGCGTGGCAGCACCTTTATGGGCAGCACCTTTGAGAGTGCAAGCCCATGATGCTGCCTGCCATGCCGCCCAGCCTGCTCGGCAATGCCCCATGCACCACCCTCCCCACCCGTTCCACTCACTTGCAGATCAGCGCCTCGCGAATTGCCTCTGCCAGCGCGTGGGTCGGCTCCGGCGCCGGCACGATGCCCTGCAGAGGGAGCCACCAGGCCGGGGGAGCAGGGTGCGGGCAGGCAGGCAGGCAGGTGAAGTCCTGTACCGTGTGCCGTGCGCCGTGCTGCGGTGCCAGCCGCTGTAGCCCAAAGCAAGACCATACCGCCCTTGGCCCTCCACCGCCCGCCTGCTCTCAGCATGGTCTGCGACGCAGCCTAATAACTCCCCTCCTCCAGCCCCTTTATACCGGCCAAGCCCCCTCATTCAGAGCCCTCAATCAAGCACGGCCGAAGCACCACACCACCCACCTCTGTCTGCGCAAACTGCAGAGCGGCGTTGAAGCAGTCGAGCTGCGAGACAGCGCGCGCCTCAATCAGCCCCAGATCCTTGATGTGAGAAATGAGCGGGGACATGCCGTGGTAGCGCAGGCTGCGGGGCGGGGCGGAGGGCGGGGGCCAAGGGCCAGGGAGGGCGGGGATTGGTTGCACAGGCGGGAGCGGGCGGCTGGATGGCGAGGCATGGTTATGGCAAGGCAAGAGAAGGTGCCGCGCCGCCTGCCTGCCGGCGCTGCCCTCATCTTCCTGAATGCCCTGCCCCTCACATCCACCCGGCACTGCGCCCCTTCCCTCCCACTCGCGCTGGTCCCCACACCCCCAAACCTCCCCACTCGCGCACCCGCCGGCGTGGATGGGGTCCGGAATGAACTGGCTGCCTAGGGTGTGCATCTGCAGAGAGGGGAGGAGGGGAGGCAGACAAGCAAGCAGATGTGAGGGTGGGTGGGACGTTGCGCGGCACTGCAGCAAGGCAGCGGCAGGCGAGGAGGCAGCGCAAGCACCTGCACCCGGGGGGGCGCAGTGTTTGCAGCGTCCGGCTGCCTTGTGTCTCTGTGCAGTGCACGCCCCCGCATGACATGTGCGCACCTTGAGGAGGGGGGTGAGGCCCGCTGTGTCACCGTAGTCGTACTCAAACACGCCCTGGGTGAGGGAGGGGCAGGCCTCGGGCTCCACTGCGGGCGGCGGGGGAGGGGCAGGTCGGGGGTAGGTGTGGGGTGAGGGAGGCGTGGGTGGTGCCGGTGTGGGTGAGGGGCGAGGGGTGCAGGCGGCTGGGGTTGAGAAAGTGGGGGGCAAGTGTGCATGGGGGCGTGATGCGGCACTGTGTGGTGTGGGGAAGGAAGTATGGTGGCTGCACCGCACGGCCCTGCCAGTCGCCAAGCCTTCCCACAGCTCCCCCCCGCTCAAACCCCTCCCTCCTTCCATGCCAAGGCCCTCCCCCACTTGTGCCCCTCCTCCCCATCAGCACTCTCTCAACTTCTCCTGATACACGTCAAGTGCACCCAGCAGCCTGCTGCCTCGAGACACATGCTCCCGGCAGGATGCACGCCGACATGAAGATAACAAACTAAAATGTAGCAAGATCTTTTGGCCCCACCTGCGCGGATGACGGGTGACATCTTGCCCGCCAGCTTCTCACGCAGGAAGGGGAAGCAGAGGCCGCCAAAGTTGCTGCAGGGGGGCAGAGGGGACAGCGGGGGCGGGTAGCAGCGTGTGAGCGTTCACCGGCGAGGGCTGATAGGCAGGGGCACAGCCGTGGCATGGCAACCGCAAACGCAGGAGCCTGGCTTGCAGCACCACACCGAAGCTTTGTAACGCTTGACGGGCAAGCTTCTGTGGGTAGCAACACCCCCTCACATCCAGTCATGCAAACACCACGTGTTCCTCAACACAGGCGGCACCTTTCCCTTCCTCCCCCCCTCCCTGGCTCTTTAGCCCCACCATCCACACTACCATGTCCTCTCCCACACCCTGGCTCATGGCACCACCCTCCCCGTCCCTGTCAGCCTGCTTGCTCACCTGCCGCCTCCGGTGCAGCCCACCAGCAGGTCTGGCGTCTCCCCAAGCATCGCCATCTGCTCCAAAGCCTCTTCGCCAATGACCGTCTGGTGCAGCAGCACGTGGTTCAGCACGCTGCCCAGGGCATACTTGGCGCCCTCGTCGCCCGCTGCCACCTCCACTGCCTCGCTGCAGGCGGGCAGGTGGGGTGAGGGGAGGGGCATGTGCATGTCAGGAATTGAGTGCGCAACACATTGGGCAAGTTGCTTTGTGTGTGTGTGTGTGGCGTCCTGCCGGGTTCAGCACGCTGCACGGTGCGGGCATGGCGCGCCGCCAGCACGTCCGCCGCCTCTCAAACACCACCCTGCCCGGCACACTTGAGCGGCAACAACCAAGCCTTGTTTGATGGCTGCGCGCCTCCCGGCCCTACCCTTCTCCACTGACACAAAACGCACGCCGACGGGCAGGGGGGGGGCGGGGACGCGTGTACACTCACGCACACACACACACACGCACACACACCTGATGGCGATGCCCAGGCTGCCGGAAGTGTCGGGGTCCTTTGCCAGGATGTCGCGCCCGCACTGGGTGATGTCGGAGGGGGAGGCGTGCACGGTGCCGCCCCACAGCTCCATCAGCATGCGGCGGTACGGCTTACTGTCGTACGAGGCACGAACCTGGGGGGAGGGTGAGAGGGAGGGGAGGGGGGAGAGACCGCGGGGAAGTTGATGAATTGAATGAACAGGAGGGCAGCAATGGCAAGGGAGGCGTGGGATGTGAGAGCCTGGCAGAGGGGCGGGGAGGGGGAGGAAAGTGCGGGCGGTGAGCTGGCAAGAAGAGAGGAAAAGGTGTGGCCGTGGCAGGAGGGCGAGAGTTGGTGGGGACGATTGTGGGAGGCGCACGCCTGGCAGGGAGGGTGCAAGAGTAAGGGAGGGCAGTGATGCAAGGCTATACACAAGATTGGTGTGCTCCCCTGACATCCGCGGCTGTAAGCATCCACCTGTTCTGCACCAGCAGAAAGCAGGTGTCACAGCCCAGCTGCAACACAGCCTGCTCACCAGCGCACCACCGCCTCTGCCACGCCCCATTGTACAACTTGTTGCCACTCCAACTCTCGACGGGGTTCCTGCCCCCGACCTCATTTCCTGCCCGCAGCGGGTCCGGGGCTCCCAATCTCTCCCTCACCTCGCAGCTTCCCACCCCACCCCCGCACCTGGAACACCTCGCACTCCATGTCAAACAGCTTGCAGGCAAAGGCGAGGCTGGCGCCCCACTGCCCCGCCCCCGTCTCCGTCGTCAGCTTGCGCACACCCGCCTGGCGAGCGGGGGGTGGAGGAGGAGGGGGAGGAGGTATTTTCGCGGTAAGGCTATGCAGGGGGAAGGGCAGGCAGGGTTTGAGTGTGCGGAAACAGCGCTGCAAGTGAAGCCTGAATGCTTAGCGGCAAAACAGGGCACGCTGCCGACAGGTGTTACTGTGTGTGGGGCGCACCTGCTTGTTGTACCAGGCCTGGGGGACGGCGGTGTTGGGCTTGTGGGAGCCCACCGGGCTGACGCCCTCATACCTGCATCAAGGCAGGTGCATAAGCGGGCGCGGTTGGTTACGACGTAGGCAGGCATAGGCTGGCAGCAAGCATGGGCAGGCAGGCAGGCAAGGAGGCATGAGCAGAGAGAGGATCTGATCTGTTCTGATCTGTTCTGAACTGTTCTGTCTCTTATGAACTCTTATGATCTGTAAACCAGGCGCCCTCCCCAGTGGTGCACAGCCATCAGCAGCTCTGCACTTGGCGGCACACACAGCCTGGCAGGTTGCACACTCAAATGTGCTTCCACCACAACACCCGCTCCTTGCCCAGCTTGTTCATTGCACCCAGTGGCCCCTCAATCACTCAGGTTCCAAACCTCCCCGCACCACCCGCCCTTCCACAGCCTGCCCCATGCTCACGTCTAGAATGCCAGTCCCCACCACACCACCCTACTCAGCCCGCCCGCCCTCCCCAGCCCTGCCTCACTTGTAGTAGATGCGTGCGGGGGTGCCCAGCAGCTTCTCCAGGCGCCGCGCGCGGTACAGGGGAGTGGGGCTGCAGCAGGCAGCCAGGCATTGCAAAGACAGCAGGGTCAGCAGGCAGCCAGGCATTGCAACGAAAGCGGTGTCAGCAGGCAGAGCAGGGGCACAGGTCAGGGACTTGGAGCTGTCATCGAAAAATTTGTGTTGTTGGCCTCTGCGTGCCCACCTGCTCGCTTACAAGACTGCCTGACCTGCCTCCCCAGGTGCCTGCTGCTCTCCCTCCCCTTGGTTTCATTGCCTCAACCCGGGCAGCCCTACGTCGTCCTGATAACGAGACCACAAGCGCCCCCCACCCACCGCCAAAGCTTGTACACCTCCCGCACTTCTTCGGGAATGTCGATGTACCGCTCCAGGCTGACCTCCTGCAGTGCGTGTACGGGTGGGGTGGAGTGGGGGTTTGGGGCGCCCGATGCTCACGTGCGGCGCACTGCAGCAGGGCGCCGGGGGCCTTGCTGTCACACGGGCACCAGCGAGCTACTTACACACACGTAATTGCAGACCCACTGAAGACAGCTGTGGCCCCTTTTTTTGCTCCATTGCTGGGCGGCTGTACCAGCCCCAGCCGCACCCAGTGCCCACCTGCTCGATGAGGCTTAGGGGGAAGATGGGTGCCAGGTCATCCACAGTGATGGGCTGCCGGGTCTTGGGGTTGAGCGGCGGCGGGGGGGGCATGGGCAGGTCCGGGACGATGTTGTACCTGCGGGAGGGACAGGGGTGCGGCCAGTGTGAAGTAGGGTGAGACATGGGGCTTGAGGAGGGTGTGTGGCTGAGAGATGGGTGTCGAGGCAGGGTGCAAAAGGTGGTCGGCAGCACGGCGGGGCCACAATCTGTGGGTCTCACCAGCGGGTGGGAATTTGGTCCTCGTCCAAAATGATCTTTGTGCGGTGGCCATTAGGGCCCGGGGGGTCGGTCTTTGAGGCCCGCACGACAGCCGACCTCCGGGAGGCGCGGGGCGCCTGCGGTGGGGTGGCGGCGGCGGCGGGCGGCGGCGGGCGGCGGCAAGGGCATGAGCACACGCTGTTCCGCCGAAACCCGAACTTGAACGGTTCATCAACAACATGGGGATCCCGTGCACCGTCCTGGAAGGCTTTTGGAGCGCCACGCCGCTTCACAGTGCTCCGACAGTTGGCGACACTGCATGCCGGCGCTCCTGCGCGTTTGTAACGCTGCAGCCGCAAACTTATGCCACCTGCCATCACTATGCGCTCACCTGGTGGGCGCGGGGCGCCAGGCAGGCGCTGCCAGGCAAAAACGCTGTCTGCATCATGGCCGGGCTTATTACAAACGCTCGGGTCCGGTGGAAAAGGCTATGCTGCTCGTGTGATAAGTTACAAACCCGCCAGAAGGCCGATGGTGTTTTAGATATCTCGTCTCTATCACGGCATGTGTCATGTGACTGTTAGGGCAGCGCCCAGCGGGCACAGCAGGATGCACTGTGATTCCAGCACCTCACAAAGGGTTAAATGACCCCTCACCATGCAGGCCCCGCGCGCCTGCCATCAGATCAATTCTGTTACTTATTTGCATCTCGTTCCAAGGCACCTCCTCGCCCGGCGCTCTGAGCAAAGCTCTTCTTTGCCGCTGGCAGCGGAGCCGCGTCGACGTCCATGCCAACCGGCACGCCCCCGTTGCCCTGCTGCTGCTTCGCCCGACGCTGCTTCTCACGCTCTACCTGCTCTGCCTGCTCCGCCTGCTGCGCCGCTGCAGCTTCCTCGACGCTGCGCACCCGCAGCGTGAGCGTGCCCCGGTACGCACGCCGCGCCGCCGCCCGCGCCACCACCGCTGCGGGTGCCGAGGTGATGGCGGCGGCAGCCTGCTGCGGTGTCAGCCCAAACAGTGTGGCCAGGTTGGCGACGTCCAGAGGCCCTCGGAGCTCCATAAAGCTTCTAGCGCCGCTGCTGACCACCACCCCGCGCCCCCGCGTCTCGCGGCACAGCGCAAGAGCGTTTGCAAACAGCTGGCGTCGCTGGCCGGCGTCGCGCAGCGCGGGCGCAATGCAGATCTGCGCTCCGGGCAGGTGGTGGGGTGTGGGAAACAAGGGAGTGAGCAGCAGCAGTGGTGACGGGTGGCTGCGTGACTCACAACATCATGGAGTCACTTCCCAGCGCCTCGAGTCTGGCGGCACTCAAGGGCAGGGGTTCAGCCTCCCAGTTTGTGTGCACACACAGCAGCTGTGGGCAGCTATGGGCAGGTGCGACTGGCATGCACTGGAAACTACTGACTGGTGTTCAGCAGCCGGGCAGCTCGTTGACATCCCGAGCAACTGCTGTGACCCTGCCCAGCACATGGTCAATGCTCTAGAGGACGATTGCTGGTCACAGCCACCGCCTGACTGGCCGCCTGCCACATGTCTCCCCTGCCCTGCTGCCCCAGCCTCGGCCCGTCCGCTCAAACTTGCGAGAGTGTTGACCTGTCCTGGTCTCTGCGGACCCAATCAAGCACCCTCCATCCTCTCCCTGCAGTGCACACTCCTCTTCCCCCACCACCCCCACCCCCATACCTCAAAGTGCACGCCCCGCGCCAGGGCGGCCTTCACGTGGGCGGCCTTGAAGCGGAAGGGTAGGCGGCGTGAGAGGTCCAGGCAGATGAGGTCGGCCTCCAGGGAGCCGCATGCCAGCTGGAAGCAGCGCTCGGTGGCGGGCTGCACGGCCACCAGGTCGTACCCACGGGCCAGGGCGCTGGCACAGGAGGCCTGCAGACGTGTGTGAGGGGACCGCACGGGAGGGAGGGATGGGTCAGAGCGTGAGGGGGCCGCAGGCAAGCACCAGGCATACTGGCCAGGTGTAACCGGCTGCCTGCAGGCATGCTTGGCTGGAGACCTGATTTTGCACGTCCTCCCCTGTCCGCCACACTCGCAGCCACACAAAGCAGAACCCGCCCCCCAATCAGACTCAGCGGCAGGTTGAAGCCACTCTGCAGCCTGGCTGCCTGCCCGCCTCCCACCAGCCCTGCTAAGGCACATGCCTCCCAACCCCTCCCCTTGCCTGGGCAGTGGCTGGATCGTCTGCCGGTATGTTGATGCGCGTCAGCTGGCGCACGGTGTATGCATCGCCGTGCCTCCTCCCCACCCGCGCCTCTGCCGCCGCCAGCGCCTCACGCACACCCTTGACCGCAGACAGCAGGGCTTCCAGCTCCACGGCGCGGATGGCGCACCTGGGGGAGGGAGGGAAGGGAAGGGAGCAAGACAGGGAGAGGCACTAGGTAGGGGCCAGTCGGCGGCTGCTTGCCCAGGTGCCAACTGGGGTGGGGAGATGTGCACAGCTGGCAGCATGCGAGCCTACGGATAGCCACCCGGGGCAGGTGTTGAGGCAGCCACAGTCCACAGTCCCCAGGTGTGGCCTGCTTGCCCGCCAACCTGGACGCCTTTATAACACAGGGTGGACCACTCCCGATGCCCATCATTACCCATGCGCCCGCCACCCTCCCGCACCTGTCCTGCTCCGTCAGCTTGACCGCCGCCTGGTGCACCATTGCCACGGCATCCCACCCCAGCTTGATGGCATGGGAAACGCGCTCACGCTGTGTCTGGGGCTCCAGCAGCGTGCAGGAGGCCGACAGGTCGTAGTAGGGCAGCGACATGTGACAGCAGCCTGCGGCCAGCAAAAGGAGGGCGGCGCGGGGATAGGGGAAGGGCGGTGGCAGCAAGCCGGCGGCGGCGGCAGTGGCGGGCGCGGAAGTGAGCTGGCTGCAAGCGGCGGCTCCTCCCTGGGGCTTAGGCCTGTACGCACCTCTTTGAGTGCAGCTGCAGCGGAATGGCGTCCCTGCGGCCAAGCGGAGACAGCGGGCTGCAACTGCAGGTGTTTTGTATGTCGTCTACCGCCCACAATCGCCCTCGATAGCACTTTGAGCATCAATGAGCTTGACATCGGGCTGCATGCATGCGCTTTTCGGGTGCAGGTACACTGTACTGCTGCCCGCCAACCTTGCTGCCAGCCATCGGCCTACTTGCTGCCGCTCTGTAGCATTCGGTTGTCGAGTGAAAATCATGCAAGACACGGGGGCCCGGCCAAGCACAGGCTCGACTGTGGCAGTGGCCCGGCGCCTCCAGGCTCTTCCGTGCGCGCCCAACAGTTGCAGTCGGGCTCACCATGAAGCCTGGGGTGCACCAGCCTCCCGGCAGTCCCGCTGGGTGGCGGCAGCGGTGGGCGCCAGCGCTGGCAGCGGCGGCGGCGGCAGCGGCAGCAGCAGGCGCAGCCTTGTTGCTGCCCCGTCCACCGGCAGATCAGTGGATGGGGCTGTGTCGGAGATGCAGTCGCGCCTGAGGACGGCGGTGCTAGCAGAGCAGGCGGAGCAGCAGCGGCAGCAGGTGGCCGCCTACAGCCGCACTTCGGCGCAGCGGCTGGCAAGCGAGGGCCTGGCCCTGCTGGGGCTGCTGGCGGCGCCGCGGGGCAGGCAAGCTGGGCGGTGGGGCGGTGCGCCGGTGTGTGGCTGGCCTGTGCAGAGCAGTGCATGCCTGCTAACCAACAGCAGTGCCTGCTTGGCTGTTTGTCAGTTACTGGGCCGTCAGCAATGCAGGGCTCCCCGCTCAACATGACGCTTGTTCCTTCTCAACACCCCACTCCTGCTGTCCTCTTTCATCTGTGCAGGTTGTACGGCGAGTTTGTGTGGGCCTTCAACCTGCCCGGCGGCACCCCGCTGCCCTACCACCGCTTCCGCCAGGGCGCCACCGTCCTGCTGGCACCCATGGGCGCCCCGGGGACCACAGCAGCCGCCCAGCAGCGGCGGCAGCGGCGGGGCGGCGGCGCCGGCAGCAGCAGCGGCGGCGAGGGGGAGGGTGATGATGGGGGGGCGCTGGAGGGGACGGTGCTGGAGGTGGGGCGGGAACACATCATGCTCAGCGTGCCCAAGGAGCTGGCTGAGGCGCTGGGGGCGGCGCTGCCAGGTGGGCGGATGGGTGAGGGTGTGCATGTGGGTGGGCGAAATGAGCAGGCAGAGGGGCGGCGTTCCCCAGGCGCTGGGGTTGGCTCCACCATGTGGACTTGGGCTGGCAGGCAGATCGTTGCCAGTGCACAGGCGTGGTGCTTGCAGGCGGCACCCAGGCAAGGCTGTGGGGCTTTGCGAACACTTTGGCTACTGGTCTCTGGCGGCTTTGTGGCCTCAGCACTGATGTTGACATCAACTTGCAGGCAAACTTTGTGTGCTTTGGTCATCAAACACGACACTCTCCCTGACCCCAACTGCTGCCCCCGTCAGCGGTGCAGGCACCCCGTGGAGGCTGGACCAGGGGACGAGCTGCGTGACGGCCAGGCGCCAGCTGTCGGCCATCGCCTCCCTCCCCCGCGTCTCCGACCCCGCCAGCAAGGGAGAGACGGCGGTGCGGGCGCTGCTGCTGGGGGCGCCCGGGGCGGAGCGGGTGGCAAGCCTGCCCACGTCCTGGGCCCAGCAGCAGGACTGGCGGGCCGCTGCGGGCGCCGAGCTGCAGAAGCTGGAGGGGCTGAATGCGTCGCAGGAGCGGGCGGTGGCCACGGCACTCACACGCACACTCACCCTGTGGCAGGTGGGGGGCCGGCAGGGCTGCAGGGCGGGTGGGATGTGGCCTGGGCGGGTGCCTGGCAGGCTGATGCAGGCTGCCAGGGGGCACTGGGGAGCGTCTGTGCCGGCCTGTCTCTTTTCTGTGCTGTGAGTGCAGCCAGTGCCCAGCCTCCAACATCCTCCTTCACACTTTCCACCGGCCCTACCTCACCCACTCAGCCTTTCTCACTCTGCCATCCCCGCATCACATCACCAGCGCTCACACAAAGCTACATCAGGCAACTCACAAACTCACAAATTGCTGAGGTACACTTCCAAACTCTATCAAACTGGCCTATCCACCTCACCCCACACCTCCCACACCTCCCCCGCCACGCTCTCAGGGCCCGCCTGGCACCGGCAAGACTCGCACCCTGCTGGCGCTCATGGAGGTGCTGGTGCGCACAGCCGCCTCCTCGCCGCAGCACCGCCTGCGCCAGGGCCCGCTGCTGGCCGTGGCCGACACCAACGCCGCCGCCGACAACCTGCTGGAAGGGCTGCTGGCGAGGGGGATCGACGCGGTGAGCGGTGGACAAGGGGGGCGGTTGCGGGGGGTGGTGCTGGGTGTGTGCTGTTGACAGTTGACATCACCTCACCTGGCCTCAACTGCTTCATGTGCCCACCTCCCCGCTCACACCCGATTCACCCACCCACTCACCCCCGCCCTTGC
>JTEE01000126.1:281336-304218 GCA_002896455.3 Chlorella sp. ArM0029B | reverse complement strand
TTTTTTTTTTTTGTATCTTTTTCTTTTTTCAACCTGCCCGAAATCAGCTACGTACGTGCACGTTTTCCAAAACTTTCAGCGGGGGGGTGTGTCCTGAGTGAAAAAAAAGAATAGCTGCCCATGCCGTGGGCAGCGTCGTGGGCAGCGCCGCCACCATTTAGTGGGCTGTCAGCTGAGCAGCTGCCGCACCCGCAGCTGCCGCACTCGCAGCCTCAAGCCAAGCGGCACAACAACCGCCGTGGCGCTGAAGGCGTGGACCACTGGTGCAGGAAGTGCCCAGGGGCGGGCGGCAAAGCACACCCCAAGGACAACTGGTACAGTGGGGCATGAACTGCATTGCTGCTCCCCCGTGTGCTGAATACAGAGGATGTGTCCAGGGGCGCCGGCTAGTGTTCGCTCGTGTGCTTTGTTTGTTTTGTATTGCTTATGCTGCGAGAGTATCCTGATTGCCCCGTCATGCAATCAGCCCCGTCATGTGCTGCCGAACCGTGTTTGTTTTAATGTACCCTCCTAGCACCCCGCCTCGCATTCGTTTGTAAAGTTGCAAGCAACAGATGTGGAAACTCTGTGTAGATTGGGCTACTGGCATGCACACGCGCACTGCTGACGTGTTTGAGGTGCCTGCTAACCTTCTGGCAGTATCTTGTCCTGGCCCCAATGTACTGCCCCCTGCCCCCACTGTCTCCCTGCGCCTGCGGCGCAGAAAACTCAATTCTTCAGCCTTAAAATATTCGCCCGGAGTCCTCCCAACCCATGCATGTGGATTGCGCGGTGTTGCTGCCGCTGCTGCCAGCTGCCGCCGCCAGCTGCCCAAACCTGTCAACAGAAGTCAACGGTGCCTAGGTTACACGGTGCAAGTATGTTGGGCACTAGTGCACGGAGCCCCAGCTTCATTCCGGGTTTGCAGTGTGATGCAATACTTGTTTTGTGGTGGGCCACGCGCGATGAACGGCTGAAAGAATAGGGGGCATGGCAAGGAAGTGGTGGTGCCACAGCTCCAAACGAACAGGATTGTGGGGCAGGCTGCTTCATGAGAGCACAAAATGGGTTAAGGGCATAGGTCAGGGTGGTGGATGAATGTCTGCAGGTGCAGGCTGGGTGGTCGAGGGGAAGGTGGGCTAGTGGATGCTGTGAGAAGAGGGCGACGGCAAGGCGACGTAAGGGCAAGCTGCCAGCGGGCCCATCCAGCCTGCTGCTGGCGCAACAAAGGCCAAACAAGAACCAGTGTGCAATGCAACATGGTGTAGGGTGGGAAAAGAAGGGGAGGCTGCCATCGGTGGGCCAGGTGCCCCCCACTAGGCCTGCCCTGACGCTGCTCACAAGTCCCCCCTGGGTGCCCTCCAGCCTGCAGCAGGTGCGCAGGTGGGCCAGAAAGGGGGAGCGAGTCGGCTGAGTCAGCAGCCCTGTTTTTGAGTGCTCACAGCTTTGCCACCCATTGCAGCAGCGTAGCAGTGCAGGGCTGCATCCAGTGCTCTCCTACATGGGGAGCCTCGTCCCACACTAGTCCCAATCTTCCACCCACTCTGAGAACATCCCCACCCCGCCGCCACTGCCACCACCACCACCTCCTGACCCTTACCTTTGACCACCGCACCCACACCCACCCATTTACCCACCGTTCAGGAGCGATCTCGTACTGCCAGTCGCTCTGCTCGGTCCCGCATGGCCAGCTCAAAAGCGAACTGCTTCAACTGGAAGGGCAGCTGCTCCATGCTGGCGCCTGCCCGCAGCAGCAGCAGAGCCTCATCAGCCGCCAGCCGCCGCCTCTGTGTGAACTCCAGCTTCTCCGCTAGCAGGGCAGAAGCATCCACGCCTGCCGAGATGAGCACCTCCAGCGCTGCCAGGTTCTCAAAGTGCAGCGCTGTTTCAAGCGCTGGCCCGCCGTCGGCGCCAGACGCCAGCAGGAGGCGCGCCGTTGCTGCTGCATGCTCGCCGATGCTGGCTTGGGCGAGCCGTGCCAGCGGCGTGAAGCCCATGCTGCAGACAAGGAAAGAGGCAGGTGGGCGGTTCAGCTAGCAGAATTGTAGGCGGTGGGCAAAAGGATGGCTGGCAGAGTGCCAGCTGGCGCAGGCAGTTCATCATCAGCATCGGAGGCTGCGCAACCCGCCCCAACCTGCTCCTTCCTGCTCCTGACTGCCTGTTTGGTGGCGCAGCCGCTCGCCCCTCTCACGATCAACCCTCATCCATCCATACACAAACCCTGCAACTCGGCCCTGGGCTGCGCCTAGGTTCCCACAACCACACCGCCCTCACACGCACCTCACCACACCGCACCCCCCTGCCCACAGCCGCCCACTCACTCGTCTTGCGCATTGACATCCGCCCCCGCTGCCACCAGCGCCTCTGCACACTCGAAAGCGCCTTGGGCCGAATACGCGCTGGAGAAGGTCAGTATCGACACATTCTCAAACATGGTATAAGCTCCCCACAGCGACACCGCCGTCAGTGCAGTGCGGCCGTAGCAGTCCCGCGTGCCCACTTCTGCGCCGTGCCGCAACAGCAGCCTGACCGCGGCAGCATGGCCCTTGCCTGCCGCAAGCATCAGCGTTGTGGTGCCCCACTTGTCCTGTGCATCAACGTCTGCACCCTGCGCCAGCAGCCGCTGCAGGGCGGCGCTGTCCCCCACTGGCGCAGCACGTAGCAGGGGTGTCTGCCCGAAGCTGTCGCGTTCATTTGGGTCTGTGGCACCACCCTGCGCGACGGCGGCACGGTGCCTCAGTGCTGCCGGCTGGGCGGTGGGGCCTCTGTGGGGGGCACCATGCCGCGCCGGGCCACTGCTGCCGCCGCCGCCACCTCTGTTGCGTGTATTGGCTGCAGTTGCAGGAAGGCATGGTGTAGGACACATTTTGGAAGTGTAATGCCCTGCTGAGGAGAGACTGGCATGGCGGCAGCACTGGCCCGCCCCGCCCCGGCGGCGGCGTGCGCCCCGCCCACCCCGCCCAGGCCTGCGCCCTTGCTGGCCCGGCAATCGCTCACCTTCTTGTGTTGCGCTTCGCACGTGGGCGGCTGGCGCTGGAGAGCGGGAGCGGAGTTTGGGCGCGGGGAGCTGCCGCACGCTTTTGCCTGCACACCGCGTCGAAGCCAGATTCATCACTGGTCAAAGAGCATACACCGACCTAGAAAGATCACCTGGAGTTGGGTTCACCTTGCATAATTCAACTCTCCCCGCAGCGGCCGTGTCGCCGCCCCCGCCACCGCTTAGCTGGCGCTGGACCCAGTCCTTGCGCTCGCCCTGGTGCCTGCAGAGCACTTCAGAACGCCTCTTCAGAGCTCGTAGACGCATGTTATCTGATATCCAGAAGATCACAAGTATGCATGCAGCCGTGTGCAGCTCCTCTGCATGGGAGTTGCCGCGCTTGCTGCTGGGTGGTCGTGGCACCACGCCAATGCGTGCCTTGACATGCATGGCGACTCAAGGCGTTCAAGGGAAGGTTTGGCAGGGGTTGCCCGAGTCACAAAGGGTGACGCCGCTGCGCGCGCTGCCATACTCATAGAATCTGGCAGCAGCAAGAGATCCATCGTGATCTGGCTTTGGCGCACCATACTTCAACCCTTCGCAACTTCACTGCACTCCCAAGGGAGCCCTGCCTGGCCTCAGGCACGTGCGCCACGCACCACCGCTGCTCTGCGGGCCCTCCCTTGGACCGTGGCAACCGAAGACTAGCGCTCTGCAGGCACGGGTCGGCTCAGGTAAGCAGCCTTGGAGGGCAGCAGCAGGCGGCGGTGGCGGGGCGGGGCGGTGCCGCTCGCCCGCCAGCCGCCGCTCGCCGTGTGTGCCTGTGTGCCGCAGCAGGTGGACTAGACATGCCTCCTTCGTCCTCACAGCCAGCCCTGATGCCGTGTATCCCCTCCCTCTGTTACATGCAGACGCTGGCACCGGCCTTGCTGGGCCCTCCGAAATCCTAGCGCTATCCCCGCCATGCGGCGTCTCCTTCTCGGCCTTCTCATTCTGTCCGCCGCTCTAGGCGCCTGCCAAGGGCAGGCTAGCCCTTCCGGCGCTGGCTCACAGCCAGCCAGCTCAGCAGACGGCCCGCCGGCGGCAGAGGGGCCAGCCAGCTTTGTCACCGTGCAGGGCGGGCGCTTTTTGCTGGATGGCAAGGAGTGGTTCATGACTGGCACCAACATCTACTATTTGGCCCAACGCGCTGCAGATGTCAAAGGTGCCCATCCAACCCACTACCATTGCTGCCTTTGCTGCCGTTGCAACCTGCTGCTGACGTATCCATGCCACTCACTTCCTTTTCTGTCGCTACCATCTCTTGCTGCCCTGCCCCGCCCTGTCCTGTCCTGCCCCGCCTGCCATGTTCCGCCCCGCCCCGCCCCGCCCCACCCTGCCCTGCCCTGCGTGGTGCCATCCACGCCCATGCTAGCCTCAGAATGGGAGCTCATTTTCCGCCCCCCTGTCACCACGCAGGCGTGCGTTCCGACACAGAGCAGAGCTTCGCCGCTGCGGCGGCCATGGGCCTCAACGTCATCCGCACCGCCGCTTGTGAGCCCTGCCTGCTGGGGTGCCCGCACGCCTCCCAGCACCTTGCCTTGACCTGCCTGCCCTCGCATTGCCTTGCCTTGCCTTGCCTTGCCTTGCCTGAACTCACTTGCCTGAACTCACTCGTCTTGCTTCGCCTTGCTGTGCCGTGCCGTGCCGTGCCGTGCCGTGCCGTGCCGTGCCGTGCCGTGCCGTGCCGTGCCGTGCCGTGCCGTGCCGTGCCTTAACTTTGACTGGAGGAGTGAATTGAGATTCAGCAAGGCACAGCGGTTGTGATGCACAGGCGGCACGGTTCGGCATGTCCCGCAATCCCACGCCCCGCCTGTCCCTCTCCTACCCATCCCTCTCCCCCTGCCCCTGGCCTGCAGATGCGGACGGGCCGGACATGTGGAACGCCATCCAGCCCGCCCCTGGCCAGCTGAACGAGACCATCCTGAGAGACGGGCTTGACTACACCGTCAGGTGAGAGGGAGAGCCACTGGCAGGAGGAGGGGGCGGTGGGAGCAGGGGAGGGTTGGCACCTGCAACAGCGGGCGCCCATCCAGCTGGATTCTACGTATGTGTGTGTGATAGCCCGCAGCAGTGGGCGCACAAGCAGCTGGATGCTACGTATGTGTGTGTGATAGCCCNCCTCCTGCTGCCCACGCGGTGCCCCGCCCTGTCCCCCCTGCAGCCTGGCGTGCCGCTACGGAATCCGCCTCCTCCTCGTGCTGAGCGACCACTGGCCCACGGGGGGCAACCTAGGCAGCATGTGGCTGTACACAGATTGGGGAGGTGGGCTTTGGGCAGCCTGGCTTTGGGGCCACCGCCTACTGGCAGTTTTGCGGGGGCGTGCGGTGCCGCTGGGAACATCGAGGGCCTGCTTTGGGGCCTGAGCCGCACCGGCGCGCCCGCCCTTCCAGCCCCAACCCAACTGCCAGGGAGCTGCACCCACTCTCTCCCCTGCCCTGCCCTGCCGCGCCCTGCCGCTCCCCGTCCCGCTGCAGGCGGCAGCAAGCAGAGCGACTTCTACACCCAGCCCGGCCCCCGGTCGCTGTACAAGCAGTACGTGGCCGCCATTTTGGGGCGCCGCAACACGTACACGGGGCGCCTCTACTCAGAGGAGCCCTGCATCCTGGGGTGAGCGGGTGTTAGCTGTTGTAGTGGCGGGGGGCGGGGGCAGTTTTGCCCAGAAAATGCATTCTGGGTTGAGCGGGTGTTCTACGCTTCAGGTCGTGTTGGGGGCCGGGGAGAAAGGGCTGCAGCCCGCACAGGGCGCCTTGGCTTGGGGAAAGCACACTGGATTCTGGGGTGCGCCACCGGGTGTGCTGGGGGGGACGGCAGCGGCTGCCTCGGCCACCTGCCGTGTGGCGCCCGCCTCTCCCGGCGACAGCCGCGCTCAGGCCGCACTTCTTGCTAGCATAGAGAACCCCATCCCCCCGCCTCTTGTCGCCTGCTCCTCACTGCCCTGCAGGTATGACTTGGTGAACGAACCGCAGAACAAGGGTGATGCCAGCGGGGATGTGTTTCAGGTGCGCCTGCGGCTGAGGTGGCGCTGAGGTGGCGCTGAGCTGGCCTGCTAGGTGCCCGCTGAGCTTTCTAAGTTGCCAAGCTCTGCCTGCGTCTGTCGGGTGCCAGACGACCGGCCAGTTTGGTTGTGCGTCCTAACTGCCCACGTACAACAACACACCCAGTCACACCGTCTCCAAACTCGTCACAAGCAGGCCGCGCACAGCCTTATGAGCTCCCGTGCGCTTTTGCGGGTCTGGCTGTTTGCCTGCCAGTGCTGCCGCCAGTGCTGGCTCGAATGCCGCAGTCATGGACGCTGCCAGCGCTTTCCCTGCCAGCGCTTTCCCTCCCACCGCTGTCCCTGCCAGTGCAGGCGTGGCTGGAGGATGTGTCGGCATACGTCAAGGAGCTGGCCCCCCGCCAGCTGCTGACCACGGGAATGCAGGGCTTCTTTGGCGCCTCCACCCCAGAACTCCTGCGCCTCAACCCGCCCTCGCGTCAGCTCCGCCGCCCGCCGCTGCTGGTGCCGCCCCCCGGCGTGACTGGGGGTCTGTACCCGCCCGCCCGCTGGCCGCCCGCTGGCCGCCGGGCGCTGCCGCTTTCTCCTGCTTCGGCTCGCCCAGTGGCTGCCAGCACACAAGCACGCGCCGTGGCATGCGAATTCCTTCAATTGTGCGCCGTGCCCCCTCGACTTCCTCTGTGACCCGACCCGCCCCCTCTTTCCCACACCGCCACGCCCGCCTGCCTGCAGCGACGGAGCAAGCCACGACGTACGTGGGCGCCTACACGCCGTACACAGCTGTCTGCGAGGGCACCGATTTCGTGCGCAACCACGCCACGCCCTCCATCGACTTTGCAGTCACACACTTGTGGTGAGTGCCTGTGTTGGGCCCCGCCTGATACCAGTGGAATGCAGTCTGAAAACAACGCGGCGGCGGCGGCGCAAGCACGCCGCACCCTCCTGTGACTTTGTTGACATCAGTGTGTGCGGCTCGGGTGGTGACTGAGCGCCTTTTCGAACGGGGTGTGGCATGTGGGTCGCTGGGTCGGTGGCTGGCTGGTTGGGAGGGTGGGAGAGAGCTTACGTTCCAGAGCTACTGCCATCAAGCCTGGCCGAATCCGCCTTGAGGCAGGGTGAGGGAGAATTCTGCCAGGGCTGTTGCCAACCAGACCAGTTGAATATGAATGAATCCTTGCCCTGGACGAGTATGCACATCTGTACCGCCCCCTGCTATTAACAGGCGACTGGTCCTCCCTGCCCCCTGGCCGCCCCTTCTTGCAGGCCGGACACTGCCTGGGTGTGCAGCGACGAGTGCAAGATTGAGAATAACCGAGCCCTGCTGCGGGCACAGCTGCAGGCAGCCTCCAAGGCGCGCCGCCCGACTGCCTGCTGTGTCTCCTTCTGCCGCAGCTGCTCGTTGCTGCCTGTCTGGCCGACTGGTGCCTTTGGCTTGATTCCCTGTCGGTTTCCTCGGCCAGGCCCTGGGGTTGTTATCTTCTTCTTCGTCTGCCTGCCTGCTGCCTTCTAAACAACTGTGGGTTGCGCACTGCCTGCTGTCTGTCCTGGCTGTAGTGTTGACTGCCAGGCCTGTCCTCCTCTCCCCATTGTTGACTCACCCAACAGCAGAGGTTTTTTGTGCCCCTCCTTCCCAACGCCTGCGCCTCTGCATGCCCCTCCTGCCGCAGTTTGGCAAGCCGCTGGTTGTGGAGGAGTTTGGCAAAGTGCGGCCGGTGGCGGGGCGCAACGCTTTCTACAAGGTTGGGTGGGTGGGGAGGGCGAGCATGGCATGGGTGGCAAGGTCCGCCAGCCTGGCGGCATTACACCCGTCGCCGGACCGTGTGCACTGCCACTGCTCGCCCACAACCCACAACTCGAAACCCTAAACCCCAATCCCCGATCCCTACTACGCCCTGTGACCAGATGGTGTTTGACGGGCTCAAGGCGGCACGAGCGGCTGGCCAGAACGTCGGCGGCAGCCTCTTTTGGATGCTAGCAGGTGGGTGCAGCTCCAGCTTGAAGCGTAATAGGAGCTGAGGAGGCACCTCTGGCTGGGTGTGCCGGCTGAGAAGTCGATTAGGCACCCTTTGCTGGATTATTCAGTGTGGGTGGGTGAGTGGTGGGCGGTCCAGCAAGAGAGACGAGGAGGGCTGCTGCTCAATCAGAAGCCTGCGCAAGGAAAGGACCTTTAGCGTGTGCCTCCTGCCTTCCCTCCCCCCCTGCCTGCCCGACTTCTCACAGCACCTACTTACCCCGACTACGACGGTACCACGGTGTTTGAAAAGGGGGATGCCTACTCAGCCCAGCCCAGCAGGCCCTACACACAGGCAAGCCTCTCGCTTCTCCTGCGCCTGCTCCCTGCAGTGCCCACCTACCCCGACTACGGTGGATTGACTGTGTTTGAACAGGGGGAGGCGTACACCGCACAGCCCAGCATACCCTACTTGCAGGCAAGCGGGTGCCGGTGTGCAGCCAGGCGCCTGCCTGTAGCAGTCAGTCTTGGCAAAGCCCCTTGCCCCAGGGCAGCACTGCACTGCACTTCACAGCACAGCACAGCATGCCTGTCAAGCTCCCGATGCTGCTGCCTGCCCCAGAAGCACCCTGACTGAGCTCCTGCACTGCTGCCTGCCTGCTGTTCCTCTCGGCCCGCTGCCTGCCGCAGAAGCGCCCCGACGAGGTGGCTCCACTCTACGCCCAGTTCGCACTGTGGCAGAACTACGATGCCTTCATCAGGTATCGCAACGCCTTGCCTGCCCACTGCGGCTGCTGCCACTACAGCGTTTGCCGCCACATCTGTTGCTGCCAGTCCCGCCGCTGGCAGTTACCAACATCAACATCCTGCTGTTGTTGCGCATCCTGCTGTTGTTGCGCTGGGTGTTGGCAGCGCTCTCAGTGACCTAATGTGCCCCGTTCCTTCCGCCTGTGTGCAGCTGCCTGGGCAGCCAGGCTGGCAACGGTACCGCTGCTTGGAGCGCCGGCTGGCAGGACACACTGCAGCTCATCGACGAGCAGGTGGCAGCTATGGCTTAGATCCTTGGGTGCAAAATTTAAATTTTGCTAACATGAGAGCGTTCCCTTGGTTGGCCAAGACTGAAAGCTTTGACCACACCGCTGGCCTTATGAAGAAGGCTGTTGTGCAGCTGCGCCTGCCAACCTGCACGCACTGCACCCTCCCACCTGTACCCCATCCATTTGCAATGCACTGCTCAGCCCGCCCTGCCCTTCCCCAACTCTGTTCCTGCTCTGCCCTGCCTTGCCTGCCACCGCCAGCACACCGCTGCTTGCACGTGTTGCACCTGCTTGATACACCAGTTCAAGAACTCGCAGAGCATTGCCTAAGTGTCGACGCGCACAATGCTAGCTGTAGTACCGCCTGCCCTGGCCAGACTTGGAAATTTACCAACAGTATGCCCGGCTGGGTGGCTGGCGCCACGTCAGCATTTGCCGGAGCTGCCAGGAAGCACATACCAGCAGACTCCGCACCTACCGTACGCACTTTGGTGGCAAAGAGGAGTTGTAGTGAAGCTGCAATCTCTGGCAAGGCGGATTAGCCGCGGGCAGCCATCCATCGACCATTCATTCACTCTGTCCCAAGCTACTCGCAAGCTCCCCGGCTATTGCCAGCAGCTTTTCACGGGCTTCGAGACACAGACACTCACACAAACAATGGCTCAGCTGCCGTGCAGCAGGGGCACAGCACGCTGCCCACATGCAGGGGTCCTGCAGCATAGCAGCCTGAATGAAGAAAGCAGCGCTCAATGCTACCAGCGCAAATTCCTGGCCTTGCATGGCCCCGATGAGCAGCAGCAGGCAACCATGCTTTGGTCGCACCCACAGCGTGCTGGTCTGGTGCCACGTCAGCATCTTTGGCAGGCGGGCCCAATGATTCCCTCTCTTTCTTTCCTGTGCACTGAGTGCAAGGAGCAGTTGTTTACAGGGGGAAAAGGGGGGGGCTGAAAGCAAGTCAACGGAATCAGGGCTGCCGCTGCAGGTCAGCTGCAGGCAGAGAGCAGGCAGAGCAGGCGGAGCAGGCAGAGCAGTTCTTGTGCGAGCCAGCTGCACAGGCGAGCACGCAGGGGAGGCGAGGGCGTTTGTTGCAAGCAACAAAAGCAGCGAGCAGGGAGGGGCATGGCAGGTGGGAGGGATTTCATATCAGGGATGAATGGTGCACCGGAGGGTTAAAAAGGAGGACACGAAATGCCGGTGCAGCCATTATCAAAGAGAAAGGCAGGGGGGCACTGATTGGTACAACAACGAACAGCGAGACTGTCTGCGCTCAGGCAGGGGGCATATGCTGGGAGGGCAGCAGGCACTTCAGGCACCTCGGGGCCACACTGGCCACTAGTAGTCTACTACTCTAAGAGCGAAGACCTGGTTCACGTGGCATAGTAGTGCGGGAGCGCTCCACTCGCCTTGCTCAGACGCTCGTTCAAGCGTAGTTAGCCATGAACTTCTGCAGGGTGGGAAGAACGGGGGGCGGGGCAGGCGCAGCATACAGCACTGTGAGGGGAGGATGTGCTGAGAGGGCAGGAGAGCGAGAGCGCATGGGCGTGCAGCAAGACTTGCGCAACTGGGGTGAGCAGCACGCCGCTCAATGCTCGACCGCCGCCACACCCACACTGCCTCTAGTAAGAGAATTGTAATGTAAAGTACAAGTGCACATAAGTGAAGTACAAGCCGGGGAGACGAGCTACAATGCAATGCAAGCTACAGTGCAATGCAACGTAGCACAGCACGTCACCGCACCTTTGCTGTCGACCTTGTGGGATGAGCCAAACACACACACACACACACACACAGCACAGCACGTCACCGCACCTTGTGGAAGTTCTGGAAGAGCTCCACAAAGTGCTGGATCTTGGCCTCGGGTGGCAGGATGGTGGTGCGCAGGTGGAAGGTGCCCTCCTCCTGGCCAAACCCGCTGCCGGGCACGGTCACGATGCCAGTCTCCTCCAGCAGCTGCGAGAAGCGGGGGAGGAAAGGCAGGGACAGGGCAAGAGAGAGCGGTGAGGTTGAGGACAACGGTGCCGACACAGGGAGCCCCGAGGGCCTAGTCTCCTCCAGCAGCTGCGGGAGCGGAATGCGGGAACAAGAAAAGAGGGGTGAGTGGGGCCAGGTGGAGGGTACAGGTGTTTGTGGGTTGGCCGGGCAGGCGTAGCAGTTGCTGGCAGCATAACGGCCGGGGTGGTGGAAGGGAGGACACAACCGGGGAGGGAGGGGTCAGGTGGAGGGCTGCGGTGTTTACAGGCTGGCCTGGGCAAGCAAGCGCAGCAGTGGCAGGCAGCAGAGGCCAGCAGGCAGCACCAGGCGACACTGGGATGCCTGGGCAGGCAGCAGCAGACAAAGCAGGCACATCAAGGCAGCGAGCTTAGCAGACCTAGCAAAGCAGCGGGCCCAGCAGGCAGCAGCAGTTGTATGCTCCAGCAACCCTTTCCCTTGCTTGCCTGCAGGCAGTAGAAGGTGTCTGCAGGCAGCATGCACAGCAAGGCAGCAGCAATTGCATGCAAGCCGTTCCCTTGCCTACCTGCAGGCAGTAGAAGGTGTCTGCTGGCTTGCCGGCGGCCTTGGCGGCGGCGATGGCCTTGGCGGGCAGGTGCAGGCGAGGGAAGGAGTACCTGCGGGGCCAGGAGGGGTGGGCGGCGGGTGGAATGGATCGGGTTGAATGTAGATCAAGTGGGGTGGGGTGGGCAGCGGCACAAGCGTGTGGGACGGAGCAGGCGGGGCGGGGCGGGGCAATGTGGGCATCAGCTCACATGCCGCCCCCACTGAGGGTGCGTGAAGGCACGGCAGGCAGACGACCGGGCAAGAAGTGCGGGCGGGTCAGGTGAGCAGTCCGTGAAGATCTTTTGCTGACAGGGTTTCGGTGTTTACGGTGTTAGCATTCAGGGTTCATCTGCCTATCCCATCACACTGTGTCCCAGCTGTCAGCTTACATGGCTCCCTCGGTGAAGGTGCAAGTCACGCCGTCCAGTGCGTTGAAGCCGTCGGTCATCGCGTGGGCGCGGCGCCTGCAAGGCAAAGCATTTCAAAGATGATAAGCAGTGTCGCGAGCTACGTGAGGGGCACGCTCCCACTTCAGCTCAGGGCCCACCCTCGTGCCAGCCTGGCAGGCAGGCAGCCACCCTTCTTGCTTGAAATCGATGAGGGAGGCAGGAAGGCACGCCACTCACTCACGTCAGCCTTCCAGCCAGCTGCAAACTGCCATCCCACACCAGCCGCCCACTGCCAGCCAGGCAGCCCAGCCAGCCAGCCAGATCCGCACGCTTGCCACTCTTCGTTACCCTCCCACACACACACGCTAAACACAGGTGGGTAGCCCCGCTCACCGCAGCGACGCCAGCCCCTCGTCGTGCTCCGCCTTCCACTGCGCATAGCTCTCCTGCCCGGGCTGGGGCGGGTTGACCATCAGCGACATGGTGACCTGGCCAATGGTGTTGGGGGACAGGTTGATGGACACAGCCTGCCATGGGGGGGAAAGAAGGGGGAGGGGAGGGGAGGGGAAGAGGGATGTAAGGCGGGGTGAGTTGAAGAGATGGAGGTCGTCAGGCAGGTCAGGGGTGCCTGGTGCCGGCATGTGCCCTAACACCCCCAGTCTTTGGCCACACCCCTGCCCCCGCCTTAACACCCTGGCACTCCCCAAGCTTGCGTGTCCGCTCAGTGCAGCTCGCCCACTGTGCCGGGGCGGAAGTGGCCAGCTGCACCTGCCCCCCACCATCCCACCTGTGCCCCCCTCCACCACCCGCTGCCCCTACAGCTGGCGAGAACACATCATGCCACAAAGCATACTGTACACCAGCTGCTGCCCGTGCACCTACGAGCACAAAGCATAGCACAGCATAGCACAGCGCAGCACAGCGTGCCCCCACCTTGTACCCCAGCCGCTGCCCCTACAGCTACGAGCACATACATGCCACATGAATGAAGTGTGTCTGGCTGCTAAGCAGCTACGGCTTGCACAGCCTACTACTAGGGGGGTACCTAAGAACTACTGTTCAATGGCCTGGACTGCAGTGGGAAGCATAGCACAGCACAGCATAGCACAGCACAGCGTGCCCCCACCTTGTACAGCTCGTCCACGGTGCCCGGGTGGAAGTTGGTCATCTCCACGTACCCGCCGCGCAGGCCGCACTCGCCCAGCACGCCCTTGGACACGGTGTGGAAGGAGGCCAGCTCCACGCTGCAGGGGCGACAGGTCAGCAGGTGACAGGTCAGCAGCCAGTGTTGGGGGCGCGTGTGAAGGATGTACAGCACGGCAGATACACCGTATGGACCAGCTGCCCTACACCCTGTGGTTGCAGCGCTGTGGGTTGCAGAGGATGCAGAGAGGATGCTTTGGCTGCCACGCCCGGGGATGCCGGAGACGAGCCGGGCAAATTACAACGGCTCTACCCAGGCTTTATGTGCACGAAAGCAATGCGCAGCCTTGAGAAGAGGGCTCGCTGAGTACAATTATCCACGAGATTTTCTCGAGGTGGATGCACAGCATGTGGACCAGCTGTCCCACCGGGGATGGCGGAGACGAGCCGGGCGAAATTGGCCATGCACAGCATGCACAGCGTGGCTCACCTGTCGGAGTAGGGCGCCCCCAGGTCTCCCATCACTTTCTTGGCAGACACAAAAGGCTTCTCATCCTGCAGCAAGCAAACAGGAGAACACAGAAACACTATCACTGAGCAAATGCAGCAAGGCTTCCCATCGTGCAGCAACAAACAGGGGTGATACAATTGCATTCGGAGGTGAGCACATGCAAGACCGACGATCCCGCCCGCACAAGCGCTCGTGGGGTGTAGACTACTGCGCTCAGCGGCGCTCAGCGGCGTTAAGACGCGACACAGCGCCACCCGGCAAGCCCTGGCACCAGCCAGCATGTTGGGGGCGCCCGCACAGTGTGCTGAGCTGGCAGCCCACACATGCCAGGTCAGCACCCGCCAGGTCAGCGCACCCACCTGGTAGATGTTGGGCTGGTACACCTCGTCAGCCATCAGCACCACCTTCTCGTTGTGGGCAAACTGTGGGAGGAACAAAGAGAGGGGGGTGGGGAACGAAAGAGGGGGTGTGAAAGGCGGCATCACAAGAGGGCGACTAGGCGGACAAGAAAGCAACATCGTTGGAAACAGACGCCTCCTACCTGGTACCCTCGCTTCTCCAGATGGGTGGCCCCTCCTATGCCCACCGGCGGTCGTCGTTCATTGCCAACTCAACTTGGGCTCTGCTCTGCCAGCCTCGACTTCTGCTCTCCCCCTCACCCGATGGCCAAGTCCTGCGGCTTGCCCTCGCTCAGGCTCTCCCCCCTTGACTTCCCACTGACATACACTTCGATACCTGCTCTCCCCCTCACCTTGACCAAGTCCTGCAGGTTGCTCTCGGTCAGGCACTGCCCCGTGGGGTTGCCGGGGTTGATGAACACAAGGCCGCGCACGCAGGCGCCCCGGTTCCTGCAATCGTCAACAAAGGGAGAGCAAGCAGGCAGGTGAGTCAGCAGCAAACATAGTGGGCAGGGGGCCAGCCGGCAGCAAGGTGTGGCAGCAGCGGCACAGCGCGGCGCAGCGCACGCCAGCATCGGCACAGGCAAAGGCTGCAAGCGTGGCAGTGGGAGTGGGGCACAGCACAGCACAGCACAGCATGCGCAGCGCACCGTGCCGCGTGCACATCCCGCACGATTTCGTTAAAGTCCATGGACCAGCCGGTCTGCTCCTTCAGGTTGTAGGGCAGCAGGGTGCCGCCGTACAGCTGGATGGAGGCAGAGTACAGGGGGTACTGCAGGAGGGGAGAGGAGGAAGCCGGAGGGCAGCTGGTGAGGCAGAGGGCAGCAGGGCAGCAAGGCGGATGGAGGCGGAGTACAGCGGGTACTGCAGGCAGAGAGGGAGCAAGCATGGGAGGGCCAGGCGGGGGGCGGGGTGGGGGCAGTGCATGTGCGTGCCCCACTGCCTGGCTCAGTGGCCCTCTGCAAGTGACCACGACCTTTTCATTCTTGTTTCCAAGCTGAACCGCACGTTGAAATATCAAAATCACATCCTCAAATCAGCAACTGCGAGTAGGTGTAAAACACTGTGCATATCCTGCAGCCACCCGCCCACCTGTGGGATGGGCACCAGGATGTGGTCGTTGCTGTCCCGGATGAGGGCCTGCAGCAGCAGGCGCACAGCCACGCTGGCGCCGTCTGCGGGAGGGGCAGGCGGGCAGGCAGGCAGATCGTTGGAGGGCAGGGAGAGGAGGGCGAAGAGAGAGGCTGGCATGCAAGCAGGCAGGCAGGTTGATAGAGGGAAGGGAGAGGGGATCGGACAGAGGCTGGCAGCAGGCAGGCAGGCAGGTAGGTCGTTAGAGGGCAGGGAGAGCACAGAGGATGGCGGCAGGGTGGTGCCTGGGCAAGGAGACGCCCTCCTGTTGCTGCTAATGGTCCCGCAGCTGAGGGGCCACCGCTCCCGCCAGCTCAGCAGGGACAGTTGATGCCAGCTCTGCACCACTGCCAGCCCAGCGCGCCCCTGCCAGCCCAGCACGCCCCCCTGCCAGCTCAGCACACCCCTGCCAGCTCAGCGCACCGGTGAGGAAGATGTGGTCGGGGTTGGCGGGGTGGCCGTCACGCTTCTGGATGAAGTCAGCCACCTCCTGCAGGGTGCCATGTTTGTGTGCGTGGAAAGAACAAGAGCGAGTGAGGGGAAGAAGCGTTATGATGTAGGATTGTGCAAGTTGGCGTTGACTCAGGATAAAGTGCAGAGTGGTGCGCAAGTATTGGAGTGAGTGAAAGTGTGGTGTGGCGCGTGTGAGCTTCCGGCAAGGCCCCGAGCAGCTGCTGAGTGCCAGCGCCCCCACGCCTGACGTGCCGTGCAATGCGCTCGCACGTCGCCAGCGTTGCCGCTCCAAGCATGTTCGCTCAAACACCACAACATCACAGGCGCACATCGCACGCACGCACCTGACGCAAACACGCGTTGCCGCCCCTGCTGCCCACCCACATTCAACAACACCCACAACTCTGGAGAAGCACGCTGCACAACGCACACACACACGCACCTGGCGCACGCCTCCGTTGCCGCCCCTGCTGCCCACCCATATCCGCTGACCAAACAGCACGCAAGCCCGCACCTGGCGCACGCCCCCGTTGCCGCGAGAGTCTGTGTAGGCTCCCACCGACCCAAACATTTTGACCAGCTTGCGGGCGCGCTCCACAGCGTCGGCGGGGAAGGTGGAGGTGATGGCGGGGTTGTCGAGCAGGAAGGGGGCGGCGACCAGGGCCGTGACCTGCGCACAAGCAAGAAAGTGAGCAGACGGGAGGTTGAGGGCGGGCGGGGGGAGGGGCCCAGTGGAGGAGGCGGGTGGGAAGCAAGAGCGAGAGGAGAGCTTGAACGCTAGGCGACCGCCTCGGATGCTGCCGCGCTGCCGCGCTGGCGGGAGGGCGGCAGCCACGACTGCCGACGGAGCTGACTGCTGCCCAGATCCGTGCAGGCAGGCAGGCAGGCAGCGCAGGCAGGCAGCGCAGGCAGGCTGCAGCAGCGCGTGCGTGCAGCAGACGGCACTCGAGTCTGTAATGGCTGTGGCTGCTGCTCTCTGCCAGAGGTGAGCGGATGGGGAGCATCAAACGGGCCCTTGATCCTGTGCTGCTGTTGCATGCAGCTGCGAGCCAGCAACACATCTACGAGCTGATTGCGCAGCAGTCCGTTGGTAGTATGATGCACGCATCCGCGTAGAGATTGTATGCCCAATCTGCTACATGGGTGCAAGAGTGAGGTATCCCGCACGCCGCCGGGCAGCATCGTGTGAAGTGCACACACACCTGGCGGTTGAAGGTGATGGGCGCCTGGCCCAGCTGCTGCGGGTTGCCCACTGCACACAGCAAGCGGGGGAAGAGCACGGGATCAGAGCAGAGCCGGTCCAGCAGAAGAGAGCCAGGAGACCTGCAGGCAGACGGCGAGCGCCGCAGGCGGTGTCTACCACTGCCGCCGGCGGCAGGCTCAAACTGGTGGTCGGCAGGAGCGCCCGACAGCACTTGCCGTTGGTGAAGATCAGATCGCGGCCCTGCTTCTGCAGGTCCAGCGCCTTGTTGTAGAGCTCTCCGCGCACCGCATACTGCAGGGGCGGCGAACGTTGGGCTTAGCGGGGCGGCACATTTGCAGTCGGATGGCGTCCGGATGCCGCCTGGCCTACCTGGGCGGCCTTCAGGTCGCTGTTTAGGAGGTCAGGGTGAGACACCTTGCCCTCCTTATCGTTCAGGTGCGCCACATCGACCGCAGGCTCCGGCAGGCTGCTGTAAGCGCGGGACAGAGCGCAGGGAGCAGACTGCACGGGTGTCTGCCAGGAGTTGAGCAGGGACCGCGCCACCCGGCCGACGCCGGCCCTCTTGACGCACAGGATGCACATGGTTAGGCGATCGGAGGTGGGCGAAATGCGATGGGCCATCTATGCGCCATTTTGCTGGCTGGCTTGCTGCCAGCTGTCTGTCCTGCCGAGGTACAGGTTCCTGACGTGCAGCTCTAGGGACGCAGTTGGGCAAGTTGATTTACAGCAAGTGTCGGCGTCTAAGTGTGGACATCCATCGGGATAGCTGCCCGGCCCCACGACACCTTCGGCCACAGCCTGCTCGCAGCTGCCGCGTCTTTGAGCTTTCACAGGCGCAGGAGGCGCTCATCGGGACGCCATGGGCGACTCCCCCAAGCGCGGGCTGCGGGTATGCCTTCCCAGCTCGGCTCCGCCGCCGCTGCCGCCACCTCTGCCGCTGCCTGCGCTGCACACCCTCACCCCTCCTGTCCGCTCCCCAGGCCTGCATCTGCGACCTTGGGCCACTTTGCACCATTCTGTCTTATTCCCGCCGCCGCCGCACTGCCCCTGCCAATGCGTGGCACCCCTTTCCGCTGCCCACATTGAAGGGGTGCCAGGCTGGTGAGCTGGGCGGCACTCCAGGCCACCCCACGCCGCCCTTCTTCCTGCCCCGAACCGTGCACTTCACCCTTTGCCCTGTGCAGATCGCGATAGAAGGGTGCGGCCATGGGGAGCTGGACAAGATCTACGAGACGATGGCCTACCTGGAGCGCACGCAGGGCAAGAAGATCGACATGCTCATCTGCTGCGGCGACTTCCAGGTGCGACGTGGCACCAACAACAGGGAGGCAGGCGCAGCAGGGGCAGGGGTGACGCTGTATGAAGGGGTGTGGGTGCTCGTGAGGGGTGTCTGTCAAAGGCGGGCTGGCGTGCAAGGGGACATGCTCCCCTGCTGCAGCGACGTCCAGGTGAGCAGACAGGAAGGGACAGGGCCAGGCGTTGAAGAGGCTGTGCACAACTCAACTGCTGCCTCCTCATATGCATACACGTTCCCAAGCTGGGCTTCCCCCTCTGTACATCCAACTGCACTCAGGCCGTGCGCAACGTGGATGACCTGGAGTGCATGGCCTGCCCCTCATAATGCACCCCCTCAGTAACCCATGTATTATTCCTTCATGTCTTCCCTCCAGAGTCAAGTCATCCTGCCAGCGCCAATGCTGTCTCTTGGGTTGTTGTCGCAAGTTCCGCTTTGGGAAATCAAGCATGAAGGCCCAAAGATTTAATCAAGCACCTACACATAAGAATGTTTCGCCCTCTGTGCACCCAACTGCAGGCTGCCCGCAACATGGATGACCTGGAGTGTACCAACAGCAGCACACTTTCAGAAAGCTGATTCCCTCACCCGGGGGCTTTGTCTTTTCCTCGTCACTGCAGGCCGTGCGCAACGTGGGTGACCTGGGGTGCATGGCCTGCCCCTCACATGCTGCCTCCTCATCAACCATTTTTTTCCCTGTTGCTGCCAGATACTTCCAGCCGCAAAGCTGTCTCTCGCGGTTTTGTGTCTGTCGCACTTTCCGCTGCTGCGCACATCCAGCTTGAAGACGTGCAAGCACCGGCATACACCATACAAACAAGGCCTATATGTATTCTCCAACTGCACTGCAGGCTGTGCGCAACATGGATGACCTGGAGTGCACCAACAGCAGCTCGCTTTTAAAAAGCTGATTCCCTCACCTGTCTGTGTCGCGAGTTTTTTTTTTTTTTTTGCGTATAAACAGACTGTAAGCCCGGAAAAGCAAAGTCAGCAAGGGGGGTTTGTCCTTTCCTCGTCACTGCAGGCTGTGCGCAACATGGATGACCTGGAATGCATGGCCTGCCCGCCCAAGTACCGCCACATTGCGACTTTCTGGAAGTACTACAGCGGGCAGGTGCCCACGCCCTACCCCACGCTGTTCAGTGAGTACTGCTCTTGTACTGCTCCTGTAGTGCTACGCCCGCTCATGTACTGCTCCTAGTGCTAGTGTGCTGCTCTTAGTGCTGCTCTTATACTGCCCTTGAACATGTGTGTGTGTGAGGGTGTGGCATTCATTCTCATCCGCGCGGTCAAGATTGGGTGAAGCAGCGGCGTGCGGTGCATTGTCTTGACAGTGTCAGGGCAGGAGAAGAGGTGGGGGGTGGAGCGCCAGGGCATTGCCGTGGGGGCATGTGTGGGAGGGGCTAGCAGGGCCAGTATCTTACACAATGCTATGCACCGAGCACAACCGCTTCTCAACACGCCAGCCAATCGCCCGCCTGGCCAGGAGCGGGCAGGCCCAACCGTGTCCTTTTACACCCCACACGACTCCACCCCTTTCCTCATCGCTTGCGCTTCGCTTGCAACATGCACACTGTGCCGTGCCCAACGAATGCAAGTGGCGGCAAGCATGGGGCTGCCAACTGTCTTTGGGGCCGTTCCCACGTGGGGGACCCTTTCTTCCCCACACCCCATCACCCATGCACCATGGCACCTGCCCATTTTTGTTATAGAGGCTGCCAACTCTCTGTGAAGTACATGTATCACCTGTGCACCCTTCCCACCCCCCATGTGGTGTGGTGGTGCATGCCACGTCAACCTCTTAGGACATTGTTTGTTCTGAAGTTGAATCCTCTTTCAGGGGATGTGACGAGCTGTAACGACTAGACTGGACACCCCATCACCCATGCACCCTGCCACCTGCCTCCCATGCAGTTGGCGGCAACCTTGGGGCTGCCAAGTACTTGTGGGGGCCGTTCTCCCGTGGGCACCCTTTCTTCCCCACACGAATATGTCAACCATTGCACCATGCCATTGCCCCACATCCCATCAATCACGCACCCTGCCACCTGCCCCCCATGCAGTTGGCGGCAACCACGAGGCCGCCAACTATTTGTGGGAGCTGTACTACGGCGGGTGGGCCGCACCCAACATCTGGTTCTTGGGATACGCGGGTGGGTGGGCAGGCAGGGAGCATGGGGGGTGGGTGGGCAGTCAGGGAGCAGGGAGTTGGGCAGTCAGGGAGCGGGGAGGTGGGCAGTCAGGGAGCGGGGAGTTGGGCAGGCAGAGAGCTGGGAGGTGGGCAGGGACAGGCAGGGAGCTGGGAGGTGGACAGGGACAGGCAGGGAGCGGGTGGTGGACAGGGACAGGCAGGGAGAGGGGAGCTGGAGAGACAGAGAGGCAGGCAGGGGGCGGGCTTGCATTTTGTGCCCATCAAGCCAGCCTCCTCGCCCCCCGGCACCCATCTGCCACAACAACAACACACAAACAGTGGCACCCCCCAGGAGGAACAGCGGTTTTCAGGGCAGAAGGAGGAAGAGACAATGCACACTTCTGCCGGCACAGGCCAGCAATGTGTTACGCAGGGCTGCCAGCCGTTTGCGCAGGGCTGGTCCGAGGACGCCATTGCACTGAAAACGTGTGAAAGGCCTGAGGGTTGGGTGCTTCTGTTGCGTTGCCTTTGCGCTGCACTGCAGGGGTGGTGAACTTTGGCGGCATCCGCATTGCCGGCCTGAGCGGAATCTTTAAGGAGAACCACTACAACATGGTGGGTTTGTTTCAGCACTACAACCTTTTAGCAATACAACCTGTCAGCACTGCAACCTTTTAGCACTACAACATGGTGGGTGGGCTTTTGTTCATGCTGCGCTTGGGCCATGCTGCTTTAATCATGCTGCCGCTTTGGTCGTGCTGCTTTAGTCATGCTGCCGCTTTGGTCATGCTGCCTCCTGCCCTGCCCCACCGTGCTGCTTTGGTCGTGCTGCTGCTTTGTCACGCCGCCTCTTGCCCCACCTCACTCACCCCCGCACCCTAACCCTCCCTCCGCAGGGACACTTTGAGCGTCCACCCTACAATGCGGGCAGCATGCGCAGCGCGTATCACATCCGGGAGCTAGAGGTGGGAAAGGGTTGGGCCTTAGGGCAGGCACAAGCAGGGGCAGGGGCACAAACACTGGCTGGACAAGCTTGCTAGGCGCGCACACCATCTCCCAGTGGCTGCTGACCAGCTTCCTCAGGCGTTACCCACGTGCAAAGCTGCTTGCTAGGCACGCACACACCTATACCCAAATGCTGCTGACCGTCCTCCACAAGCGCCAGGCAGGCCTCCTTGCATTGACCACTCACCCTTGTTTCACCTTGCCTAAGCTGCACTTGCGACCCTGCTGCACCCTGCGACAGCCTCTGCGTGCGCCTAAACACAAGCGTGCCCCGCTCCTGCGTTCCTGTGCCCCATGCAGATGCACCGCCTGCTGCGCCTGCGCCAGCCTGTGCCTGCCTTCCAAAACTGCACGCCCCTGTTTGTTTTTTATTGACTCATGCAGGTGCACCGCCTGCTGCGCCTGCGCCAGCCTCTGCCTGCCCACCCCCTCACCCCTCATGTTCCGCCTTGCAATCGAACTAGCAAATTGTCTTCAGAACTAGAAATCGTTTGAACTCAATGAAATCACAAACTCGAGACAGAAGTACACGCTGTTGCCAACCTGTGCCCCATGCAGGTGCACCGCCTGCTGCGCCTGCGCCAGCCAGTGGACGTCTTCCTGTCGCACGACTGGCCGCAGGGGGTGGCACGCCACGGAGACACAAACCGCCTGCTGCAGCGCAAGTCCTTCCTGCGGGGAGAGGTGAGGTCAGCCTTTCACTGCTGAGGTTTTCAAGTGCTATGCTCTGGTGTGAGCGGTCCTCTGGTCCAGTAAAAGGCAGACAAGGCCGGCCTCACTGCCTTATTGGAGGGGTGAGCAGCAAGGGCCTCAAGGCTTCAGTGGCCAGCCAGGCCCCTGCCAGCACGCTGCAGCATCAAGTTTTACCCTGGCCTCAGCCCAGATTGCCTCACACACGGCGTCATATCGTGCTTAGGGAGGTATTCAGGCCCCCCCTGACCCACACACACAGCCATTTAGGTTGTACAATCAACCCGAAAATAGGCCTTTCAACTCGTGTCGTCATACGAGTGTGTACGTGGGGGTCTAGCCTGCCTGCCCCGCACCTACGCCCTCTGCCCTGCACCTCGCCCCTCCCACACCTTTCCCACACCAGCTGCACCCTCCCCGCCCCCCAACACAGATTGCCGACAACTCTCTGGGCAGCCCGCCCGGAGCGCAGCTTATGGACGCCCTGCAGCCCTCCTTCTGGTTCTCCGCCCACCTGCACACCAAGTTTGCAGCACTGGTGGTGCACCAAGGCGGCGTGGGAGGCCTGCTGGGGCGGCAGCAGGGGCGGCTGACGCCGGTGGCGGCGGGCCCGCCGCGGCAGCAGGAGGGGCAGCAGCAGGGGCAGGGGGAGACGAGGAGCACGCGGTTCCTTTCCTTGGACAAGTGCCTGCCCGGACGCAGCTTCCTGCAGGTGTGGGGTTGATGCCTGCTGCCGCCCTGCTGCCACCTGCTGGGGCTGCTGCCACCCGTGACGAGGCCCCCCTGCTTGCTGGCACCTGCTGCCATCCGCTGCCATCTGCTGCCGCTTGCCAGGCCTGCTGCCTGCTGCGTCTCTGCCGCTGCCACCTGCTTCCCTGCCATTGCCCGCCGGCACTACTGCCACGCCCTGCTGCCCTGCCCTGCCGCACCCCGCTGCTTCCCAACGCCGCTGCCGCCCACTGCAGCTGCGCTCCCCTCCCTACCGTCCCCCTCTTCACGCCTTGCATGCTGCGCTCC
>JTEE01000126.1:256688-269820 GCA_002896455.3 Chlorella sp. ArM0029B | reverse complement strand
TGCTTGCTTGCTTGCTTGCTTGCTTGCTTGCTTGCTTGCTTGCTTGCTTGCTTGCTTGCTTGCTTGCTTGCTTGCTTGCTTTCTTGCTTGCTTGCCGTCATCAGACTTGCTCCCACCCCGATGTTTAGCTTCCTTGCTTGCCGCCAACCGCCCCGCCGAGTGATGCAACCCGTTGGCGCCGCCGCTGAGCTGATGCACCTACCGTCCTCCCTGCCCTCCCCCTGTCCATGTGTGCAGTGCGCCTCCAACCCGGTGCCCATTGTGAGTGTGTGTGGGAGGCAGCAGAGCAGGCCTGAAGGCTGGGCTGGGCTGAGGGTGGGGGGAGCACCAGGAAGGTGCCGCAGCACTGCAGAAGCCAGCACGGCGTCCTGCCCGCCACTGCTGCCCGCCTGCGTGCACCAACGCTGCTGGGCCACAAGCCACCATCCCTCCACCCTTGCCTTCCACCCTCCCTTTCTGCAGCTGCTAGTGTTTGTTTGCCAGTGCCAGTGCTCTGTGCCGCCCACCCCTGCTGCCCTGTTCTTGTTGCTGGCCTGCAGCCGCACTCATGCCGCCACCTGGCTGTCTTGTCTACCTACCTACCGTTGCACACACCCTCCCCCTGTGCAGCTGCTGAGCGTTCAAAGCATTCATGCCGCCACCTGGCTGTCTTGTCTACCTACCTACCGTTGCACACACCCTCCCCCTGTGCAGCTGCTGAGCGTTCAAAGCATTCATGCCGCCACCTGGCTGTCTTGTCTACCGCTGTACACCCCCTTCCCCTTTCCCTGCAGCTGCCGAAGCACTGATTCCGCCACCTGCTTTCTTGATCTCACACACACCTGTGCCCCCCCTTCTCTTCCTGCAGCTGCTGGGCTTCGTGTGCCAGCACTCTGTGCCGCCCATCCCTGCTGCCCGCGTCTGCCATGCCTGCTCAGCTTTGACGTTCCATCGCGCAAGCAACCACCGTGCCACCTTTTGATACCAGCACACCTGTGTGCACCCTTCTCTCCCTGCAGCTGCTGGGCTTTGTGTGCCAGTACTCTGTGCTGCCCATCCTGGCGGTGGTCATCTCCAAACTCATGAACCTGCCCCCAGCATTCGCCACCGGCCTCATCCTGCTGGGCTGCTGCCCCGGTGAGCTATTGTTTTTGTCATCTTTTTTGTGTCTGCTTCCTGGGGAGGTTTCTTTTGTGCTGGGCTGCTGCCCCGGTGAGCGTCTGCGTTCACCTGCCTTATCGGCCGTGTGAAGGGAAGAGGAGGAGGAGGGAGGGTGCTGCTGGGGCTTGCTACCCGGGAGAGGGCGCAGGGGGGTCACCATGTATGGTCGTGTAAAGGGAAAGGCCAGGCAGGGTGCCTGCTTGGCTGTTGCCCTCGGTGAGCTCTCATACGGCTGCTTGCTGGGCAGGGAGGCTGCGGCTGGGCTGCGGCCCGGGTGCGAGTCACTGAGCTCACCTGCCTGAATGGCTGTGCGATGGGAAGGGGGAGGGAGGGTGCTGCTGGGGCTTGCTACCGGGGGGAGAGGCGTAGGGGGTCACCACATCTGTTGGTGTTGCTGGGCTCACTTGTGTGAACGGCTGTGCGATGAGCAAGGGGAGGGAGGGTGCTGCTGGGGCTTGCTGCCCCGGTGAACGAGAACCAGGAGAACCACGTCTGGCCGTGTGATGGGGGAGGGGAGGGAGAGTCTTGTTGCTGCCTGGGCAAGCGCTCTAGGCCCTCTGCCGGGCTGCCTGTGTGCCGGCGGCTGCAGATCACATCCTCCCCTAGTCTGCCCGGGGCCGTGTGATGAAACAAGTATGCAGTACCGATATGTCCCTGGCAGTCGGCCAGGCCTTTCTGATGCACTTGTGTGTTTTGCAATTTCTAAGTCTACAATTTCTATGTCCACAATTTCTATGTCCATGTACTGCATACTTGTTTTGCAGGCGGCCAGGCCTCCAACGTGGCTACCTACGTGGCGCGTGGTGACGTGGCGCTGAGCGTGCTCATGACTGCTGCCTCCACTGTGGCCGCCACCGTCATGACCCCCACCCTCACCTCGTGGCTGGCTGGGGCCTACATCCCTGTGGATGGATGGGTGAGAAGGATAGAAAGGGCGGGGAGGGGAGGGAGACGGGGAGAATGTGGTCGGGGTCTGCGAGGTGGGAAGGTTGTGGCGGGAGCTGGCGGGGGCTCGACGTTTCCGGGGATGGCTGGGGCGGGGCCCACACCACGGAAGGGGTAGGGGAGGGCTAGATTGGGGAGGTGTGGAAGGGGACATCCAGCCGGAACATTGTTCCTGGCTCGGTGCATGCATGCTTCGTGTGCAGGCCAGGCAGGGGCAGGCAGGAGCCGGCGGCGGCGGGGCAAGGCATGGCTGGGAGTGGGGATATAGGTGGGAGAGCGGCGGGCCAGGCACTGTGCAACGGCGCCTCAGCTGGCCGGGGTTTGACCTGCTCAGCGGGCCTGCCCAGCTGGCATGGCAGGCTGCCGGGCAAGGCATGGCCACAGGGCGTGTCCCTGCTGCCGTACCTGGCACCGCCCAAGCCCCCTGCTTGCATACGTCAGTGCTGCGCCGGCGCCTCAAATTGCGTCGCCCCACCCACCCATCCTTTCCATCTCCTGCTCTCCCAATGCTCCCCCAGGGACTGTTCAAGTCGACGGTGCAGCTGGTGCTGCTGCCCACTGTGCTGGGCCTGGCGGCAAACGAGCTCTTCAAGAAGCAGGTGGGGCGGGGGAAGGGCAGCCGGAAACGGGTGGGAAAACACGCGTGGGTCCGACAACCTTGGACCTGTGAGAATGCGCAGATGCTTGCCCCCCCCAGCCCCCACCTCGGCCCAGCCCCAACTAACTCTCGTGTCCTCATGCCCCCGTCCCTCACCCTTGACCCCTGCTCATGCGGACGGGGTGCGCTCCCTCCTGCCTCTCCAGTGCCGCCAGCGCTCAACCTGCTGCCCCGCCTGACCTGGCCCCACCCCCCACTTTCCCCCCCCCCCTCCCTTCCCAGGCGGACGTCATCCGCCCCCTCCTTCCTTTCTGTGCCACCAGCCCTCACCCTGCTGCCCCGTCAGACCTGCACCCACCCCCCACTCCCCTGCCTTCTCTTTCCTTCCTGCCAGGTGGACGTCATCCGCCCCGTCATGCCGCTGGTGGCGCTGGCCCTCACTGTCGTGCTCTGTGCAGTGCCGGTGGCTCAGGTGGCCGATGTTCTGCGAGCCAGCGGCATGGCTGCCTGCACACCCGTCATCCTCCTCCACTCCTTTGGATACCTCCTGGGCTATGCGCTGCCACGGGGGATGGGGTTCAACGAAAAGACGTCGCGCACAGGTGGGGCCTGCCGGTGTGGTGTTGAGTGGGGGGCGGGGACGGCGGGGCAGCGGGCGGGGCTGAGCTGGCAGTAGGGGGGATAGCGGGGCAGAAGCGGGGAGGGCGGCAGGGTGGAAGTGGGGAGGGCAGCAGGGCGGATGTGGGGAGGGGCGTGTCACTTGCTGCTTGGGGTGCTGGGCACCCTTCTGGCTGGTGGCAGCGGCAACCTCTGCAAGCAGTCTGCAGTAGTAGCTGCTGCTGCTGCTGCTGCTGCTGCTGCTGCTGCTGCTGCTGCTGCTGCTGCTGCTGCCATGCTGCTGCCATGCTGCTGCCATACTGCTGCTGCTGCTGCTGCCATGCTGCTGCCATGCTGCTATGCTGTTCCATGCGGCCCATCCCGCCCCCTTCCTACCCAACCAGTATCTGTCACAACTCACCCCACCCCTCCCCTCCCCTCCCCTCCCCTCCCCTCTGCACCCCTTCTTTTCCACCTTCTGAAGTCTCCATCGAGACGGGTGAGTCTGGCAGGCTCAGGTCGGCCGGTGGCAAGCGGCCCTGTGCATGCATGCCGCACGATGCAACGGCAGCACTTCTTTAAACTCGCCAGATGGGAACCATTCAGGAATTTCGTTCATGCTGAAGCACAGGCAGCACGGGGCGGGGCCCTGCCACAGTGCAGCGTTTCAATTGTAGATGCTGCTGCTGCTGCTGCTGCTGCTGCTGCTGAGGGGAGCGGCCTGTGTCCCACATGTGCCCACTGTTTTGCGCCAACACCCGTCGCCCCGTGGTCCTTTGTCAGGCATGCAGAGCGCTGCCATGGGCTACGCGCTGAGCACCAAGCACTTTCCAGACGTCCTGGTGGCGGTGCCATCCTCTGTCAGCATCGTCTTCATGGTGAGGTAGAGGATTGAGTGAGAGGATTGTATCAAAGTAAAACAAGACTAATCAGCTTAACTCAGCGCAGCTCAAATTCCAGCTCAGGGCAGCTCGAAATGTAGCTCAGGGCAGCGCATTTCGGCTCGGTGCAAACCCTCTTTGTCGCAGGCTGCTGCCAGTGCTGGTCGCACGATTGGCCCAGCACTGAGTGCACAGCTGGGGCTGATGCTGTGTGCCACTCTCTGCCTGCCCGTCCGCCTGCCTCCCTGCCAATGCCGGCCCCCCTTCCGCTGGCTGCACCTGTGCTGTGCCTGCAGGTGTGGCTGGGCGCTGCGCTGGCGGTGGTGTGGAGGATGATTCCCATCAAGGACGACAAGTGATGATGGGGCTGCAGCCAATTCTATACAGCACAGCCCTGCTCTGACATGCTACCCTGTTGACTCGCTCGCCTGCCTACTTGCTTGCTATTGCTATCTGGCTGGCTCTTTGCACTGCCCTCCCTCCCCCCGTGCCGCTCCCCACCTGCCAAGCCCAGGCACCCCATCAGCGCCGCCCCTATCAGCACCCTGTCCCAGCCTCACATCCCTCCTTTGCACTGCCTGCCCCCCACCAGCTCACCTGGACAGCACAGCACAGCATGCACAGCACCTCTGCCTGCAACACTGACCACCTGCCGACTGTAACTATTCACACCATTGTGGGCGTGTTAACTGCATGGCAGATCTGGGGGGCAGTTTAGGGGTGGCGCTGGTTGCTGGTGGGTGTTGACGCTTACTTGCTGGGCAGGGCGGGGGCCTGGGGGAAGGGCTTCAGCGGCAGGGCGGGGCACGGCGGTGGCGGCCGCCAGCCGCCAGCAGGGATGGGCAGCGACGTGGGATTGCCTTGGTTTCCTTGTCGACGTGCGTGCCCGGCCGTGCCCATACCGTCTCCCCTGAATTCCATGTGCAGAGCAAAGAGTGCGGCATCCTGTTGAGGGCTGCCCCAGAACGCCTGGCAGGTGATCACGCCTGGCAGCAGGAGATGGTTGCAGCAGCCGCCGGTGCGGTCATGAGCGGCAGCTGACGCAAGCCTTCAAACCTGAACACATGCGTTTCTGCGCTTATATTTCGGTAGAGCTGGTGCATAAGTGCTGAAGCGCCGCATGCTGCCTACAATCAATCAATCAATAATGCCTATAATGCCCCGTCTTGTCCCTCCCCTCCCGCTGATGTGCCTCTGCTTGGATGGCAAGTGGACGGACAGTTGCGGCCAGGTGTGGGAGCTCGCACGCCCAGTGCTTCTGGTTTGCCCATCATTTCTCTCCTTCGTCCTCAGATCCCGCAATTCCAGGCCGACAGGGCCTCTACCAGTGCGCAACCCCGGACCGCGCGCCTCACTCGCGGCCGTATAAGGTCAGTCGCTCTTCTGCGTGCTCTTCTGTGCATGCACACGTGATCTGATAGCCGGCAAGGCCTGTTCTTGCTGCAAGCCGAGAATGGCCACATGACGCTCGCCCGTCCTTCGCTCCCCGAAACCCAGACGCGTCTCATTCCTCTCTTTCATCAACTAATAGGCCGCCGCGACGTACGGCGCGCGTCGATCGGCCGGGCCTGGCCGACATGGTAACCAGATGGCCAACCGCCGCCATGCTCGTCATCCTTGTTCTCGCCGCCGCCACCGGTGCCTCTGCAATAACCCTTGACGACTACCACGCCCTGGCTGAGGGAGTGGGCACCGCTTATATGCAAATGTTCCTCGCCAGCCGGCAGTACCTGTGGGGCCCGAACGCAACTGCGGTGGCAGTCGCCGGCACCGGCGCCGCTCTGGCTAGCGCCTGCACCTATGGAGCATCCGGAGGCAGAGTGGTGCACTTTGGGCACGAGCACATGCTGAGCGCTTGCTGCCAGACCTCCGGCACGAAACGCCTGGTGCTGAACGCTGCCGTGTGGGCGGGTGCGCCGCGGCGGGCGGGCAGCGCGCCGCTTCGAGTGGCGGGCGCCACCTTTTGGGCCACCTCAGGCCTCGTCAGCGCGCTGGTCAGGCATGTGAGTGGGCACCCCGCCTGATTGAGTGGGTGGCTGCATGGGCTGCGGCAGCATCTATTGCTTGCGTTTCAGCAGGCTTGGTTGAGCTGTCAACCCAAGCAATACGCCAGTGCAAGCAACGTGGGTGCTGCCCAGCATGCCCAGCGTGCCAGCTGCCCAGCGCGCATGCCTGCAAGGTTTCATCTGCCTTGCCCCCCTGCCTGCCCTGCCTGCCCTGCCCTGCTGGCTGTCTGTCTGGCTGGCTGGCTGGCTGGCTGGCAGCTCCAGATGCCTCTCCCGCTGGACCGCACATGGACCACAAGCCCTTGCTCTGCCGCCCCGTTGCCACCGCCGGCCGCCACCGTGCAGGATCCTACGACGTTTCGCAGCGTGGGAACCGTCGGCCACGCCACCATTTCCACCGCCCTTGCCGACCTCTACATTGTAAAGTGAGCCGAACCAGCCAGCCAGACAGACAGCCCACTGGGGAGTCGACATCCATGCGCCTGCGTGCCTAAGGGCCATGCTGACCTGCTCTGCATGCAGCGGGGAATGCAGCATGGGTTCCGTTTGTGGCCGCCCCTGCCAGCCCGCTGTGGAGTCGACAGCCGTGTGCCTGCGTGCCGGAGGTACCACGCTGAACTGCTCTGCTGGCAGGGAATGCAGCATGAATTCCGTTCGTGGCTGCCCCCGCCTGCCTGCCAAGAACAACAACAAGCCCAGCAGCTCTGCCCCCTCGCCTTCCTGCGCATGCATGCACACCTCGCCATCGAGTCCCACGACTCCTACCCCACCCCCGGGGGCCCAGCTCTGCAGCGCCCCTGCCCCCCTCCCTTCACCCTGGCCCATGCCATGCCGCCATACCTTACCCTCACCTCTGCCCCACACACATGCCACCACCGCCCCCAACTGAANCCCCCTGCTCCTTCTTGTGCAGCGGCAATGACCTTGATGTCTCCACCCACACCGCCGCTCTACAGGCCTTCGTTGCCTCAGGCGGCGGTTTGCTCATAGGCAACACCGGATGGCTGTCTGGCGCGCCCGCTGCCCCCCACCCCGCCACCGCCCTCCTCGCCTCCATGGGCATCGTTTTGACCAAGGAATACGTGGCGGCTGATGCCGTGCTGAGCCCCACGGCTCTGCCCTCCCAGGGTGCTCACCTGGAGGGCGGGTTGGACTGCCTGGAGGCAACACTGAAGGATGGGAACACCGCCCATCCCTGCTTCCTGGCCAGCGATGCCGCCATCACTGCTTCGCTGGAATGGCACAGCCGCGCGCTGCCCAGCGTGCCGTGGGGGAGCCCTGTGTGGAACCGCCTGCGCAGGGTGAGTGGGCCCCAAACGTTTGCAGCCCCTGTCGTTTTAGTGTTGCAGCCCCTGTCTTTCAGTGCGGTCCCTATAATGCACTGCGGAATGGCCTTGCAGGCCCTTGCTTGGCTGCTTGGCTGCTCCGCTGCCCCTACTGGAACATCTACATTAGTTTCTGTTGGGAGGCTGCACAATAGCAGGCTGTCTGCACAAGCACAGTAGTACCCCCTGCTGTCAACCCGCGCCCTTCTTTCTGCCCCGTGTGCCCCTACAGTGGGAGGAGGCTGCAGGCGGCGGCAGCATCAACCCCAGCGCCCCAGTCGTTCGCAAGTCAGCAGAGGGCCTGGCAGTGAGTTCCCGCCTGCAGCGTTGCTTGCTGCTTTGGTTGTGGGTGCCCGCCCGCCATGCTGCCAGCAAGATTGATCCAATGTTGTGCCGCCCTACATGCACCCATTTACTCCCACCACTCCCTCCCCTGCACCCCTGCCTTTGAGCGTGGGGAAGGCCATCCCCCACCCCTCCTTCTAAGTCCCCTCCCACCCGCCCCTGCACCCCTGCCCCTGATCAGGCCTTTGCCCGCGCCCTGCGCTACAAGTGTGCCGCCGTGGACGAGCTGGGGCCCGCCCCCGACGCCCGCTTCTTCCCCGGCCTGCCCACTGCCGGCACCCAGCCCACCCCAGCTGCAATCACACGCTCGGTGAGCAACCCTGGCCGTCACATGCTGGAAATGCCACATCACCATGCTCTGTGATCCCTGTTCGGTGCGACTGCCGCTCCATCCTCCACGTGCTGTGCGTGCCACGTTAGCTATCTGTATTCCCTGTTTGGCGTCACCTGCCAAGCAAAGCTTGCCAATGACCTCCCACAGCGGCTGCTGACGCCCCTGCCCTCTTCTGCTGTCCCCGTTGCCTGCCCTGTCTGCCCCGCAGGTCAATGGCAGCGTAGCCGCCGCCTACTGGCAGCCTCTGGGCTTGTACGCCTTGCCGGGCCAGCCCGTGACGGTAACCTCCCCTGCCAGCTTGGCATCGGCGGGCGGGGCCAGTGTGCGCATCGGGGGATGGACAGACACGCTGTACCAGTGAGTGCGCGGCCCAACAGTTAGTGAGTTAGTTGCATTTAAAATGTCCATATGGAGCCAGGAGCGGTCTCACGAGACTGGAGATTTGTTGGGTGATTGGGGCAAGCAGGTGCGTGGCAACAGTATGGCACCTCAAATGCCACATCACAGATGCCACTCACGCAAATGACACAATTCTGACAGAGGGCGGTCAGGGAGAATCTGATGTCAGAATCTGATGTCAACAGGCCCTCGTACAGCCTACCCCCTCCCTGCCCTGCCCTGCGGTCCATACCACTCTCCGCCCCGTCACGCCACCTCTGCTCCTGCTTCCCCAACCTGGCTCGCTTGCCGTGCAGCAAGCCCAGCTGGCAGCGTCTGCCGGAGGTGTCCCGCGCATTTGAGGTGACAGCCACTAGCACCCGGATCGGCAGCGCTTTGGGCGGCCTCATCTATGTGGTAGTGCCAGCCAACAAGAAGCTGGGCCCTCTGGAGGTGCAAGTGGCAGGTGATACGCATGCTGGCGCCTGGCATGGGCACGAGGGCGCCGGAGGGTGCATGTGTGCTTGGTAGTTTGTGCGCAGCAAACACACAAGGCACACACACACTGCACGGCCCCCACTGTGCTGAACATGCACGCTGGGGTTCACAAGACAGTCTGGCTGCCGCTGCATCCACGGCGGTGCAGAAATCGCAACCACAGCACGCACAGCACGGGCGCACCACACTTGGGCCCACAAACCACACACTGCTGCTGACAACCGCCTGTCGTATGCCTCCCTCCCCGCCTCCCATTCATTTACAGCGCCGCAGCAACACAAAAGTGTGCCGCAGATGCGTCATCCCAGCAATATGGAAAAGCAAAACTCAGGGTGTTCTATTCTACCCTCCCCTGCCTCCCTGCAGGCGCCATCAAGGCTCCTTTCTTCCAGGCTGAGACGTCCAACCCTGCCAGCTGGGCGACAGAGCTCCAGAACCCTGCCCCGTGAGTGGCGCCTGCTCTGTTGCACACGGCACAACAACCCCATGTGCAACCAACCCTTTGTGCAACCCTGCCCTGCCCAGCCTCGCTTGCCACTCAGGCCAGGCCAAGCGAAGCCATCAGAGCAAACCCAGTTCCCAGTCCTGTCCTCAAGGTCTTTCCTCCACGCCTGCCGCCCTCCCCTGCTGCCCTGCCCCGCAGGTGGGGCGAGATTGGAAGCCGCAAGCTGGGCATTGCCAGCCCCCGCCAGTCGCTGCAGGCAGTGGGCGACCCAGCGGCTGTCATGCGCTACTGGGACAGGGTGGGTTCATTGTTATCAAGTGCTTATTCTTTCGTGCCTGGTGCCAATTACCATCCGTAACATTGGCAAGCAGACTTGGGACAAGGTGTGTCCAGCTTAGTGCAGCTGTCCTGTCCTGTGCTGTGCAGTGCTGTGCAGTGCTGTGCTGTGCTGTGCTGTGTTTTGCTGTGCTGTGCTCTACACTGCAGAGATGACCCTACCGAAGCAGCCCCGCTCAATCTGGGTACAATTGTGTGCCTGCATACCTGGCGCCGTGAGAACGCAAACACCCTTGCTGCCGTTTGGCTACCTTGAGGACACGACACCCCTTGCCGCCTTCTTTTCCACCTTGACAACGTGACACCTATGTACTGCCCTGCTGCCACGTCACACGCAGGCTCTGGATGCTGTGGCTGACATGTCGGGCACCGGGCGTGAGCGCGACTTCCCTCAGCGCATGCAGCACGACATCGACATCTCGGCTGGATACATGCACTCTGGATACCCAATGTGAGAGTTGCCTGCACAGCACAGCTCAGCACAGCTCAGCACAGCACAGCTGAGGCAGGCGTAAGGTTTGTGGCCATGCAGTGTCCTGCTGGCCGCATGCAGTCGGGTACTCCATGCGAGTGTTGCCGGCACCCAAGACGGATGCAAGGCGTAAGGCGCCTTGGTGCTGGGTGCATGCACTGGGGCCAGCCCATGTGAGTGTTGCCTGCACTGGACGTGCGAAAGGTCCAGCTAGCGTGCTTTGAAACTGGGCAAACAATCCTGCTGGGTGCATGCACTCGGGGTTCCCCATATAATGGCACCCAACCCTGCGCTATCTTGCAACGACGGTGCGCCTGCGCCAGGCATGCAGGGAGGCGAGGAGGCACGCCCTGTGGCTGACGCCCCCATCTCACTCCTGCCTTGTGATGCCACATGCCTTGCTTCTCCTGCTCGAATTCACCGTGCCGATGGCACTGCTTTGTGTCAATGTTAAGGTGCATTGTGCCTAACTGGGTTGGCCTGCCGCCTGCCTGCGAGCAGCGCTTCACACACATCCGAATACGCTGGAGCTCCGCTCTCCACGCCCCCCCCTTCATGTTGCCTTGCCCCTGCCTCCTCGTCTCCCCTTCTCCCCGACCGCAGCATGATGTTCCTTGAAGTGGCAGACTCAACCCTGGAGCCTTCGACCTGGAAATGGGTGAGCTGATGCACCTAAACAAAACAGTTGTCAGCATACAGAACTGGGATGGTCATCGTAGAGCAGTGGACGTTGCCTGCTTTAAGTGTCCCGCTCACACTACCGCGCCCCAATCTGCCACGCATGCGTGCAGCCGGGCTGTGCAGCGTGTTTGCATGCAGCATCAGCACTGCATTTTTTCAAGGCATCACTGCATGGATGCACACCGGCTGCTGCCGTGCGCTTTGGCCTGCCTGCGCCTGGTGCAGAGGCACTGTGTGCACCGCTGGCAGCATGTGAGCCCTCCCATTCTCAGTCTTCATTCGTTCAACTTGAAGCGCTGCAGCAATACAAAAGCGCTCCGCAAATGCGTGTCTCAACGGCCAAACATTTTTTTTGTGTGCAGGGCCAGTTTCGCCAGCTAGGGCACAACCACGGCATCAAGGCCCTGAGCTGGGCCAACGGCAGCGACGTGAGTAGGGCAGGGGCACAGGCGGGTTGCAGGGAAGAGGGGAGGGGGTGGGTGGCAGAAGCAGCCAAAGGTTGGGCCGCTTGAGCCACATGCTGGGGAGCAAGCACGGCATGGCATGGCACACACAGCAGGGCACGAGCTCGGAGCTGGACCGCCGGCAGCGAAGCGAGTGGAGCAGGGGCACAGGCGGGCTTTCCGGGAGGAGGGGAAGTGTGTGAGTGAGAGAGCTGAAGCAATGGAGGAACATGCGCGCGGCATGCCACAGCACAGCACCGCAGCGCACATGTGGTGCCTGCCTGCCCTGCTCCCCCACTTGTCTACACCTTGCACCTTGCCGCTTGCCCACCCTCGCGGTGGGGGCGCCAGCAACAGGCCTCCCCTCTACCTTGTTGACGTCACATTTTTACACATCCGTGTTGCACACCTGCCGCACCCTGCCCTCCCCGCACCCTGCCTCTCCGTGCTTTTCAGGTGGCCTCCTGGCTCATTGCTGCCTACACCCTCCACGTGGCCAACGGCCATGCCACACCCGGGAACTTCTACGGTGCGTGGGCAGGGTGCAACTTGCTGCATGCGTGCCTGCCGGCTATGTACCAGCAGCCTGTAAATCAGTTCATGCTCCTGCTGCCCGGGCCCCACTTCTGATTTCACTCCCCAGCCGCTCACCCAATGTCCAACACCTTCAAGCCTGCATTCAACCCTGCCCTAAACCCTAACTCAATGTCCCCTCCTCCCATCCCTCCCGCGCTCCCCTGGCGTGCAGGGGTGCTGGGGAACGACGGCGTGAGCCGCTACGCCAAGCGGCGCACCCACTTTGCTGCAATGCAGGTGAGTTGTTTGCTGCATTGCCCTTGGGGCGTCCAAAGGCACTGGTGTGGAATCGAAGGAGCCAGCTGTATGATGGCCTCGGTATGACCTGGGAATTAGCAACGAATGCAACTCATTTTGGCTGCCATGCAGAGCTCTCCCGCTGGGTATGACGCGCTGGGCGCGCTGCGCTCCGACTCCCTCCTCCAGCTCGACTCCCTCCTCCAGGTAAGAACACTCATCCTCAGTTCGTGTAATTCCATGACATGTGATTCCGTGATGTGGCGTGACGATGTGTGGGGTGGTGACAGCAGTTGAAGCCTCGCTGTAACTCCCTGCCCACCTCACAGGCCCGCCCAGATGTTGACCGTCTTGCCTTTCTCTGCCCTTTGCTCTCCTACCCCCACCCCCAACCCCACCTGCCTGCCGCGGCTGTGCTGCCTCCTTATGCCACCACCATCGCCCACACCACCGTGCACCGTTTGCCTGTGCCCCCCTGAGCAGGTGGCAGGAGACACAGGCCTCGGCTTGAGCTCTAACCCACCCACCCTCCCTTTCCGTTATCACAATGTGCAGCTGTCACCTCACTGCTGCCCCACCTGTGTGCCTGCCCCCTGAGCAGGTGGCAGAAGACACTGGCCTCGGCTTCCAACTTCTCCTGGATACAGTGGCCAGCTATTCCGGCCTGCCAGCCAGCCAGCTGGGCGCCAGCGACAGCGCGCGCATGAACTCGTGGGTGACGCAACAGAGCCGGGCAGCGGGACGGAGCTTTGCGGCATACTACAAAGCCTGGGGGTGGCCAGTGCAAGATACCACAATCATGGCACTTGCAGACCTGCCTGTGCATACGGTGCAGCAGTCGCTGCCGCCGGCCCCCCCAGGGAAGCGCTCCCCCCCGCCGCCCCGCTCCCCGCCC
>JTEE01000126.1:202536-239492 GCA_002896455.3 Chlorella sp. ArM0029B | reverse complement strand
CTGGCTTGTTGTACATCCTATGTGCTTGACGCCTGGCTTGTTGTACATCCTATGTGCTTGACGACTGGCTTGTTGTACATCCTATGTGCTTGACGACGCATGAACTGTGGTTGGGATGTATGTGTCAGTTGGTACTGCAATCTGTGGGAGCCGGAAAAGGGCTGCGTGCTATGTGTGCCTGTGCTTCTGTGCGCTGCACCTCTGCACATGATGTGGCATGGTGGCGTGGCGAGCCAAGTGGGGCACGCAGGCTGCTGCGAGCGGGGGCCAGAGCGCACATGGGGGCAGGCACGCTTGGTCCTTACAGCACCGCCGCCCCCGGCCATACCAATCTGGCCTCTCCTACCCCATCTGCGCCCCTGCACTCAAGTCCCCGCCCTGGCCCTCTCAACGCCTGCCTCTCCCTCCCCGCCTGCCCGCCTGCTGCAGACCAGGCCATCAACCAGGTCTGCAACGGCAAGCACCAGTGCTACACCTGCTGGCCCGGCGCAGAGGGCTGCGCCCCCCTCCGGGATTACCGCCGCCTGGTGCGTACACCCTTCTTTGTTCTTCAATTCACCCCCTCTCTGCCTCTCTTTTCGTAGAATAGAACACTCAGAGTTTTGCTTTTCCGTAATGCTGGAATGACGCATCTGCGGCACACTTTTTGTGTTGCTGCGGCGCTGTGATTGAATGAATGAATGGTGCGCATGCCATGCCACCCCTGTCTGGCCGAGATCCGCGTGCTGCCTTGAAAGCCAGCTCTCGCACCGTTTGGCTGCGTGTATGGGCTTCAGCGCTGGTGTGGCTGGCGGGTAAAGGTCCCCGCCTGCCTGGCGCCTGGCAGGTGACGTCGCCTCCTGAGTCTGTGCAGTGCGGCGGAAGGCATGCTGTGCTGGTTCATCTGCACCACTTTGCCTGTATGGTGGAGCTGCCCTCGATAAACAGTTTGATTGTTGGTCCTTGTTTCTTTTTCTCTTTTTTGAGCTTCAAAATCTTCAAAATCTTGCCACTCGCATGCTCCAGCAACTGACCGGCCCCTCTGGCGCCCCCTCACGATCCCGCAGGTGGTCTCTGAGCACGGCCGCGTGTCTGGCGCTGCAGCCATGCGTGCGGAAATCATGGCCCGCGGCCCCATCAGCTGCGGCATTGACGCCACCGTTGGTCTGGACAAATACACGGGTGGGTGGCCTGGCCTGGCCTGGCCTGGCGTGGTGTGCGGGACCGTTGCCTGGGCTACAGCACTGGGACAGCGCACTGTAGCAGCTCAGCACTGCAATGCAAAGGGCTTCATGAAGGACTGGACAAGTGCATGTGGTGTGGCGTGGAGCGCAGCTTGTGGGTGGGGCGTGAACTGGCTGGACACGGGCGCTTGGGTGTGCCAGGGGCGCCGTGTGTGTTGGGGACTCACAGACCGTTTGTTAGGGGCCTCACAAACCGTGTGGATCTGTGAGGAGGCGTAGGCCAGGGGGCGGGCCCAGGGCAGCAACGCAGCAGGGGAGGCGTGGCGCCTGCCCGCCCCAACCTCCGCTCGCTGCTTGCACGCCCGCACTCCCCACCTCCGTTGCCACCCCACCTCTGACCACACAGCCCCACTGTTCCACAAGCACAATCCCAATCCTCGCCAGTAGGCAGGCACGACCTTTGTTATAGCGCAACCTGAGCCCAGGCGCACCTTGCATTCTAAAAACGAAAGATGAGGAGGTTCACCACATCTGAACAACACACGTCACCCCTGCTGCACAAGCCAGCAAGGGCGACGTGGGTCCTTCAGGTGTGGTGCACTTTCTCATCTTTCGTTTTTAGAATGCATGCTGCACAAGCCAGCAAGGGTGACGTGGGTCCTTCAGGTGTGGTGCACTTTCTCATCTTTCGTTTTTAGAATGCAAGCTGCACAAGCCAGCAAGGGCGACGTGGGTCCTTCAGGTGNGACTCGCCTGCTGCTGGCCTCACCCGCATGCCAGTGTCAGCGCCGGTGGGAGACAAGACGGTGCCACGGGCAGCCGACACGCCGGCCAGGCGAGAGCGTGAGCGCCCCCGCCCCTCCTCCTCCCCGCGCCCCGCTTCCGAGCAAGAGCGGCGGCAGTTGAGTGAGGCCAAGGCACGGGCGGAGGCTGCCGCTGCGCGCGTGGCAGCGGCTGCCAAGGCGGCGGCAGTGGTCGAGAAGGCTGAGAGCAAGGCAGACCTGAAGGAGGCTGAGAAGGTGCAAGAGGTGCCAGCCGCACCAACCAGGCCCGCGCCCGTCACGGCTGGCATGTGAGTGTGGGCCCACAGGGGTGTGTGCGGGGCTCAGGGCTCTGTGCGCGGGGCTTGCACGGCTGGCGGGCAAGGGAGTGAGAGGGCCACAGGGCTTGCAGGATGTGGAGTGCACAGACGGTCACCCCATGGGTTTGCAACACCTAGCTATATCGCATGCACTCCGTTAATCCCTACCATGCCAGCCCCTCACTCCGCCCTGTGCGCTGCCTGCCTGCCTGCACCCTCCCCCCACCCTGCACCCTGCTCCCCACCCTGCCTGGCGCAGCCCAAAGCCGGTTGTGCCGGCCGTCACGCCAGCCCCGGCTGCTGCCGAGAAGTCAGCTGCAGCGCCCGCGGCACCCGCCGGCGCCCCGTCTGCGCTCTCGCTTGTCTGGGCGGCCCTTACCGGCAAGAAGTGAGGGGGAAACGCTGGCTGCAAGTTCGCCTCCGCCGCCCTCGACAAGCCTTGGAACCATCAGTCCTAGCAGCATCTTCCCCTTGGGCACAAACAGAGGGCAGCGCGCCAGGGCCATTGTGCCTCCCCCCAGCTCCCACCCCCGCTTGGCGCCCAGGGCAGTGCCCTCCCTCAAGCCCGCCTTTGGCCCGCAGGCACTGTGCTGCTGTGCTGCTGCGCCGCTGTGCTGCAGCGTGCTGCAAAGCCACCAAAGGCTGACATGTGACTGGGTAGGATTTTGCCTCAAACCCAAGCCCTCATCCCCACTCCCTGCCATCCCATCCCCTCTCCCACGCCACCCAAGTCCGTATCCCTATCCCTATTCCCTGCGCTCAACGGTGGGAGGCATCCACTGCTCCCATCCCTCCAGCTCTCCCACTGTATGCATCCTCTAGGGATGGATGCCTCTTCCCTGCCATCTGCTTTGAAACGGCTCTGAGGTCCCCTCTAGCCTTAAGGCAAGCTTGTGCATCTTAGTGCATCATCCTCTGCCCTGCCCTGCCCATTGCTTCCCTTCGAGGCCCAGCATTCTCGGCCACTGCGTGACGCATACACTGCTGCCTCCCACTGCATACGTCCCTCGAGCAGGCCGTCCCGCCTTGCTGGACAGCTGCCTACTACTAGCTTGTCAAGTCTTTCATCTTCACCCCCGCTGCCCCCGGCGCTTCCCATACTACTCTTCCTTCAACATTTCGCTGCCACCCTTGCCCAAGAGTCTTTGTGGAACTCTAATCAGAACGCATGCCCCCCAGTAGACTTTGCTGCCCCAATGAACCCTGCCCTACAGCAACCTCCCCAGCACTGCCGTCTGCTGATTGAACCTGGCAGTGCCCCTTCTCATGTGTAACCTCCTGCATTCCCCCACAGCCTTTGCGGTTGGGGCCTGTGTTCACCGTGTGACACGTGGGTGTTGGTTGGGGGCTGGCCTGAATCGCTTGCTGAGGAGTAGCAGCGCACACATGGTGTTCGAAATGCAACATGGGCCGTGGCCGCCAGGCATGCTGAAGCCGGAAGCCGATCATAAAGTACGAGGTAAAGAAGTGCAGAGACGAGGCACAATTGGTATCAGGGGTCTGCATGCCCACCAGCTTCCACCTGCTTGCTAGCCTCACAGGCCCGCTGCCAGCGCGGCAACAACAGTGGTGGAGCCCTGCACCTTGCTGCTGCCCCCCAGCCCGCCGCCTCCATTGACCCCGCCACCCTCGCTGTCTGTCGACGCGTCAGGGACAGGCGCCTGTTCTGCTGCCCCGCTGCCGGCCCAGCGCAGCATTGACTTTCCGTTGAGTACCTCGGGCCCGATCTCGCCGTCGCAATACACGCCTGCCATGGGGAGCTGCAACGGGGGCCCGGGGAGGGAGAGCGACGGAAGGGGGCACTTCAATGCAAGGCCACAGGGTCAGCAGGGAGGGCAGGCGGGGAGGGCAGGGCGAGGGAGTGGAAGGAGGGTTTTTGATGGAAGGTCACGGTAGAGAGACTTAGGGCAGCCATGCCAAGGCCAGGAGGTGGCAGGGTTGAACACATGGGGCATGGGGGGGAGGCTGGGTGGATTCGTGCTGGGTGGATTCCATGAGGGCAGAAGGGGATCCCCGGGGCAGGTACTACCTACTTTAGTAAACACAGACAACAATGCAATTCCAACACAGCCCACCAGCTCAGCCCGCCCCGCCCACCTGGCCGCTGCTGGCGTGGATGGCTCCCGCCTCCACCCCCACCTCCCCGTGCATCTGCCTGCCCTTGGCTGTGCAATCAATCAATCAATCAATTACATTTAGGGTCCACGGAGCCAGCAGGACTCATGGGACGGAGAAGGGAAAGCTTATCTTTGTGGGCTTTGAAACAAACAGAAAGAAACTCAGGAATGCGGGTGCATGCACTCTGGGAAAGCCACGCATGCGTGGTNTAGGACTATCTAAGAAGCGAGGGGAGCGAAGAAAAGGCGTGCACGCGGGTTGATGAATCGGCGGGCCCGCCGATTGCCAGATCAGCGGGTTTGGCATTCGGCGTGCAACAGCTGCCACTGCTCAAAGACAGCGCAGCACACCATGTTCCGGTCAACTGCCACCCATCCCTCCCTTGTTGAGTGCACTAGCAATTTCTGGCAGCCGATGGGGCACTTGCTGGCAGTTCAAGCCACGCGCACGTATTCAGTGCCACCAGCGCGCCGGGGCCGGTGTGTGTGGCGGGTCCGCCAGCTTGAAAGGCAGCCAGTCTAAGCCAGACAGCCAGACAGCATGGCCCACTCAGTGCGTTTAGCTGCCTTTCAAAGTAAACTGAGTCTAGGCCAGGTTAGCTAACCAAACGAGATTCAAAAGATGGAGGCTGGCCGCTGCCCCCCGCGGAATGCATGCTGTGGCCACTTCTCATCCCTCCAATGCGAGGTACTGAGCAGCAGTGCCATCCCCTGATCAGCCCTACACATCGCACCACATTCTACAGCTTCAGAAGCAGTCCAGCGCGGCCACACTCTGGAACCCTAACCAGCGCTATGTCGTGTTCGAGTTTTGCCGGAGCGCGCCAGCCGCTGCCCGGCCACCATGAAGGGCTTGGGCAAGTCGCAGGCAAGTCGGGCAGGGCGGATTCGGCACGTATCACACTGGTTCTCAAAACTCCCCCACCAGGGCGGTGCTGGCGGCGGCAAATTTCAGCTGAAGCCTGCCCTGCCCCTCCACCGCATTGCAGCACGCCAGGGGCGTCATGGAGCCGGCAAACAGGCTGCCGCCCGGCCTCAGGTGCCGGGCTCAAGTTCAAAGGTGCGCCGGGCCGCCGGCCGCCGCACGGCGTGCATGCGGTGCTGCAGAAGACGACCCTCCACACGGCACGCGTGGTTTGCCGTGCACGCTTGCCCAAACCGTGCACGCTTGCCCAAACCTGCAACCAACGCTACTTCACCAATCCCTCGTGACTCGTAGCGGCCCTTGCCGACCTCAGGTCGCACGTTCTGCTCACCTGCACTGCACGCGGCGCACCCCCCCACCGCTCAACTGCACTCACTCACCTTCTCTGCCCTCCGCCGCCCCGCACTGCCCAAAAGCAGGCCAAGCCGGCACATGCCATGCCAGGCAGCAACCGGCAGCTGTCCACCCAGATTCATCAGCTGTCATCCCAGATTGATGCGCTGGAGGCAGAGGTCAACGACTGGTGGGTTGACCAGTGGATTCAACAGTTCAAAATCCAATTCAAAGGGGCACGCTTGGTTGGAAATTTGAAATCTAGAAAGGCGCACATGGTTGGCCGGGGATGGCCACGCCGCTGTGTCTCTGATGGCAGGCATGCCTGCAATCAACGAGTCAGCTAAATTTCAAGTCCCACGGGAGGCAGCAGCAGTCTCATGAGACAGGGTGGGCGCTGAGAGTGTGTGGGCATTGCCTGCAGTGACGCTCCCAATCGTAGCGTGAACGCCTGTGCTGCTACAACAGCAGGCATCCAGAATGCGTGCACATGACTCTGCTTGTGCTGCTTCCTGCTCGCTTCTGCCACCCAGGCATCCCCCCTCCTTCCCTTGTATCCCGGTCCTTCCACGCCGGCACTGTGACGCCTTCTCTGCTGTCTCCCCGCGCCGCATGTGATGCAGCAAGGCTGGCACAATGGGGCGCGGCCTGACAAGGCGGACGCGCGCCGCGTCTCCCGTGCCCCCACACCAGCTGGACGCACTGCTGGCCGAGGTGGCCGACAGGTGGGGCTTGGGTGCTGTGCTTGATGTGGTCCAGCAGGGGTGCTGTGCGTGATGTGGTCCAGCAGGGGTGCTGTGCGTGCTATGGTCCAGTAGGGCGCACTGCTGGCTGAGGTGGCCGACAGGTGGGGCTGTGTTCAAAGAAGAGAAAGTGACCCCCCACCCTTCCACCCACCCTTGTGAGGGTTGTGAGGCACTGATGGCTGAGGGGGCAGGGGCGGGCAAGGCGGCGGGCCTGCATGCTGCGTGTGAGCTCAGCATTGGGTGCAACAGAAGCGGTTGTTAGGGATGGGGTGAAGGGCAAGAATGGCAGCAGGGGCCGTTCGCCAGCTGCAGCAGAGAGCCCCCGGCAAGCACAAATGTGTGCCGTGCCTGCTTGCCCTTTGTGGGCCGGAAGCTGGGCAGGCGGTGGCTTTGCGACGCCCTCCACCTCTGCTGTTCCGCAGCCTGCATGCTCCTGCACCCCTGCACACTTCATCACCACACCACATCACCACAACTTCATCACCACACTTCATCACCACATCACCACATCACCACGTGCATGTTTCTGCCCTTGCTTTGCAGCAAGCTGGACGCTGCGGCCTCTCGCCCGCTGGCCAGCGCCGCCAAGGTTCAGGAGGCTGCTCATATGGCTGTGGCGCAGCAAGAGGCCCGCCTGCAGGCGGTGCAGGCCGCCGCTGCCGAGGCGGCTGCCGCTGTGCCGGCCGCCCGCAAAGCAGCATCGGCAGCTGCAACGCCCGCACCCAAGCCCGCATCGCCAGCTGCTGCGGCCGCCCCCAAGCCAGCTGCCGCCCCCAAGCCAGCACCAGCCACTGCGGCCGACGCCCCCAAGGCAGCACCAGCGGCTGCTGCGGCCGCTCCTAAGCCAGCCCCAGCGGCTGCGGCGGCCGTTCCCAAGCCAGCGTCAGCGGCTGCGGCAGCCGCTCCCAAGGCAGCCCCAGCGGCTGCGGCGGCCGTTCCCAAGCCAGCGNGTGCACTTTCTCATCTTTCGTTTTTAGAATGCAAGCTGCACAAGCCAGCAAGGGCGACGTGGGTCCTTCAGGTGTGGTGCACTTTCTCATCTTTCCTTGTGGCCGGCTTGTGCAGGCGGCATCTACACGGAATACAACCCGGAGCCCGGCGTCAACCACCTGATCAGCGTGGTGGGCTGGGGGGAGGAGGACGGCGTGCCATTCTGGTGAGCGGCGTCTGGGGCGGCGGGTGGGGCTGCAGAGGGCGGGAGCCAGCCAGATAGGGCGTGGTCGATGGGGTGCTGTTGAGAGGATGGCGTGCCGTGTGGGGCTTGCGCAAGTCAGGCAGGAGGGAGCTAGTCGGGTGGTTTGGCCGGCGGCAGCACTGCTTCCAGCGGCGCAACATCAATCGCTTCTTCCAATTAAACCGGTCGCACGCATGTGATCCGCACCGTGTCTGCGAAATGGACAGGTGTAACGTAATCCGACACCACTGCGCCAACCCTTTCCCCTTCCCGCTCTGTCCACTTCCGCTCGCCTTCCCTCCACAGGCACGTCCGCAACTCGTGGGGCCAGCCGTGGGGCGAGCAGGGCTTCTTCCGTATCGTCACTTCCGAGGCCATGGACGGGCGGGGCGCCGACTACAACCTGGCAATTGAGGGGGACTGTGGCTGGGCGGTGCCCAAGGATTGGGTCAAGGCAGCCGACCTGGGCCTGTGAAGCACCGGCTGAGCTTGGACTGGGCTTGTGTGTCGGAAGGCAAAGCCAGGCTCGCCAGCTGTGCTGTGCTGTGCTGTGCTGTGCGCCTTGCCATCCGGCTGCGAGAGCAGGCAGAGGCAGGCGGAGGCAGAGCGGGGCGGAGCTGCTTGTTGCTGCCCCATGTCTTACCCCAGCGCCGCCCCTCAAGCCCGTGTGCCATGCAGTCGTGCCGGCATCTAGTTGTCTGAACACTTGCGCTGCGCTTAGTTCCCAACAACTCGTATATCTTTCTGCCCACCCTGGCCCTACCATGCCACTCCACCCCAGGCTCTGGGCTTGACCGGCACCGAATTACCTCAGACTGTGGACAGCTGCCTCGTGTTTGTTCAGCGCTGACCAGCTTCTGGCACTGATATCGTTTCCATCCCCACAACTCGCCCTCGAGCGCCCCCCCCCTTCTCCCGTTCTCTGTACCTTCGTCGCGCCTTGCCTCCCTCCCACTTCTCCTCTCCCCACGCCCGCCCGCTCTCGCACACATGTACCTTGCCGCTGCCCTTCCGGCCGCCTGTGGGCGGGAATGTACCCTTCGGCACCCTTCTGGGTGCTGCAAAGCGCACACACCCTGCCCTTCTGGAAGCTCAATTCTAGCTTCTCTGCAGCGCATTTTTTCCTCCGGCCCGCCCTGTTCCTCTCTCGCCCTCATCCTACCCTCTCCTCTGTCTGCGTATGCTGCACCTGCTCTGCTCTCTGCCCTCCTGCGTGTGCCCTGTAAGCTCTCTGTTCGGAAACAACGGACAGGCACAAGCGGTAGTCGCACCAGTGTGCTTATGGCTTGTGGAGGGACGTGGGAGGCATGGGAAGAAGTGCAGACCTCCCACAGCGGTGCACCGCCGGACACCGGAACGACCCCTTCCTTTGCCCGGCAGGCTCTCAGAAGCGCACCTGTGGGGCGGATGTACACTCATCTTCTCCGTAAAAAAATGCTCTCTCCTTCGCTCTCTGCATCCATCCCTCTCCCCGACCATCTGCGTTGCTTTACGCTCATCACTCTTGTGTGGGTTACACAGGCTGGTATGCGCGACACATCACGGGGGCCTCTCTTTGCGGGAGGTGGCACTCCCTCGCTGAATGAATGCAGCAGGCACAGGCACCGCTGGGCGGCGCGGACGAGATGGGCGCTAGGCACGTTACGGGGACAGACACAACGGGACGAGAGCATAACTAAAGCACAGGGGGCAGGGTCAGGGAAGAAAGGACATCAACAAATCACGGACACGTGTATGCAGGGGAGACAACTAAATGAGGACAGGGCAGTTTAATGGGGAAGTTCGTTGTGTGGATAAGGAGGGAGGGAGTGCAAAGGGATGTGACGAATGGGTGGGGGCTGAAAAGATAAACGGGAAGCACATGGGGGCAGACACAACGCGTGTAAAGGGCAAGAGCATACTTGTGTGTGTGTGTGTATATTTCGTGGCAGTGGTCACTGCCAGGCAGGGAGGAACAGAGGCCCTGCCGGTTCGGGTTTGCACTGTGTATCATGGTCGCATGCAGCGCATGGCTATGGGGTTGAGGTTCGTTTTGTGGCGGGGGCGGGCACGCAAGGGGCGCTGCCCAGCCAGAGGCAGCGCCGGAGAGGGGCCCCACCTCAACAAAGCGGGGGCCCAGCCTAGCCTGGCCTTACGCGCAGGCGGTCAGCTGGGCCCTAGGCGCAGGCGGTCAGCTCGGCCAGGCGCTCTGCCAGGTCAGCGAGTGCCAGCGGGGCACGGGCGTAAGGGTGGAAGTGCTCCGCAGCTCCGATCTCTGCATACTCGGCCCAGGAGGGCACAGCAGCAGCAGGGACGGTGGGGGCAGCGGTGGTGGCGCCCACAGTCAGCTCCACCAGGCGCTCTGCCAGGTCAGCAAGCGCCAGCGGGGCACGGGCAAAGGTGTGGCAGTGCTCGGCCGCCCCAGGCTCTGCATACTCGGCCCAGCTGGGCACAACAACAGCGGCGGGTGTGGCGGTGCACGCGGTCAGCTCGGCCAGGCGCTCTGCCAGGTCAGCGAGCGCCAGCGGGGCGCGGATCTGGGTGTGGCAGTGCTCGGCGCGGCCGGGCTCGGCGTAGGTGCACCAGCTAGGCACGGGGAGGGCGGCCAGCTCTGCCAGGCGCTCGGCCATGTCAGAGAGGGTCAGGGGGGCGGGGGTGTAGGTGCCTGCCTGCGTGGAGACACGGGGTGGGGAGGAACCAGGCGAGGTGAGAGGGTGAAGCAGTCAAAGGAGGGCTGTTGTGTGCAGCAGTGCTCCTTTCTGTTGCAAAGGGGGCTAGGCTACCACATGTGCTGGATGAGGGCTGTTTAGGGTGCTGTGTGCAAAAGTGCCACCGTACAGGCCTGGCTCCCAGCATCAGCAGGGTAACGGCTGCCAACAAAGCGCAGCGAGCGCGTCCAGGCGTCCTCCCTTGCCAACCCCTGACTCCCCACTCTCCACCCCCTGACCCACCTTGCGCTCGGGGCGGCCGGGCTCGGCATACTGGGCCCAGCTGGGCACGGGGGCCACACGTGCGGTCAGCTCCACCAGGCGCTCTGCCAGGTCAGCGAGCACCAGCGGGACGCGGGCGCAGGTGTGGCAGTGCTCGGCGCGGCCGGGCTCGGCGTAGCAGCACCAGTTGGGGACCACAGCGGGCGCAGCGGGCGCAGCGCGCGCAGCACGGGAGGAGGTGAGCTCTGCCAGCCTGGCAGAGAGGTCGGACAGCTCCAGGGAGACGGCGGCCGGGTGGCGGCTGCTGTGCTCGGCGGCACCCGGCTCGGCATATTCGCACCAGCTGGGGACGGCGGCGGAGAGGGCGCACTGGGCGTGGTGCACCTGCACGGGGAAGAGGGGGCAGGGAGAGGGGGCGGGGGCGGGCTGTTAGTTAAAGGTAAGTGCGGTATGCGTGGCGGGCAGCGAGGCGGGCCGGGGTATAGTCAATCAAGGGAGAGGGGCAGCACGGCGCAGCAGCTGGGCAGTGAGGGCAGATGCAGGCAACAGGCATGCAGGGCAGACTGCTGGCACCGCAAGCAGGGCGGCATACAATGGGACATGGGAAGGGCAGCGGGCTCACCAGCCCCTGCAGTCCCTTCTGGTTGGCCCTCGAGGCGGCAGAACGCTAACAACACAGCAGCAGCCAGCAGCAGGGCAGGCAGGCCGGGCCGGGCCGGGCAGGCAGGGCCGGGCAGGCAGGCGGGGCAGGAAGGGCAGCGGGCTCACCAGCCCCTCGAGGCGGCCAAAAAGCTAACAACACAGCAGCAGGCACCAGCAGGCAGGCCGGGCCGGGCCGGGCAGGCAGGGCAGGGCAGACTGGGGGGCAGGCCGGGCAGCGGGCTCACCAGCTCCTCCAGGCGGCAGGCAAAGTCGCCCACCTCCAGCACGCTGACGGGAGTCAGGGTGCCGGTGGCCTGCAGGGGCAAAAAGAAAGGTGGGAGAAGCCGAGGTGAGGCACGGGATACTGGTGGTAGGATACTGGTGTGGGCAACGGGTCGACAGCGCCGCCAGGGGTGGAGGCAGCGAGTCGAGAGAGCGGATGGAGGGACAGGGATCGACAAATGAATGCCGGCAGAGGCTGGTCATGAGCCACCTGAGGGTGCAAGCAAGTGATGCAGCAGCTGTGGGGTGTGGGCAGGCACAGCAGGCACAGCAGGGCGCAGGTGGGACGAATGCCGCAGGTGGGGACGCATGCCCCCTTGCTGGCTCCCCGCTTCATATCCCGCCGCCGCCCCCTTGAGCTGAGCTCACCTTGTGCTCCGAGCGGCCCTCCTGCTCGTGTGCGTAGTCCATGGCAGAGGCGTAGCCCTGCATGGCAGCAGCGGCGGCGGACACCGCGCGGTGCGCCGACACAAGCTCGGCAAGGCGGTCCGAAAAGTCGCTGTGCTCCAAGGGCTGGGGTGTGTGCTCCTTCACGTGTTCTGCCGGGGAGCCGCCCTTCTCTGCGTCGCAGTAGCCCCAGGTGCACTCGTATGCGCACACGGCGTCGGCGGCCACGGACATCTGAAGGGGGAAGGAGTGGCATGGCGGGCGGGCGTCAGTGGCGGGCGGTGGGGCGACGGGCGGCTGGGCCAGCTGGGGAAGGACGCGGGGCTGCGAGGCGATCTCACACCGCCCCGATGCAACGATCGGAGAGCGCAACAGATCACAGCTGCGTGTCGGCGGCGCCGCCTTGGAGGCACGCAGCCTGGCGCCGTCTGCACCGGAGGCTCGCACTATATAACCTGCTTGAGCTGGGCGGCAGCGCGCTGGTCATGGATCACTGTCTGGGGCATTGTTATGGTAGGCGGTCAGGGTCGTTTGGGAGTTGGGAAGGCGTCACTTGTTGGGGTGGTGGAAGTCGAGCTTCAGAGTCGGAGGTGAAGCGAAATGGATTGAGGGAATGCTGCAGGCGCTCTTCAGTCGCGCATTTATAGGCGATCGAGGCATCAACGCTCGAGGGACGACGTAGCCTGCGTTCTTATGAACACACAATGAAGAATCGCAACGCGGTCGGGAGTTTGCACGGGCTCATTCGCCTTCCGAACAAAACTGGGTCGATCCAGTACGCGGAGAAGCCATCGGCAGGGCGACAAATTCTGGGTGGCGGCTGGAGGCACAGCTTGCACAGCGCTCGCGTGTGCCTCTGCCGCCACCCGGCTGCCAGAGCATTTGATGCAGGCAGGACAGCTCCTTCAATGCCTCACACAGCCACTGCAAAGCCAGCCAGCTGCTCCAACCTGTCACGTTGTGCTTCCTCCGGCCTGGCGCAGCCGGCTGCAGGCTGCACGCAATCACCGCGCGCTGCCCTGCGCCAACCTGCGCTGCCCAACTGTGGGGGAATGTACCAAATCGGTATGCCCAGCATCCCTTGAAGCACAAACAGCCCGTAAGTGCTCGGATTTTCAGAATTTTTCAGGCCTGCAAGATAGCTGGGGAGGTGGAGGGGATGAGGCTGCTGTCGAGAGCTGCCTGGCACGTGCACCTGCATGTTGGTGACGCTTTTCCACTGGGCAACCTTGATCGTACCCTTAGAAGCCAGACAAGCCAGGCGGGAGCGGGAACATTCACATACAGGTATTCTTGGAAGGGGGGTTCAACAGGAATGGGCGTGGGGGCTCCGTGATGCAAGCAAACAGGTTCACATGAGGGAAGGCAGGGCGATGCAACAAGAAAACAGGTGCATGCAAGGCGGGGAATGGGGTGTACAAGGAATTGGCTCAGGTATCAAACAGGGACATCAACTTGCCTGCAAGATCAGGCGGCAGAGCGACGTTGTTCTGCCGCTGCACGCGGACCAGGCACAGCCCAAAGATGTGCAGCCGCTGGGCAACAGCAGGCGGCAGGTGGCGCACAACCTGGGCCGCCTGGCATTCTGAGTGCTCGAGTGCCGAGGGCAGCGTGCGACCCAGGCCTGGGCAGGGCGCCGGCACAAGCGCCCACTCGGCGACCGTTAATGGGAGGCGGGCAGACACGCAGTCAGGAAACAGGTGACGGGCGGGGGGACCAGCAGCGGACAGGGCTGCCAGTGCGGCAGAGGCTGGGCCAGCTGGCAGCAGGCAGCGAGCCACCGCCTCACAGCCCGGCCTGTCTTGCATGACACCCAGGGCCAGCACAAGGGGCGTGTCCCCATTTGCGGTGGCTGCTGTGGCCAAGTTTGGCGCTGCTGTGAGCAGCAGCTGTGCCACAGATGCCCGGAGACTGCAGCGTCATGGAGCGGCAGCCAGCCATTGTTGTCTGTTGCCATTGCCGCTGCTGGCGCTGCCTCAAGCAGCAGCTGTGCCACAGCAGCATGCCCTTCTTGTGCCGCCCAATGGAGCGGCAGCCCGCCATTGTTGTCTGCCGCCATGGCTGCCGCCGGCGCTGCCTCGAGCAGCAGCTGTGCCACAGCAGCATGCCCTTCGTGTGCCGCCAAATGGAGCGGCAGCCTGCCGTTGTTGTCTGCTGCCACGGCTGCCGCAGGCGCTGCCTCTAGCAGCAGCTGTGCCACAGCAGCATGCCCTTCTTGTGCCGCCCAATGGAGCGGCAGCAGGCCATCATTGTCTGCTGCCACGGCTGCCGCCGGCGCCGCTGCGAGCAGCAGCTGTGCCACAGCAGCATGCCCTTCTTGTGCCGCCCAATGGAGCGGCAGGAAGCTATCAATGTCTGCTGCCATGGCTGCTGCCGGCGCCGCCTCGAGCAGCAGCTGCGCCACAACAGCATGCCCTCCTTGTACCGCCCAATGGAGCGGCAGGAAGCTATCAATGTCTGCTGCCATGGCTGCTGCCGGCGCCGCTGCGAGCAGCAGCTGTGCCACAGCTGCATGCCCCTCTTGTGCCGCAACATGGAGCGGCAGCGAGCCATCCGTTGCTGCTTCCATGGCTGCCGCAGGTGCTGCCTCGAGCAGCAGCTGCGCTGCCGCAGCATGCCCGTTGAATGCAGCATCATACAGCATGGTATGATCTGCATGGGGTGGGAGGCAGCATCATGATGATTGTGTGTGTGCATGAATGGCAGGGCGCGCACAAGCTCTGCGGGGGTGCCACTCAAGTCCTCGTTGCTGCCGCCAATTGAACCCTGCCATCGTTCCAGCTTCGAGGCAGGCAGGAGTCAGGCAAGGCTTTGCAGCATTCGATGTCTGGTCCACCTGTGGTGCCTGCACTTTGATTGTCCAGAAGTTGCAGAGCACACGCATGCAGCTGTTGGGCCGCCTCGGCAAAGCTTGCGGCCGCCGGCTCCTGCTGTGCTACCTCCGTCGCCTTGGCTGCAGGTAAGGCGAGGATCATGAGTTCACAAATGATGCAATGAGACGTGTTGGGGGCAGGGAAGTACAAGTCTGGATGGGAACGCGCAAGCGTGGGAAGGAGGGCTTCACCCATCCGGCACTAGCGTGCAAGGGTCGCTGCAGGCAGTCCTTGGTGCGCAGCCCGTCTTCCTGCCACAACGCAACATCAAGGTCCTGAACCACCCACCTTGCAGCATGACGCACACCAGGGCGACATCCTCTGATGATGCAAAGGGCCCCAGCTCGAACAGCTCTCCCCCGTGGTGGAACACCACCTGCGGCGGCAGGCGGGGGCGGCGGCAGGCGACGGCGGTGGGCGCCGGCCAGGCGCAGACGAGCAGTAGAGTGCGCGAAACTCGCGCGCTGTTTGCAGCAGGGCAGGCTTGTGCAGTTGCATCGCGACGTCATAAAGCGCACGGCGGTCGAACCTTGTCCCGAAGTGGTGCACCCCCTCACCTTGAAGCCGAAGCTGATGGCGCCGTCTTGGACTGGCGATCCCATGGGCACCAGTGCGGTGCGGGCAAACAGAGCAATGCAGCAAACAGAGCAATGCAGCCAAACAGAGCAATGCAGCCTCCCGCCAAAGTTTTCAAGCCGCGCTACTTGTTCAGAGTTGTTTGACGGCGCAGGGTGGACACAGCGCATGAACGAGTGAATGAGCAAGCGGATGCGACGCTTGAAGCTGGCGCAGCGCGATCCCGCCTGCTGCACTGCTGCCGCTGCTCAGCGCTGTGTTGCACGCCAAACCCGCTGATCTGGCAATCGGCGGGCCCGCCGATTCATCAACCCGCGTGCACGCCTTTTCTTCGCTCCCCTCGCTTCTTAGATAGTCCTACAAGTCCTCAGAAGGCAGACCTGGGGCCCGCGCCGGGGCGAGGCAGCATGCCCCCTGATCCTGATCAGGGCCCCCTGATCCTGATCAGGATCAGGGCTTTGCCGACTGGCTCGACAACGTGCATTCCAAGACTCATAAGAACGGTTTGGTGACGAGGGAGAGGGCAGCGCTCCTGAAGGAGGCTCTGCAGTGGACCGAAGCACAGTCCAGCGGCAGCGCCGNCGGGCGGCCACCAGGCTTGCCACCCCAGCCGTCAGCGAGCTGCAAACGCAGGTGTGGGTTGCGGGTGTTGGACGTTGCAGGCAGTTTGGGGCGGGCGGAGGTTGGTGCAACAGGTGGGAAGCAGGTGTGGGTGCTGCTTCCAGTGCCGTGCGGGCATGCACTGGCAGCAGTCGGCTGTCAAGATGGCCATCCCTGCCCTTGGGCCGCCGTGTGGCACCCAACAAGGGTCACAGCACAGGAGCACGCCAGATCGCAACCCCGCAAGATCACAACCCCAAGCTGGCAACTCCTCTGGTACCCGGCTGTGCCGTGCCGTGCTGTGCTTATGCTGCCCTGTGCTGCACTGCCCTGCGCTGCCCTGCCCTGAGCCCGCTCACTCTTTGGCTCCCTCCGGCGACAGCCAGAGCGGCTGCGCACACAGCCTGCACCCATCCCGCCCAGCAGCTGCCAGCACCGCAGCCAGAGCGCCGAAGTCATTTACTGCAGGCATGTGGGTGCAAGCAAGCAAGAGAAAGCGCACTCAATCTAGGCTTGTATAGAACACAGCAATGCCTGAACAGCGCCTCTTCACCCCGTTCCACCCCCAAACCCTACCATCGCCCCCCAACGGTATCCCACAGCTACGCTATCCTGGACTCCACTACAACTGGAGAGCGCACCCATGCCCGCCTCATCCTTGCCCCACCCAGCCCCACCCCGTGCTTCGTCAGCACGACTTCCAACACAGCCCACTCAGATGGGGCCAGCAGTGCAACGCGCACCTGTGGCATACGCCTGCACTTCCTCCACCTCTCCAGATCCAGGAGACACTTGCAGCACCGCCACGGGACGCCCAGCGGCCACAGCGGCGTCAAAGCCGCCCAGGTCTGCGAGGGGGGCCGAGTGAGATGCACGAAAATGAACGAGGAGTGTGTGTGTGTGTGTGTGTGTGTAAACAGTCAGCCGAGGGTCCCAGGAGGTCCCTCGATTAGTCTGCCGGCTGCCTTGAAGTGACATGATGTGCTGTCCACCATCCACTGCCTCGTGCGACACATACATCACACACAGCAGACAGGGCCTGGTACTCCTGATAGGATTTAGGGTAAAACCCTAAACTCAAAAACAGCGCCTCACCCTTGCCGTCGGCAGCCCACAGGCCCAGCTCTTCACAGCCTTCCAGCACAGGTGTGGCGTCCCGCCCATTTGCTCTGCACGCGCCCAGCAGCCCCACCATCTCAACTTCTGCTGGAGGGAGCATGCACGGCAGGGACAGCAGGTCAAGGGCATGCACAGCAGGGACAGCGGGTCAATGGGAAAGCATGCACAGCAGGGATGGCTGAGAAACAGGAGGGGATGCAAGCAGCCAGCTCCAACAGTTCAAACCTTGCACTGATGCTGGAGTGAGGAAGAGAACAGAAGCATATGCGCGCGAGGAGGCAGGGCATAGGCAGGGCATGAGGTGCAGGGCAGGATGAGCATTCGGCCCGGGCAGGCTGGTGAGTGGGCGGGGCGGGCAGAGACACAAGGGGGGGGGCTGGCTGGCATGCTGCCGGCGCACCGGCTAACAACTGGCCGTTGTAAAAGGTCCGCTGCGTGCAAAAGTTTCGCAGCACTTGGAGGCGGGTCAGCAGCGGCCTCCCACCCTGCATGCCTCGAGCTGACAGGCCCGCTCCCCAAAACTTGTTTCCAATATTTCCGCTGCCACTGCCACCCATGCCACCGTCGTCAGAGCAGCTGCTGCCGCCAGCGCTGGCAGCTACGGCTGGCTGCTGCTGGCAGACCAGTAGGCCTGCATAGCGAGGGATTGACTGCAGTAAGGTTCCCTTCTGACGCTGTGCCGCCACACGCTCCCATGCTGGCTGCTCCGTGCCGCTGCTCCCGCCGGCCTCGCCCCCGGGTTCTGCCTCGCCGCTGCCTGGCTGGGGCGCCAGCATTGGGGGTTGAGAGCAGAAGACCTGACCCATGCCAGATGCTAAGCCTCCTGCAGCGCGCAGGCGGGAGGCAGCATGTGTGAGGGTGGGTGCAACGCACAGGCAGGCGGGAGGCATATGAAGCAGGCAGGCAGGCAAGCAGCACATGGGAAGGTGGGTGGCAGACACGGTTTGCGTGAGAAAGGCAGAGCGGGAAGAATGCCAGGCAGGGGGCACAGTGGAGCGTTGTGCCAACAACAAAGCCCCGTTGGCCGAACAGTGTGAGGCGGCTAGCTGGCAGGTGCAGTTTACCCTGCCCTGTGCTGTGCTGTGCTGCCATCTGCTGTCCCCCCCCGCATTGCACTGTGGTCACACTGTGCTTTGCTGTGCTGTGCCGCCCTTGCACTCCCTGGCCACGCGCAGCCCACTTGCTTGCCTGTAAGCAGCATCCTTGGGAAGGCCGCTTGCAGTCCATCCACACAATCGCTCAGCACGTCAACCGCAGAAGAGTTCGCAAACAAAAGGCAGCTGAGGGGCCGCAGGTGCGCTCCAGGCACCGCTGTCCCGCCACCTACTGTCAATGCTCCCAGGCCCAGCCACTCGCGGCATGCCTCCTCCGATGCCCAGCTGCCTGCTGTGACGATTAGGTTGTCGGGTCAGGGATGGGGGAGAGAGGGGAGGCACAGGTTGTGTCGGTTGGGGATAGGGGAGAGAGCGAGACTGCAGCGATGCACTTCGCTCAAACGACCGATCGCCAGCCAGGCCACACAGTCCTGGTGGTGCATGCACGCCTCATCAACCTCTCAGGAAACTTAAATGATTCGTCCTGAAGTTGAATCCCTTCAGGGGATGTGACAAGCTGTGACGACTAGACAAGGCTAGTTCTGGTGGCACCCTGGGAGGGAAGGAGCGACAGGCAGGTGCAGCATGCAGGCGCTGGGCGCAGAGCAAGGTGCCAGGTCAGCGTACCATCAGGCGGATCCCCAGCAGAGAAGGCGTGCAGGACGCAGCCTGGCAGTCGGCCCAGGAGCACTGCACCCCAGGCAGGCAGGCAGGCGGGGGGATGGGCAAACAAGAGGGGATGAGCGGACGACGGCATCTATGCACAGGCAGCTTGCCAGCTGCTTCCTGGACAAACCTTGGGCCTCAAACAGCCATCCTGCCCGCCCTGCCTATCACGCAGGCACAACATGGCATGGGCACTTGCAGGGCCGCTCAAACTCCTCCTCTGAGGCTGCCTTGTAGCACAGGTGTGCCCGCTCAACTTCCTCACCTGAAGCGCCCCTGGCCTGTGTCTGTGAAGGGTCCAGCTCTGCTGGCAACCCGCCCCCGGGCCCCTCCTGCCCAAACAGGCCTTGCCCGCAGCAGCCCACCACGCGAGTGCCTGGGATTGCGGGGCAGGGGAGCGACAGGAATGAGGGCCAAGGCAGTCGTTGAGGGTACGAGGCAAATGCTGTGGTCTGGCATGCCATGCTCTGCCGCGCTGTGTCAAGGCGCTGAGTATGGTTGAGGGAGGGGAGATGGGAAGGCACGCGACCGAGCAGGGCAAGGCAGGGCATGAGGCTGGGCCCAGCGAGCCCTGCAAGCAGCCCGCGCTGGGGCATCTCTCCACTTGTGCGGAAGGGCCGCACCGGGGGGCAGCAGCTCCTGGCAGCGCTGCACCAGGCCAGGCTTTGGCACGCTGCCCCTGCACGAGTGATTGGCAGGGTGAGGGCATGCATGGGGGCAAGACAAAGTTTCTCACACACAACGCGGTGTGATGATAGGCAGGCAAGAGTGTTCCCGCTGGCCGCCCACACACTGACCAAGGCATGCACGACATGGGTGGCTTCATGTCACACCAATGGGTCCCAGCGCCAACCCAGCTCCCAGTCCACCCAGCCCTATATCCGACATGCGGTTGCTACGCTTTTGGGACGGACTCTTTAGTTCCTTTCTGCCCAGGTGCCACCCACCTGTCTGGCATGCCTCCCACAAAGAGCAGGCAAATGTCAACCGCTGCCACCATGCGCTCGCGAGCATCCAGCACAGCGCTGCTCACGCTTTCCTCAAAGTCCCTGCACAACCCACCAAACAATCAATCAAGCAAGCAAGCAATTAATCGACGTTGGTTTGAATACATTGCAAGTCCATCGGGAGCTGGCAATGGGGCGGGTGCAGCAGCAGGCATGCCCACAGGAGCATGCCCAGCATGGCACAGGGGGACAGCTTGGAGAGTCCCCGAGGCGTGCATGCAGTGTGCGCTGCCTGCTGTTTGGAGCACGAATCAACATCACAGCCTCTGCCATGCACTGCAGTGCACTCACTGGGCGCCGATGCAGGCGGCGGAGGCAAAGGCGGGCAGCGCGGCCAGGTGTGCCTGGGCGGAGCGCAGGCGGCGGCACAGTGTGGCAGCGCGGGCCACGGCAGGGGCGCCCGCTGGCAGCAGGATTTGGTGCAGCAGCTCATCCGCCAGCGACAGCAGGCCTGGTGCAAGGAAAGGATGGTGGGAGTTCGGGAAATCGGGGCTGTCAGGATAGCGCTACAGAAACAAACCACACGCCAGCATCAACAGCGCTAAGAACACAATTTTGCGACGCTGCATGGGCCGGGGAGGAATTATGAGGGGCTGGGTTGGCGTGCCTCGATCAAAGGCAACCTGCCGCCACGGCCGGGCACCGCCGGCGCCCCACCGCCCGCGTGCCCGCAGGGTTCTGGCAGCACAGAGAGGCGTGGCGCGGGATCCCTCCCGTGGCACAGCGGGCTCGGCATCAGGGCTACCTGGGGCTTCCATTGGTGCAGCGAGAGAGCAGGGAGGATGCGCGAGTCGCGATTCTGCGCCTGGGCGCTGCGGATCGAATTCTGACTTGTCAGCTTCACAACAAGGGATGCCGCAACAGGAGAGCCGATCACGCCAGAGGGAGGCCGGCCAGCGTGGCAGTTCTGCGGCCGGAAGCAATCTTGGATGCTGTGTGCGACCGCTTGGCAGCTCACCGGGCCTGTAGGTGTAGCGCGAGTGGCACTTAGATCGCTGAGGTTTGCGCTGGCGCAGTGCACACTGTTCGGGAGGTGCTGCCTGCAGCCCAGGAGATGCACAGCAAGCCCAGGTGGCCACGTGGATTGAACGCAGCACAATATATGGGCTGCGCAGGCCAGCGCCCAAGCTGGCGCGCCGCCGCCGCTGCAGCTGCTGCCGTCGCCGCCGCTGCAGCAGAGCCCGGCCTGGCGGCGTGCGCCCAGTTGGGCAGCAGCGGCATTGCTAGTGCCACTGGGAGCAAATGATGACGCGGGGAGCAGCAGCAATACCAGCAGCCGGCAGCATGTGCCCAGTTCAATACCACCAGGTCTAGACGGCCTCCTGCTGCCTGCCCCTCTGCGGGGCAGCGGGCACACCAGAGCAGGGACAGGAGGGGGAGCATCAGGGACAGGAGGGGCAGCAGGAGGGGCGGCAGCAGGGGCGGGAGCAGGGGAATGGGGGCATGGAGCCTCGCCGTGGTCTATATTCCCGCCCACAAAAGCCACTTGGACTACCTGGTGCTCTCATACGTCCTGTTTGCCTGGGGCCTGCCCTGCCCACACATCGCGGGGGGGAGCCAACCTGTCGCTGCCGCTGGTCGGAAGGTGGGCTGCAGGCTGCGGGGCGGGTGGGAAGCGGGGAGGGAAGGGGATGGTTTGTTGCCTCAACCGGAAGTGGGAGCAGGGGCAGGGGCAGACAATGAACAGGCAGGAATGCTGTAGAGTGGCCTGTCCAAGCTGGCCGACCAAGTTTGACAAGGCGGCATACCTCCTCCCATCGTATTCCATGATAATCGGCTTTGAGGAGGCTGTAATTTTTGGGGGCACCTGGTACGGAAACAAGGCCTGTATTTTAAAGTTTGCCTGGGGCTTTGTTTATTATCTGTGATGCTTGGTCGCGGGGGTACTGGCGGCAGCGGCGGCAGCGGGCAGCAGCGGCGCCCGCCCTGGATCTCTTGCCGAACCCTGAGTCTCCTCCTGCCGCAATCTCCATAAATACCATCTGCTGATCTGCTTGAACAGACAGAAAGGTGCTATCGCTACGCTGGAGATGATGCCGCTCTAGGAGGCTTAGCACAATGTTTTCGGGGTGCGAGGTGAGTTTGCTATCGCCATCGGAACCCCGTTGGCAGCCTCGCGGGCGTGAGCGCCCCGGGCGTGCGCACCTCGGCTTGCGCCGCCAGTCCGGCCGCCCGCAGCTCCGCCACCGCCGCACTTGCTGCTCACCCCTGGCTGCCCTCCCCCGCTACAGATCGTTGTGTCCTCAGACGCCAAGGTACCACACAAGGCTGCCAAGCTCCGTGTCTGGTCCATCAGCTGCCGCCAGCAGGGCGGCACGCTGCTGCCCGACGCAGGCACCGCTGCTGCAGGAGCAGCCACCGACGCCGCAGCGGCAGCGGCGCTAGCGGCGGGGCGCAGCGCATCCCCCGCACCAACTGTGGCGGCAGCAGCAGCGTCGGCAGCAGCGCCTGGGCAGGCAACCCACTATCTGGTGGGTGACGAGGCGCTAGCAACAGCTGCCTGCCTGCCCGCAGCAGGCAGCGCATGCAAGCTGGTGCACTACAGCTGGCTAGAGAGCAGCTTGGCTAAAGGGCGGCGGTAAGCTGAGGCTGACTTCCACCCCTCATTCCTGGCAGAAGCGGCCGCCAGCAGCGGCGGAGACGGGGCCACCGGGAGCGTGGCAGCGTGGCAGGGGGCCAGGGCAAGCCCTGCGGCGGTTGCAGCGGCGGCGGCGGCGAGCGCAGATGCAGCGTCTTTGGGTGGTCCGCCACCTCTGCGCCAGCTGGCGGTGCGTTCCCCCATGCTGACGTCATCGGATGTGCAGCAACTGCTGCTGCACCTGCTGTCGGACGCTCACCGCCCGCACTGGCTGTCCATTCATGTGAGTCCGAATCGTTTATGGCTGCACTTTGTGGTTGCCCCGTGCACAGCGGTGAGCTGGGGGGGCGGGAGGGTGTTGTTAACCTGGCTGCATCAAGCTGGCTGCCCTGTCGCAGCCAGGTCAGCAGCGCAGCAGGCAGAGCAGCAGGCATGCGTGCAACAGTTGGGTAGGCGGGCAGCTTGAGGCAGGCAGCAAATGGGGCAGGGCAGGGTACTCGCTCGGCTCGGCTGATATGGCCGTCTGGGAGAGCCGCCCGCCGCTGCCCTCGTTATCAGCACTCCCCAGCTCCCATCCTACCTGCCTTCCCGCCTGCCTGCTCTCCCGCCTGCCTTGGCTCCCGCCGGCCGCTGCCCTCTTTACTTCGACCCCCCCCCCTCTCCCCCCTGCCGGCTCTCCTGCCGGCCTGCTGTCCTGCCTGCCTTGGCCCCCACCCACCTGTCCCTGTCATCCCCTCCCTACCCTCCCCTCTGTATTCTCCCATAGGGCCGCCCCACCACCCTGGTGGTAGTTGAGCTGCCAGGCTTAGACCAGCAGGCACTCCAAGCACAGCCTGCCGTGATGCCTCGCCTGCAGGCCGCCTGTCGGCAGCAGGTGCTGCTCCAGGCCACGTCCTCTCTGGAGGTGGCCACCCAGACCACGGCTGCCCTGCTGGGGGTGCCTGCAGGCAGGGCCGGAGGGAAAGGCGGCAAGGGCACAAAGCGGAAGAAGCCGGAGCCTGCAGGGGTGAGTGTGGTGCAGATGGCTGAAGCCAAGCAGCATCCCTCACAGCAGCAGCCCTCGCAGCAGCAGCAGCAGCAGCCACCGCAGCAGCAGCCACCGCAGCAGCAGCAGCAGCCCTCGCAGCAGCAGCAGCCACCGCAGCAGCAGGATGCAGTGGCAGGCAGCGCACCCCTGCAAGCGAGCACCGCTGCAGGGCGTGCCTTCCCACCGGCCCTCTACTGCACCACGGCCCGGCAGATGCGGCTGCTCAGCTACCCGCAGGGCTGCGCCGAGGAAGCAGATGCGGCAGAGGCAGAGGCAGAGGCAGAGGCAGAGGCACAGCTGCAGGGGGGTGCGGCAGAGGCAGAGGCAGCGGCAGAGGGGACAGAGGCAGCAGCAGAGGCGGCAGAGGCAGCGGCAGAGGGGGCAGAGGCAGCAGCAGAGGCAGAGGCGGCAGAGGCAGAGGCAGAAGCAGAGGGGGCAGAGGCAACAGCAGAGGCACATACGGTTCAGGTAGAGGCAGAGGCACAGGGGCCAGAGGCAGAGGCGGGTGGTGCCCCAGCAGCGGCAGCGGCAGCCAGGGACACTGGTGCGGGCAGACGTGGCGAGGGCACAGGCACTGTTGGCGCCAAACAAGGCGCAGTGCGTGTGGCGCTGCCGCCAGGCTGGCTGTCCACCTCGCAGGACAGTGGCAGTACAGGTGGGTGACGTAGCTGTGCAGGCAGTACAGCGGCAATACATGCAGTACAGTGACAGTACATGCAGTGCAGTGGCAGTACAGGTTGGTGACGCGACAGGGCTGTGAAGTACCGCTCAGGTCTGCAGGACTGGCAGGCGTCTGCTTGTCCTCCTTGGCACGTGCCTCCTCATCTCCTTCTCTGCGCCATTATTTTGCCATGCCACCACAGTTGTGCCCCGCTTTTTGCGCCTTCCTGGCAGCTGCTGAGCACGTGTGTACATGTGTGTTTCACCCCTCATGCTTCTCATTGTGCAGGCCCTCCCCTGCAGCCCAGTGTGGTTGCCATTGATTGTGAGATGGTCATCACTGCACAGGTGAGAACCCCAGCGTACCGCCCCCTGCGTGACTACACCCCACAGCCTACGGAACATCCAATATCACTCAGTCACGGTTAACGTCCACGGAGAGCCAACAACGGCCTCATGAACCCAGCACAGCACAGCTCAGACCTGGCATGCCCATCACGTGCATGCACCTCCGCTTTCCGCGCCGCCGCATGCACAGCCACTCCCTGCCTCTCCCCCACCATGCTGCCTTGTCCTGCCGTGCCGCCTGCCTGCTCTGTGCATTCCCTGGCCCCTTGGGCCAGGATTGCTTCGAGCGCACACGTGCAAACGCGCGCTCCACCTGGCCTATATGCCAGCTGGCAGTGTTGGGAGTGGTCGAGGATGCGCCGTCATCTCACCCACTGTTTCTTCCTGCTTGCCCATGTATGCATGGCACAAGGGGAGCCCGCAAATGACAGCACTTGCTGGGCCCCTCCTCTTTTCTATAATCTGGATGGGATTTTATCCTGATCCTGAGTTGTTTTCGCCATGCACGGCACAAGAAACCCACGACACATCTCACCGCCCCGGCTTTCCTCTTGCCCTGTATGGCGCAGGGTTTTGAGCTGGCGCGTGTGACCCTTGTGGGCGAGGGCGGTGAGCGCCTGCTGGATGAACTGGTGCTACCAGACAATGCGGTCACAAACTACAACACACAGTACTCAGGTGGGCCGGGCTCTCAACTTATGCAGTACTCAAAGTGGGTTGGGGTGAGCGCCGGCGTGGCCTGTGTGTGCCAAAGAGCCTCCTCCGGCACGACGCTCGTTTTTGGGCGCTGTGCCTTCAAGGCAAGTTGCTGGCGGGGCGTGAGCACCAGCGTGGGCGGATGCTGTGCCTTGGTCTCCCCCGGCCTGCCGCTTCCTCTGGGCATCCTGCGCAGGCATGACAGCTGCCATGCTCAGCAGCAGCCAGCAGCAGCCAGCAGCAGCAGCAGCAGCAGCAGCAGCAGCATCAGCATCCAGGCTGGCCGGGGTTGGCATCCGCGTTGCGTACGCACTGTTTTACCCTCCTCTGCCCATGGCTCTATCTTTGCGTGCAGGCATCACGGCTGCCATGCTGGCGGGGGTGAGCACCAGCGTGGCAGATGCCCAGCGCATGGTGCTCCGCCACGTGGGCCCACACACATTCTTGGTGAGAGGACAAGCGGACGGGGCAGGGGCAGGGACAGGGGCAGGGGCAAAGGAAAGTGGGCGCTGTGCCATGCAGACACCTGGTGTTCTTCTCTTCTTCCTTGCGAACCTGGCAGCTCAGGGACAAAAAGGAAGAGGACACAGCCTGAGGGCGTGGGTTTGAGGAAACCATCACGAAATCGGGGCCAAAGGCGGCAGTCAGCTATCACTGACAGCTGGCTGCTGGTGTTCTGGGGCTGGGCCACCCGCCGCAGCACAATCATTGTATTTAAAAATCGTCTTAAAAACCGTATGTATTATACACAGTACTGTACACACCGATTTGTCAACAGCACCCTCACCCTGCCATGCCTCGTCCCACGCAGGTGGGGCACACGGTGGAGAATGATTTGAAGGTGCTAAGGCTGGTCCACGGCCGCTGCTGCGACTCAGCAGTGCTCTTCCCAAACCCGCGGGTGCGCTGTCTGTGCTGTGCTGTGCTGTGCTGTGACCCGCGCTTCTGTTTCCCAATCAGCAGGGTGGCTGAGACGCTGTGGTGTGCTGTGCTGTGCTGTGCTGTGGTGAACAGACAGGTAAGTCCTCCGCTGTTCCCCGCCCTGCGTATTCGCTTAGATATTAAGCCGTGCTGTGCTGTGCTGTGCTGTGCGAGGGCTTGCAATTGCGGTCGCTGCTGTTGCCCAGCAACCGAGCGCTCTGAAGTCTGTGCGAAGTGACGTGCCTCCTTTTTGCCCAAACTGCCTGCCTGCCCATGCCTGCTCTTGCGCTCCCCGCTGCATACAGGGCTGGCCGTTCCGCCCCTCCCTGCGCATCGTGGCGCAGCGCATGCTGGGGCGCACCATCCAGCAGGGCGCACACGACAGCTTTGTGGATGCCGAGGCAACGCTGCAGGCGGTGCAGGTGGGTGGTGGTTGGGTAGAGCCTGGGGTGGGGTGCGCACAGGCGGCGGTCACATGGTCTGCACGCACGACAGCTGTGAAGCACTGCTGAAGCGGCATTACAGGCAAGGCGGTCGTGCACATGGTTCTCAGCGTCCGCGCCCCGATTAAGACGCCTCCCTGGCCCCGCAGCTCAAGTTCCGCCACGGTCCGACGTTTGGCACCCCCAAGGAGGGCAGCAGGCACCTGTTTGACCTACTGGCAGCCCGGGGCCGCCAGCTGGCGCTGGTGGCACCCCGTGAAATGCTCATGCTGCACGCTGTGACCACAGCACGGGTGGTGCCTGCCAGCAGCGACCGGCAGGCCGTGGAAGCTGCGCTGCGCCTGCTGGGCGGGCAACGGCTGGGGGCAGGCGAGCTGGCGGCGGGCAGGCAGGCGCCGGCAGGCGGAGCGCTGGCTGATTGTGGGCAGCAGCAGCAGGAGCAGCAGCAGCAAGGGCAGCAGGAGCAGCAAGGGCAGGAGCAGGAGCACGAGCACGAGCACGAGCAACACCATCACAAGCACCGGCACCAGCAGCAGCAGCAGCAGCAGCAGCAGCAGCGCCAGAAGCCGCCAGATCTGCTGTGGCTTCATCTGGGAGAGCTGTGGTGGCATCTTCAGGCGGCGGCTGCCGCGGCTGCAGCCCAGATGGCCGGCCCGGTAAGCAAGCAGGCCTGTCCTGGCCGGGAGCAGGGGAAGCAGTTTAACCGCCAACTTACTGAGCGTGGCATGCCTCTTGCTGCCTCTTGCTGCCTCTTGCTGCCTCCCTGCTGCCTCTTGCTGCCTCTTGCTGCCTCCCTGCTGCCTCTTGCTGCGTCCCTGCTGCCTTTTGCTGCTACCTGCTGTTGGACATCATGACATGTCGTGTCATGTCATGCCATGTCATGTGATGCCATGCCATGTCATGCCATGACACATTGTGCGCTGCGCCCTGCCACCCGTCATGTTACTGAACCCGGCATGCTCCCTTCCCAGTCTGCGGCCCCGGACATGCAAGCCGCCTGTCCTCAGCCGCTACTGTGTCCGCCCATGCACTGCGCCCTCGCCCTTTTGTCCTCCTGCAGGGTGCAGCTCCCGGCTTGGCTGCTGACCTGGCGACAGCGGGCCAGCACGACCAAACCGCTCACGCCCTGCTGGCGCACGCCGACCCCCTGTTGGCACAAGTGGCAGCGGCGCTGCCCCCAGGGGGCCTGCTGCTGGTGCTGAGCGGGCAGGGCAACACGCCGCTGTGCCGGGCTCTGCAGGGGGATGGCAGCTGGAGGGACAGCTCCCAAAGTGGTCCCCAGCCCTCGCCGTATGCGGCAGCCAAGAGCAGCAGGGAGGTTCAGGCGCTGGCGCAGCGCGCGCAGCGGGGCGTGTGCTTGCTGGCGTGGCCGGGTGGCAAGGCAAAGTGATGCCCTGTCGTGCCATGCCATGCCATGCCATGCCATGCCCTGTGCTGCCCGTCTCTACGAGTGTATGTGTCACGTGCCTGCTTGCCTGCGGGGCCGTGCGTAGAACCACACGCACGCAACGCCCCAGGTGTGTGAATCTCAACGGAAGGTTCAGGCTCTTTTGGGAGTCCATTGCTCTGGAAGGAAAAAAGTGCACGGGCTGGAGCAGGGCATGCGCCGGTGCAGGAACTCTCTCGCACTTCATCACCCCCGCCGGACCAGAGCAAGTCTTGCTCTTAGAGCGCTCTGTCGCCTGGGTGGCTGCTGGACTTCCCGGTCCCCCATCCATAGCAGTGCCGCAGTCCCTGTCAGCAGGTTCGGGAGGGTAATCACGGGTTGCAGGCGACGGTGCGCATCATCATGCGTGCGCAAGCCGACTGGGGAGCATCATGGGTCGGGGGGCAAGGGTGAAAGATTCGGATTGGGGAGGCGCGTCATGGGGGGAGGAAGGAAAAGCGGAGTAATGCTTGCGATATGCTGTATTTGGGTAGGGGGTGGGTTGGAAAACAGGCAGGCACTACAAATCGGGTACTTCATCGGCCTCGGTGCACATGGGGGCACGTCACAGTGGTACAGACAAGGAGGGGCGTGGTGGAGCTTGTGGTGTGGGATAGGTGGGTACAAAGATGTTGGGTGGGCATCTAAAGGGTCCTGCCTGCTTCTGAACCCATGGGCAGCGTTCGCCTCGAGCCGCCGCCGTAACAATGGTGCATGCAATGTGCCATTGCAGCGTTGGAACTCAGCGTTCACGTGTCACTGCCTGCTGCCGCCATCGCTGCCGCTGGAAGGCGCTGCGGGGTTGGGAGGCACCGCGAAGCGGCAGGCACGGAGGGGCTCCTCTGCGGCGGGGAGGATAAGGGAGAGGGAGGAAGAGGGGGTGGGGTGGGGCGGCGTGAGATGGGAAGGCGGTAACCAACCACCTAAGCAAAAAGGGATACAGACTGCCCGTTACAATCATTATTGCAGATTCACCTAGTAAACAATGAGTGCAATGCCCGTGAATGGGTCGGGGCGGGGTGGGTGCAGAAGGCGCGCTGCCAGCACGGGTCGTGAGTGCACCTTCACACCCTGCTTGCAATTGGTCTCAACCCAGGTTGGGCCACAGCGTGATCATGGCATGCATCAGGACGCCTGCGCCTGACGCCCCACCCCACATGCTTGCCCCTCCCATTCATTCATTTACGGCGCCGCTCCAACACAAAGGTGTGCCTCGGATGCGTCATCCCAGCATGATGCCCCAGCCCTCGTCCCCCTACAGCTGCGCCTGAAGATTGGGCTCATGCTCGCGACGTTGCTACCACAAAGCCCGCATGGCCCAGCGCACCTAGCGCGCCCATGTGCGCTGCTTGCCCCAGCCCTCAAGCGACCGCCCCTCCCAGTGCACAACACCTCAGTTGCACCACAAACAAGCGCCCGCACCCCGCCGCCGCCCACCTGACATGCCCACGTGCGTAGCGTGCTCCACTAAACTGGCTATGCAACCACATCACGCCCCAGCCTTCAATCCGTGCACAGCCTCCCCGCTGCGCTCTGCGCGCTACGTGCGTGCCCGCCCACCTCCCCACCCAGCGTGGCCGCTCCCCTCCCCACCTAGTGTGCCCAGGTGCGCCGCGTGCTCCAGTATTGTGGCAATCTGGGGGGCTGCGTGGTCCACGGTGGGCGCGTTCTTCAGGTAGAACTCGTTCATGGAAGCGGCGCCAGGTGGCAGGTCGGCCAGGAACCAGGGGTGCGCCTTGATCTGCACACAGACGAGGAATGGCGGGAAGCAGACTGTCATGCCAAGGTAGAGACAGAGTGCACTTGGTGAGTGAAACTCTTTTGTGACGGCCGGCCAGGAGCCAGGGGTGCTCCTTGGTCTGCACACAGAAGGGTGGACGGATTTGGTTGGTTGAGCACTGGAAGTAAACAAGTGTGAAGATGGGGACGGGAGGGGTGAGGTGCGCCTTGCCCTGCTCACACACGCCGGGGGCTGCAGAGTTTGTTGGTTGAGCACTGGAAACCAGAAAAGTGAAGGTGGGAGAGGGGAGGAAAGGGACGGATGAGGCACACACTCCGGGGGCAGCATTGGTTGGTTGAGCACTGAACGTGGGAGCGGGGAGGGAAGGGCTGGGTGAGGTGCGCCTTGCCCTGCTCACATACTGCATGGGCGGCAGGGTCTGTTGGTTGAGCACCGAACCCAAACAAGTGTGCAGGTGGGGAAGGGAGGGAAGGGAGGGTTCTGCACCCAGGAGGAGTGACAGGAGCAGACCGTTGTGTCAAGCTAGGGACAGAGTGCCCTTGTGTGAGTGGAGGCGCTGCCAGTTGGCCGGTCGGCCAGAAGCGAGGGGTGTGCCTTGTTCTGCCTACACACAGGGATGCAGCGGCAGCTGAAAGTGCTTCACCCCTGCATGCACCTGCGAGCTGCAGAGCATGCCCTACACGGTGGTGTGCTGCAAAGGCGGGCTGCCACGACGGGCCGAGTTTGTTGGCTGGGAGCACTGCAGGTGGCCGTGAAGAGGGGGAATGAGAGAGCAGGGAGAGGAGGGCAGGGCGGGCGGGGCCACAAGCATGGAGGTGTTGGGCAGGGTGTGAGGGTCTGGGGGTGGTGGGCAGCAGGGCTGGCTTTGAGGCCAGCTGTTTAAGAACATCTGTATGCGCATCTTGCATGTGCATCTACCAACTAGCATGCAGATAGCATGTGCATGCAGGCATGTGCATGTGCATCTAGCATGTGCATGCAGACAAGGTCTCCTGCCCCCTCCTGCCCTTGCCCCATTGCCACTTTCTGGTCAAGCTTGTAACACCCTCAAGGTTTCCTCAAGCGCGTCCCCCTTCCCACCCCGCTTCACCTGCTCCGTGCTCCAGCGTTGTTCGGGGTCTGGGCATAGCAAGCAGGCCAGCAAGTGCCGTCCGCCTGGCGCTAGCGTGACGCTGTCGGGAATCACGTACTGCAGGCAGTACGGGCGGGCAGCGCATTGAAGCGCAGTGAGGAGTCTATTGCACGGTTGATCGATTTAACGAGCAGCACAGGTTTGTGCTGAAATAAAGGGTAACCCGCACTCAATCAATCAATCGAGGTCAGTTGGTGTGTGCTCCTCCAAAGGAGGAGGCCCAGGCTGTCGGGGATCACGTGCCGTAGGCAGTACAGGTGGCAGGGGCAGCAGTACACGTGTGGCATAGTGCACCCGCAATCACCTTGGACTGCATGATGTTCTGCACGTGCCGTAGGCAGTACAGGTAGCAAGTGCAGCAGTACACGTGTGGCAAAGTGCACCCCCATTCACCTTGGACTGCATGATGTTCTGCACGTGCCGTAGGCAGTACAGGTGGCAAGGGCAGCAGTACACGTGTGGCAAAGTGCACCCGCAATCACCTTGGACTGCATGATGTTCTGCACGCAGTCTCGGTCGCCGGGCGTCCAGGGGAAGCCGCCCACCAGCATGGTGTACAGAATGACCCCCACCGACCACACATCCGCCTTCTGCAGGGTGGCAGCAGGCAGGGGGGAGGTCAGCGGGCGGGGAGCGGCAGGGAGATGGGCAGGCACAGGTGCCCAGCCATCAGGCCATGTTTTCCTGCAAAGCCGGACACCACCTGTGCAGGTTCCCGCGCTCCCTGTTATGCCCAGCTACCGCGCTCCCTTTTATGCCCGCCCACGTACATACTGCTGCCCACATAAAGCTTGCTGGCGGGAGGCACCACAACCACAGCATGGTCAGCACGCACCCCTCGCACCTTTGCGCGGGCATGCTTGCCAGTGCAGACCCTTCACTGCCCACATGCTCCCGACGGAATGCAGCCTCCCGTCGGCGTGGAGGCAACACAGCTACCAAAAGCATAGAACCTAGGCCCGCGGACTAACTTGGCCCTCGAGTGTTCCTTTCCAATTCACAGCGTGGTCGCCGCACACACACGGCACCATTGCATCATACTTGCAACGGGCTTTCAGGCAACACAGCTACCACAGCATGGCCAGCACACACACCCACCCCGCACCTTTGCATCGTATTTGCCAGTGCAGCAGATGACCTCCGGAGCCATGTACACCTCTGTGCCGCACCGCGTGCGGGCAGACGAGTTGTAGTCGTGCTTGGAGTAGCCTGCAGTTTGGGGTGGGAAACAAGTGGGGGTGAGCCAGGGTGGGACTGGTCTACCCAATACTGCCTGCCTCCTGCCACATGTTCGTGCGCTTCAAGGGAGCTGTGGCTGACAAGGGAAGTCACACAAAATCATACCATCCTTCACGATCTAATGACGATCTATGGACCCTGGCATGCAACCTCGCCACCCTTGACCACCCTTGACCACCCTTGGGCAGCGGGTCCCCCATGCCGACCAAACCTTGGACAGCAGCAACCAGGCAGCACAAACGACCCCTGGCATCAGGGGTGCCAGCTGTCACAGCCGCATGCCGTCATTGCACACTGTCGCTGGCACGCCAGCACCGGATAGTAGCCTCTCCCTCGACTGCCCATCCCACCCCACGACAAGGTTGCCTGTAGCACATTGTCGATGGCACATGGGATAGCAAATCCTCCCCACGTCTGCACCCACCAAAGTCGCCGATTTTGAGCAGCGGCCGCGCCAGGTCAGCGCCGTTGCTGCACAGCAGCAGGTTCTCCAGTTTGAGGTCGCGGTTGGCCACGCCCTGAGGGGAATGCACACGACGTGAGGGTGTGTGAGAGGGTGTGCGAGAGCGCATCTGATGCACCTGCAGCACGCTGTTGTGTTGCTGCTGCAGCGCTGTGAAATGCATGCATGAATGACTGAATGCAGCGCTGTGAAATGCATGCATGAATAACTCAGCATGAATACCGAGCGCAGGGGCACGCGTGCAAGACAGCGGGTTCAACAGAAAGGTTCAAAAGCTCTCCAGGCTCTCCAGATTGACGCCGCGGTTCAGCGGGTGCAACAGAGCCCTGTCCATGGGGCGGATCAGGTCAGGCAGCAGCTTGAAGGGGCAGCGCAGCCAAGCAACCAACTGGGTGTGGGGGGCACCGCAGCACAGTGACCCCCGCTGCCGCAAAAGCCCTCCCGCACAAACAACAAGGGTCCCCGCGCTAAGGGGGGTCATGGCGTGGGCCCCACATATCCTGTGTGTGTGTGTGTGTACGGCAGCCTGATGACCAGCTGCTGAAGGATCCCCCACCAGGGGGTGCACATCGAAGAGGACACAAAGAGGCAAGCCATAGAGTACGCGCTGACATGGTGGTGTTGTGCACGACAGCCCAATGTCCAGCTGCTGCCAAGAGCCCACCACAAGGATCGTCAAATGCAACTTCAAGCCCCGAATCTTGCATACCCGGTGATGGGTGTACGACAGCCCGATGAGCAGCTGCTGGAAGAGCCAGCGGGCGGCGGGCTCCGCCAGCCGCCGGTTGGGCTGCGCCTGCAGGTAGGTCAGCAGGCTGCCTGCGTCCCCATACTCTAGTGCAATCGCCAGGTGCTGCGGGGGAGGAGGGACCAGAAGAGAGGGAGGGCCTGCTGTTGAGGTGCTTCATGAATCATCCTCATGAAGCCAAAGCAGGTGAAGGGCTGCCTGCATCCCCATACTCCTTCCAACACAATCGCCAGGTGCTGCAGGGGAGGAGGGATGCGAGGGCAGGACTGTTGAGACACAACGTGAGCTCAGCATATTCCGAAACCTTGTCCAGCGGAATCGCCAGGTGCTGCAGGGGAGGAGGGATCAGTTGAGAGGGGCGGCCTGCCGGTGAGATGGTTCATGAGGTCAGCCAGGTAGGTGCAGGGGCTGCCCACGTCCCCAAGTTGCACAGCAGTTGCCCAGGTGTGTGCCGCAGGGGAGGGGGGGATCACACCGGGTTAGTTGGCAGTTGTGATTTCGTCAGGCGGGTCGGCAGACTGCTCAAAGGACACAGACTCCATCTCCACTACTGAGTATACAATCACGCCGCCACTGACGAGCGTACAAACACACCCTGGCAGCTGACGCTCTCTGTCAAGAACTCGTGATATGCTCGGCCCCCTACACCCGCCCGGCTGTGCATGCCTCAGGATGGAGTGCTGTGCAGACTAAAGACTGGACTAAGAAGCGCAAACTCACCTGCGGGGTGAGAAACACCTCATAAACTTGCACGATAAAGGGGTGATACAACGATGCCTGGTGCAGGATCTCGCGGCCCACGTACAGCATGTAGGGCTTGTTCTGCAGGCGGGCGGGCGGGCGGGAATGAGGGCGCGAGACGAGGGGGAGCTTGCTGAATCGGGAGCTTGCTGGATCGGGGGGGGGCCCCCAGGCTCCCCCCAGGCGGCAGCGGCAGCGGCGGCTGACCAAAAAAAAAAAGGAGGTACGACTATCTAGGGGCGCCCCACCGATGCCAATCCAGCAAGCCAGCAATGCTAGACTCACACTTACGGATGCGGACGCGGCGAAGTAGCTGCCTCGCGCCAGCAACTTGATGGCCACCAGGACGCCGCTTTCGCGGTCCTGTGCCTGAACCACGATTCCTGCAAGCAAAATTACATAGGTAGGCGGCAGGATGGGGAGCCCAATATGAACGAAGCTGCAAAGTTGCGCGGCTGCCTGCTATGATGAAGCTGCTCCCCAACGTTGCTCACCAAAAGCACCGTGTCCCACGACCTTTAAAACTCGAAAGCGGGGGATGTCAAAATGAAAGGCGGTCCCGCCACTTGAGAGCGCGGTGTTTATGCTGCCGCCACCGCCCGCTCCCTGGCTGCCCGCCATGCTGAACGACATGCAATGCAACGGCCGGGCATTTATCCTATATTTCACAGCGCGTTCGCAGCACACAGCATGGCCACATGGGCACACTCGCGCTTGGCATGCCCCTGTCGACGCGAGAATATCAATGAACGATCGTGGAATCACACAGCTTCGCACCGCAAGTGCATGCGAGCCCAGCACGACCGGGGTGGTGGGCCGCCACCGCCTGCGCTCTGCCAACACAGAGGGCTTTGCGGCACGCGTGCACTTCATTCTTTGTAACTGCTTGTGCATGACCGTTGAGTCTGTGGCATTTCCTGGAAACACAGATGTCCAATCCATGCAATAGCCGACTCGCAAGGGTCTGGGAAGCGCTGGCCTCAAACCACGTACACAGCAGTTGCCACGCCTCACATCATCCTGGTGCACAACCTCCCACTGTCCCCGACTGTCGCGCATCTGCCACTCGCACGGAACATGCCGGGGCCTCCTTTTAGAACAGGGGGGAAAGCAGGTGCTGGCGGCCAGCCAGCCAGCCAGCCAGTTGAGGGCCGCTCTCCTCCCGGGCACATGCCCGCCTGCCACCTCAGCCCCACAGCGCCGTGCCTGATGCAAGCAGAATGTCAAGTTTGTGTTACAAGACACAAGTGAGCTTGCTCCTGATCCAAAGCAAGCAGGCACTTGCAGTACAAGGCAGCTCAGCAGTCAGGCAAGTGCATGCGTGAGGGCTTGACATCGCAGGCGTCCGGGCTGCCGACCAGTAGCATCAGATGTGCTGGCACCAGCACCCCATCTCAGGCGCCCGCACTTCAAGCGGCCTGCTCCCCACCTTCGCCTCCCCCCTGGGGCTTCTTGGCCGCCCTCTTCTCTGCCCTCTTCATATTCTTCTTGGCAGCCCTGGACAGCTGCGCCCCATCCGCCGCCGCCGCCGCCTGCGGCTGCTGCTGCTGCTGCGCCGGCTTGGCCTGCTTCTGCTTCTGCTGCTGCCCGCCGTCGCCGCCGCCGCTGGCAGCGTCCCGCTTCCGCTTCTGCCCCCCGCCCCCCTGCTGCTCCCCGCGCTGCTGCTGCTGCTGCTGCTGCTGCTGCTGCTGCCCATGCTGCGTCTTCCCCTTCTTCATCAGAACCGGCTTGTTGTAAGACTCCAGCCGCTTCTCTGCCACGCTCTTCTCAGGCACCGACGCCCTGTGCTGCTGCCCCTCGCCCTGCCCCTGCGGCCGAGGCTTCCAAACGCCGCCGCCGCCTCCCTGCCCCCTCTCCTTGCCATGAGGCTGCCTGGAGCCGTAAGGCTTGCCGCCGCCGCCGCCGCCGTAGCCGCCGCCGCCGCCGCCGCCATGCCGTGCATGCTGCCCCAGAGAGCCCTGAGAGTGCTGCAGCTTGAGCTCATTGATCTTCTGGTAGTTGGGCCGGAACTTCTTGTGTTCCTCCCTGTGCGGGTGGAAGCGTGAGGGCGCGTGGGGAGCAGGCGGGGGGTGAGTGGTGCAGAGTGGGTGGGAGGCTGGAATGATTCGTCTGGGTTCATGTGTAGGCAGAAGATCGTGTGCTCAGCCTGAGAGGCGCCAGCGTCCCGAGGCCCACCACCTGCTTGCTGCCCGTCTGCTCACCCCTGCGTTCCACTCCCCACTCCTTTGCCCCCGTGCTCCGGGCCCTCCCTCCCCTCCCTGAGTCCCAAACACCTGCTGCCCCTCCGATCCTCTCCCCCTTCCCTAGCCACCCCCTCAAACCCATCAATGGCGCCAGCGTCCCAAGTCCCAACCGCTGCTCCCCCGCCGCTCCCTCTCTGCTTCTTCCCCTCCCACCCCTGCCCCTGCCCCACACCCATCAACAGGGTGCCAGCGTCCTCAGCCCACCACCGTGGTTGAGGTCCTTCCACTCCCTCCTCTTCCCCCTTCCCTAGCCCCCGCCAGGTGCAACCTGCATGTGTCACCTATGCCACTACAGACACCACACCTCTTGCCCACCTGTAGAGCGCCAGCGTCCCAAGTTTCACCACCTGGTTTTTCCTTTGCGCCCCCCCTTCCCTAGTCTGTATCAAGTTTGAACCTCTCAGGTTACACCCCCCCAACCGCACCCACCTGTAGGGCGTCAGCGTCCTGAGGCCCACCACTTGGTTGAGGTCCTGCTCTTCCCTCTCTGTTCCACTCTGCCACTCCCTGCTCCGGCTTCCTCACCCCTGCCCTACCCCTGTCCCTGCCCCTGCCCTACACCCACCTGTAGGGCGCCAGCGTCCTCAGCCCCACCACCTGGTTGAGGTCCTTCTCTTCCCTAGTCCTTTAAATTTTAAAACCTATTTAATGTAGCTTCGCGCACCCACCTGTAGGGCGCCAGCGTCCTCAGCCCCACCACCTGGTTGAGGTCTTTGTCCTCCATGGCCAGGATGTCGCCAACATCCAAGCCAAAGGTGTCGGGGGCCACCTCCTTGTACCTGCAGGGGGGGGCGTCCAAGGTTGGGGTGTGAGGCGTGCGTGTGGAGAGGGGCCACCTCCTTGTACCTGCAGGGGG
>JTEE01000126.1:184336-198517 GCA_002896455.3 Chlorella sp. ArM0029B | reverse complement strand
CTGCACAAACTGTTCGTCCTCCTCCTCATTGTCAACCATGTTGTGGTGGTGAGGCTCCTCCCCATCATCTCCGCTGAAGCCCTCATCCCCCTCGTCCACCCAGCCCTGCACGGCAGGCAGCCAGGCAGGCAGGGTGTGAACACAGAGAGGAGAGGAGGCAATGGAGGGGCGTTGGAGGGGCGTTGCAGGGGCATTGCAGGGGTGAGCGGGCACAGCCGACAGCTGCACAAGGGCCCAGCCAAGCCGGCAGGGCTGCGCCCCACAGAGTAGCCGGCTGGCCAACGGAAGGCCCTGCCACCGACAGCATGCTGCAGGCCCCTGCTGCTGCCCTGCAGTGTTCCGAATGAGTGCGCCCTGCCTGCGCCCCGCAATCGCGTGCATCAAGCAGCTGCACCACCCGCTTCCGACACAGGACAATCCGCCCAGTTTGCTGTGAGATGCACCAGCTGTACCGCTTCATTCGAGCTGTACCGTCGCCCACCACCCCATGCCCCATTCAATGATACCGTGTATAGACATTTAATTGTACTGCCCCTCACCTTGTGGATGGTGTGCAGCTTGATCGAAGCTGTACTCTTGCCCACCTCCCAAACGTGACAACCTTGTGACTGTACTGCCCCTCACCTTGTGGAGGATGTACCGCTTGAGGAAGCGTTCGTCCCTGCTGAGCAGCTCGTCCCGCCCAAAGTAGCCGTCCAGAAGCTGCTGCACCCGCGCCTCGCTGGCGCCAGCCTGGCCGCCACCCCCCTCCTTTGCCTCCTCCACCTCCTCTTCCTCCTCCTCCTCGTCCTCCTCCTCCTCCTCCTCCTCATCTCCCCTGCCAGCCGCTGCCGCCTTCCTCCTTGGCTTGGTCTTCAGCACGCCGCTGCCGAAACCCTCGCCCTCGCCCCCGCCACCTGGCGCCTCGTCGTCAAAAGCGGTGAGGAAGGCCTTCTTCAGTTCCTCCTGCTCTTGCGCGTAGGTGCGGGTGGGGGGCGCCCTGGCGCCGGCAGGCCCCTCATCCTCCTCATCTGCACACCCAAGATGGGGAGCAATGCAGTTTTTTTTGGTTTCTTGTTGTTTACTACAAAGTTCTGACAGCAAGGTCAATTGAGTTGAGCAGGCGGCAAGGCTTGGCGTCGGGCAGCAAGGAGCGAGCACAGTGCATGGGTGGGTCGGGGGTTTGTGCCGCGCTCAGTGGCTCGGCACGGCACACAGCAGGAGGCAAGCAGCGCAGCACGGCAGGGCTGGACACATGAGGGATCAGAGCACAGCGGGAGCACAGCGGGGCAGGGGCACAGCAAAGCAGAGCACGGCCGGAGCACAGTGCAGCAGCAGGGCACACCAGTGCAGCAGCGCACAGATGAGCAGAGCAAAGCCTTCGTCTCACCCGCCCCAAGCTTCCGGTCCCCATCCAGGCCCCCCATACCTCACAGCAGTCCCTGTTCTTTGGGGCCTCCTTCTCACCCGAAGTGCCTCCCTCCAGCAGCGCCTGCTGGTAAATCACGTCCTTCAGAAACATGGGCTTCTCCTTCTTCCCCTTCTTCCCTGCACCGGCACCGGCAGGCAGCACAGGAGACGGTTCAGAAGAGGGGGGCAGGGCATTCTGGCAGGAAGAATGCGTCCTGCACCTCTTCCTCCCCTGCTTCCCTGCAGCAGCAAAGTGGACGTGCGGCAGTGCAGCGGGCATGCCGATGACAACAGCAGCGCCCGGCGCAGAAGGGTGTGTGCACTGCAGAATGCTGCGCCGCCTCTACACCCGCCTGCCTGCACTCCCCCTGCGCATCTCCAGCACCTCGCCCTTGCTGGCATCCCTTGCCCCCAGCGCACGCATCCCTCAACCCCACTGCTAAACTCTGCCATCCAGCCTCACCTGCCGCCGCCGCCTCCTCCTCCTCCTCATCGTCGCTGCTGCTGGAATAGAACTTTGTGTCAGGCTGGTAAATGCTCTGGTCGCGTGCCCGGATTTTCAGCAGCGTCTCAAAAATCTGGGCCTGAGTCTTATCGCTGATGATCTTTTCGGGGTCCTCATCGTCGTCGTCAGAGGAAGACTCCTCCTCGTCCCCACCCTTGGCGGCCGCCGTGGCCGCGCTGCCGCCGGCTGCACGCACACGCTCCTGCAGGGGTGGAGTGGGCAAGAGGCGGGTGAGCCAGAATCATAGCGGGTGAGGCAAGTAGGGTGCCCAGTGGGTGACATAATCAGGGTGGCCCCAGCTGCTTCACTGGTTGGCGCCAGCTGTGCAACACGGCAGCAGCGCCACGCTTGGCGGCGGCAGGAGCGCCACTCCCCCTGCTGGTCGCTTAGCGCCCCACCTTTGCTAGCTTGGCTACCTCCTCGGGGTACTTCTCCTGTAGGCGGTGCAGCTCCTCGCGCTTCTTGTTGTGCTGCAGAGTTGGTGGGGGAGGAGGGAGAGGCGGCGGGGTGAGCGTGGAAACCGACCACTGGCACCGGCGGCAGCAGTGGCGGCAGCTTGGCAGGGATGGCGGCGGGACTACCGCTGCTTAAGCTGCGCGTTGAATTGTCCACCGAGAGCTGCCTCGAGCTCGTTTCAGCGCAACCCGGTGCTTGCAGGCGTCCCGAGCCGCCGCCTACACTGGCCGCCACTCGCCTCGAAGCGCTTGGCGAAGTCTTGGTTGACACGAAGCTCTGCCTCCGCCGGCTGAGCTTCGTCGTCATCGAACAGCGGCTTAGGAGGCGCCATGACTGCACCTGGAGGCCAGCCGCAAGCTTCACTGCAATTGCTCTTCGGCGTTATATGTAATGTCACCGCTCCTGTATTGTGGCGCCCGCCAAGAGGCTAGGAAGCAGTTTTCGCAAATTTGCTGCTGAGCATGCTCTCGCCCAGTCGACTGCGCCGAGTGGTGATCGCCCCACGCCATCGTCGCTGCCATCGGCAATTAGCTTTTGATACAGCATCCCAACACCAGCCCGCCTGTCGCGCGCTGTCTTTTGCAAGTGCTGCTTGCTCAGCACTTCCGCGGCATGTCAAGCGTTCCAGTGCACCAGCATGCGCCCGAAAAGGCGCCTGAGCGGCGGCTCAGGCTGGTTCGAGTGAAGCGCAAGCGCGGGGCGGAGGCGCCAGAGGACCTCGGTGAGTGGCTGGGCACGGGCTGCTCATGAGAGTAGTGCAGCGTGCCGATGCGCCGGCTGCAGGGGGTGAGAGGCGTCAGAGTGGCGGCGGCAGACCATCACCGCCTGCTGCCGGCCCTGCCTCCTGTGCCTAATGCTGCAGTGGTAGAGGGCCTGGGCGCGCCAGGCAAGCGCGCTCATGTGACCCTCAGCAGTGTGATGGCGGGCCTGGGCCTGGCGCCGCAGCAGGATCCAGAACAGGGCAGCGCCGAAGCTGAAGCGGATGCTGAGGCGCCGCCACCGGTGGCGGCCCGGCGGCAGCGTTACCGCAAGCTTTCCACCCTGAGCGCCACGCAGCTGCGCAGCATCAACCGGCAGCAGCTAGACAGCCTGATGGCGGAGCAGCAGCAGGCAGCGGCGGCGCGGCGGGCTAGCGTGAAGGACAGCAACAGTGCAGCGGGCGGCGCCGCTGCGGCTGCCGCCGCGGCCACAGCCAGCCGCGCAGCGCAGCAGCTGCAGGCGGGGCAGGCTGCACGGTATGAACAGATCAAGCGGCGCCGTGGCCTGTCCAACTTCTCGGTGACAGAGCATGCTGCAGACCCGCTGGGCGAATTGGCTGCTGTGTACGATGTGGTCCGGCGGGACGCAGACTCAGAGCCCGGGTCATCGGCAGCAACGGCGCTGCCCGCAGGGGGACCCGGCAGCGGCGGCGGTGCAGCGGCGCGGCGGCCCAGCCGCGCGCAGCGTGCGGCGCAGCAATACGACGAGGGCACCTTGATGTGCAACTACATGCCGATGATTCGAGAGTACTTGGCTTCACAGGGGCGGGATGTGCCCGAGCCTGGCAGCGGCAGTGGCGAGGACCAACCGGCGGCACCAACAGCAGCGGCGGCGGGAGCAGCGGCGGCAGCAGCGGCAGGAGCAGCGGCGGCAGCAGGGCAGCAGGGGCGGCAGGGCGCTGAGGGTGTTGGAGAAGAGGAGGAGGCAGAGGAGGATGATTATGTGTACGATTTGTATGCTGCCATGTCGGAGGATGAAAGTGATGCACCAGCGGCGGGGACGGAGGAGGAGGAGTGGCAGGAGCTGCATGCGCGCGGCTGCGCTCCCGTGGTGCAGGTGAGCAGCGGGGTGGTCTCAGGGGGAGCAAAGCGGGCAGGGTAGGAGGGTGAGGCACCGGCTCTCGGCAGCCGGCGGCGGCATGCAGGCGGCAGGCGGCAGGTGGCGCCGGCAGGGGAAGTGCATATTGCGTTGTGGAGCCGGGCTGCCCCACTCCAAACCTCTCTCACTGCCTCTCATCCCCTCACGTGACCCTGCCCAGCGTGCTTTCCAGTGTGCCCAACATGTCTCAGTTGGTGGCACCTGGCAGCCATGCGTGCACCCAGCTCCCCTCCTTGCCCTCTACTTCCCTCTCTGGTGCCTCTCATCCCCCCTGCCTGCCTACAGCAGCACCAGCAGCACCACCAGCAGCACCACTGCCACCAGAAGCAGCTGCAGTTGCCTGCCTGGTGCCACCCTCCCGTATGCACACATCTCCCCTTGCTGTGCTGTGCCCCGCACGTCACACCCTTCTGCACACACCCTCTCCCTGCACGCACATCCCTGCACACACATCCCACATGCACACACCCTCTCCCTGACCTGCTGTGCCTGCTGTGCCTGCTGTGCCTGCTGTGCCTGCTGTGCAGATCACAGAGGACGGCACCTGGCTGGTGCTGGAGCAGGAGGATGGGGAGGAGTCGGGGGCGGACAGCGACGACTCAAATGCAGAGGGCTTCTATGCGCACGATTACCCGGGTGAGCCGCCGTGGTCGCTTGCTTGCTTGCTTGCTTGCTGCTGCGCTGCGCTCCCCCTGCTGTGCGTGCTGTGCTCCCCCTGCCCCTTACCGGCTCGCTCCCTCTGTCCTCGGCAGGGCTGTCGAACTGGTGCTGTGCGTACACATGGTTGCTGCCCTTTGCCGTGTCGGCGGGGCCGAAGGGCTGTCCGCAGGCAATGACCTGTGTTGTGCGCATTGCATGAGGGCTGGTGACCCACAACGCCCTCGACGGTGACCCACAAGGCCGTCCCTTGCAGCTCACCTCCCGGTCCTCTGATCTCTTCCCGAGGCCGTCCCTTGCAGCTCACCTCCCGGTCCTCTGATCTCTTCCCAAGGCCGTCCCTTGCAGCTCACCTCCCGGTACTCTGATCTCTTCCCAAGGCCGTCCCTTGCAGCTCACCTTCCGGTCCTCTGATCTCTTCCCCCACCCGCCCCTGCAGACGAGGCCTCCAACCTGGGCAGCTCCTCCGAGGACGGCGGGTACGACCCAGAGGGGGCAGTGCTCCACCGGGGGGCGGGCGCGGGCGGGGGGGCAGGGCCGCGCAGCGAGCACCGCAGCTGGGACGAGCGGAGCTACGGGTATGGCAGCGCAGGCAGCGACTACTAACGCTTGCGCCAACTCACTGCTAGCGCTGCGACATGCCTGGCCTTGCCTGAGCTGCTGGTGCTCGTCCGGCAATGCTGTGCTCTCGTGCAATGCTGTGTTCTCGTACAACCCACACGACAGACAGATCTCTGGCTTATTGGAACCCACACGACAGACAGATCTCTGGCTTATTGGAACCCACACGACAGACAGATCTCTGGCNCCCACACGACAGACAGATCTCTGGCTTATTGGAACCCACACGACAGACAGATCTCTGGCTTATTGGAACCCACACGACAGACAGATCTCTGGCTTCTCCCTGGCCCCAGCAGGCACAAGCGGGTCCCCTCGTCAAGGGCCCGGCAGCTGCTTGCAGGCCTGACGCTGGCACCCACTGCTAATGGCGTAACACCACATGCTAGATGTGACACCCGCTCTGCTCTGCCACACTGTTGCAACTCCTTGACCATTCACGCTTGGCGATGGGGCTACGCAAGAATTAAAAATGATGCGCGCACACATCGACACATACCACGCTACTGACAGACAAATACGCAACACTACTTGCGACTGGACGGTCGCACGCATACCAAATTCTGGGAGAGGGGCGTGGGAGGGCCCAAGGAACGGGGGAGGAGGGGGGGAACAAGAGAGAAGTGCTACATGCAGGGTACTAACGCAGGGGGGGAAGAGGGGAAAGAAGCAGGGAGGGGGGTGGGGGGGGGGAGTTGATTGTGCTGGTGAGGAAATCAATGGGGGGCCACAAGGGGTGGCCGCAGGTGTGTGAGTGTGTGTGTGCATCATGTATGTTTGTGTGGTGTGGAATGCCCTCACCGCGCTCTGAGGAGGCGACTCACTGGGTGCGGGTCCCGGGCCAGCAGGCAAAGCCCTGAGTGTGCCTGCTGGGCGCCCCACCACCCGAAAGCCGTTGGGAAGGAAGCAGAGGAGGTGTGGAGCAGGAGGGTGCAGGCTCAGCAGTGGAGGCACCGAGAGGAAGTCTGGTGGGCACTGTTGCGGACAGGCAGACCGAACAGCGTCGGGGTGCGGCAGTTCAAAGGGGTACGGTTGCAGGTAAGCGCTCGCGCCTTGTAGAGGGCGGCAGGGCGACGGACAGGACAGGATGGAGGTGGCTTGCATGCCGGGAGGCATGGCGAGGGGGGGAGGCAAGAGTGGTGGGGTGTGTGGGGTAGCTACGGGCTATAGGGGCGCCCCCACCCCAGGGCAAACAAAAACGGGCGCAAGGGCCCCTCAGGAAGCGCACGTGCGGGGGGGGGGCGGAAGAAAGAGGAATCATAATTCGTGGAATGTGTATTGAGGAGCAGCAGCAGCAGCAGCAGCAGAGCGGCGCGTATCCGATGCGCATATCCAACAATGGCCCAAGAGGGGAATCACAGGGTCACAGAAGGTTGGCAGTTGGCCCACATGCTCAAAACCCGGGGGGAAAACGGTGACCAGGGGCCCCTAGCAGACAGGCAGGAAGCTAATTGCCCCACTGCCCCTGAAAAGGGTGACCTGAGGAGCCCCTCTCAGATGACGTAATCCAGTTTGAAGAGCGTGTTTGACCGGAGGGGGTTGACTGGGTCAGATGACGAAGGGCGTGTTCGACCAGAGGTTTGACCGCGCGGTCAGATGACGTAATCCAGGATGAATCCCGACACCTGGTCCATCTCCTTGACCGGCTCCTCAAAATCGTCCAGCCGCTTGATCACGCGGGCAGGCACACCCACTGCGGGGCAGGTTGAAAGGCGACGAGAGGTGCAAAGGGGTGAAGGGTGAGTTGCCATGGTGGAGTGTGTGGGGAAGTATGGGGAAGCTGGGCAGCCGGAAGAGAGGGATGAGGGTGGAAGGGCGGGTTGCACTGGCGCAGGGGGCTTTGGTTGCAAGGTCAAGCAGGCAGCAGGACGGAGAGTAAGTCAGCACGGAGCGCAGGATGGCATGAGGGGTTGACGGAGGTAGGGGCTGGATGGAAGCGGCGTTTGGGGAGCAGGCTGCACCCTGCACCGCCTGGCCGGCGGCCAACACATTTGAGCAAGAATAGGGCTGGTGCGCTGGCGCTGCAAATGCTGCTGCTGATGATCTTGTTCTTGCGCACCTGCCACGACGTGCGGCGGCAGGTCGGTTGCCACCACGGAGCCGGCGCCAACCTTGGTGCAGTGGCCCACCACAACAGGGCCCAGCACGCTGCAGGCGGGAGAGGGCGTGGGACAGGTGGCAGCGAGTCAGCAGGCAGCGGTGAGCGGACTAACGCAGGCAGGCAGGGAGGCAGGCAGGCGGAGAGAGAAGGTCAACGCAGCCGCCACCATGCCTACACATATTGGCCGACATGCCAGCATTTGAGAGCAGCGGCAGGCGACGGCCCTCTGCAGCCACCCCAAGGCCCACCTTGCATCACCCACCGTCTTGCATACCCTCCCTCCAGCCCGCCCACTCGCCCGACCACCCAGTGTGCCCACCTGACGCCCGCCCCAAGCAGCACGCCGTTGCCCACCACCGGGTGGCGCGCCCCCTTGCCCGTGCCGCTGCCCCCTAGCGTGACGTGGTGCAGCATCGACACGTTGTCGCCCACTATCGCGGTCTCGCCAATCACGATGCCTGCAGACCACGGGGGACAGCAGAGGGGCGCAGCAACGGTGTGAGGAACACGGGAGGAGCAAACACGGCTAGCGGAACGCGGGCGGGGCGGGGCGAGGTGGGGCGCAGCAGCACAGCAGCTGGCGGCACGACCCTGCTGTTCAACTGCTAATCCTCTCCAGTTGCCGTCCCTTCCTCATGCCCTGCCCTCCCACCTTCCCACCACCCACCTGTGGCGTGGTCCATCATCACCCCCCAGCCCAGGCGCGCCGCCGGGTGGATGTCCACCCCAAACACCTCGCTCATGCGGCTCTGCAGGGCCACAGCCAGCGACTTGCGACCGCGCTGCCACATCCAGTGCCCCACGCGGTGCGCCTGGAGGGCCTGCAGGGAGCGAGGGAGAGAAGAAGACGAAAATGTGTTGGGCGCGGGCACAAGGGGCGTGAATGACAACAGCGGCAGCGCAGCAGCAGCACGGCTGCTTGCTTGCAGCCAATGTTCCGGCGTGCGGTGTACTACTGCTTGTGCCACTGCTCGCACAACCCAACCCCCAAACCCCAGCGCTGACCACAGGCCCCCACAATCCCTCCCACCGACCCACCTTGGCACCATCCCTAACCGCAGTGCCCTCATCCCTCCCACCCACCCACTTCACGCCATCCCCCTCCACTGCAGCCCTCTCATCCCTCCCACCCAGCCACCACCCACTGGCCCACCTGGAAGCCCTTGAAGAAGAGCAGCGGCTGCACATACGTCTCGCAGGCGGGGTCGCGGTCCACCACTGCCTGCAGGTCAGCCACCGCTGCGTCCACCAGGGAGGGGTCGTCCTGCGGTCAGGCAGGGGAGGCGGGGGCAGGGTTGGGAGGGTGAGGGGTTGGAGAGGTCAGGAGAGGAGGGAGGGAGCACGGCCCGACAGGCACAACCGCTGCATGAATGTTGCGGCGGTATGGGAACGGAGCACTGGACGCGGGGGCGGCAGCGCCACCGTCTCTACTCGATCACATGCCCGCAACTGCAGCACTCCGGCCATGTACCATCAGCACTCCACACACCCTCTCTTCCACACGCCCCGGCGCTCTGCACCCCCATGGAAACCCACCTCGTATGCCTCCACAAACAGGCGTGTGAGCTGTGTGCCCAACAGCGTGCTGCTCTGCAGCTTGTTGGCCAGGATGAAGGCCAGGCTGCGCGCCATGCTGCTGTGCATGATCACCGTCATGTGGGCAAACGACGCCAGGATGGGCTCTGCAACAGGCAGCGGCAAGCAGCGGGCACACAGTGCGGGTGAAGCGGGGATGCGGTACAGGCACACAGTTTGGGAATGAGACGCCAGGGGGCCGACGAAGCCGGCGGGCGGGTGAGCAGCGGCGGGATGAGGGCGGGCGGCGCGCAGCGGGCATGGCACGGGCGGGTGACCTGGCAGCAGCGGCCGGCAGCCTTGCGCCCACTGCGCTGCATCCTCATACCCAGCGCTGCACTCCCACGCACCGACCAAGAGCCCCACCGCGCCCCGCCCCCTGCCCGCTCGCCTAAGCCAGCCTCGCACCTTCGGCCGCCACATCGCGTGCATCTGCCTGGATTCGCTCCCATAGCTGCTGCTGGCCCAGCGTTGTGGAAGTGGCCTCCCACTTGTTGTGCCGAAGCGCATCTGCCGCCTCTATCCGCGGGGCCGCTGCAAAGGAGAGGTGGGCGTACAGCGCTGCCCAGTCAACCGTGCTGCCACGCGCCGGCAGCGGAGGGGTGGGCCGCGCATGCGGCGACGGAAGCGGCGGGGCGGTAAACCCCGCCGCCGCAGCCGCCGCCGATGCTGGGTTGCGGCGACAGGCGCTGTGCTGCTGTGCAGCAGACTTGGGCGTCGCTGGGGGCGGGCCAGAGTGAGGGGAAGAGGAAGAAGAGGCGCGGCAGGGCGATGACAAGTATCGGCGAGAGGTGCAAGGGATGGCAGGAGGGGCTTGCCAAGACCCCAAGCTCCCCCAGCTGCGCTGAGGGGCTGTGAGGCAGGTCTGTGGAATCATTGGAGGCTTCTTGGGTGCCAGGAGGTCGTGAGGGCGGCAGGAAACGAGTGGAGGCGCGGCCCCCAAGGCCGGCATGGCAGATGTACCGACAAACAACCCCTGCTGGCATGCCAGGTGGCAAACAGCGCTCGCTCGCTGTGTGGGCAAAGGGACCGTTATGCAACTCTCCCTGGTACCACCCACCTTCTGCAAGGGTGCCCGCCAGCCGCTCATGCCACATCTGCTCGTTCAGGCTCTGCGCAAAACGTGCCGCTCGGATGGCTACCGCCGTCTCTGCCGCCACGCTGCGCCGCCGGCCGGCGATGCTGCTGCTGCTGCCGCCACCCAGGCGGCCACTGCCCAGCTCCCGCTCTCGCTCACTCGCCACAGCGGGCGACGGCGGAAGGGGCTGTGCAGGGCGCTGCGACCAGCGGTGGCCCGAGCCCGGCGGCGGGGCGGCGGAGGCCGCTGCCGCTGCGCGGGGCGCTGGTCGCCCCGCTGAGCGGGCCGCGCTGCTTGGCCCCGCCCCTGCGGCGCATGGGCACGAGAAGGTGGTTCGGGAAGGCGAGGCATGCAGGCGCTGGGCAACGGGGCGGGAAGGCGAGGGCACGAAGCTGCATTTCGGGGCCCCACCTGCCATTGCTGCCATACTGGGCTTAGGAGGCGGAGGACACCTCCCTAGAGGCTGGCCTGTGGAGCAGAGCCTGAAGCAAGGGCTCCGGCTGGAGGGGCAGAAGGAGCGGGCCTTTCGGCTTGCTCTGGGCTGACAATAGCCTTGGCTGTGTAAGGTTTATTATAAAAGCCAAGAAACGATCTCAGAACGAGGTGATGCGAAGCTTCATTGGGGGCTGAAGGCACGATGAGGTCAGCCTCGCTTCCCCCACCGCACGACACTTGCTGAATGCTGCGTGACGCGGCGGACTTCCACAGTGATCACGTCAGAAAGTGTTTCACACGTTGGAAAACCGTCCCTCACACACGGTCAAGGGCGCTGCCATTGGCACATGTGCCAATGTGCCATTGCCTGGCCTCGGGCTTTGGGCGCCGTCTGCTGCAGGCGAGGCCCGCATGGCACCCAGATGAGCTGCCCTGTGTAAAAAAAGATGCAGGGTGTACACAGCTGTAGGGTGCACAGCAGCCACGCTGCTTTGCTTCCCACGACTGCAGCCATGGGAAATGCTGCTGTGCTGTCCGGCGCTGCTGCTCACCCTGCCAGGCAAAGCACTGTGCTGGGCTCCTCCGCAGAGTGCGCTGCGGCAACATTTACACTGCAAGGAAGATTACGCCCGCAGCACCTGGCAGTACGCCTGGTGTGCAGCACGCCCAGCACGACAGCATGTGAAAGTGCGACAGGCTCACAAGCACCTCCACATTTTGCAGCAGCAGCAGTGTCCAGCCCAGCTGGTGGCACGTGCTCTACCGTGCCTGCAGGCAGGCAGGCCTCTTTGCCTCGAGGCCCGCGTTTGGTTGGCGATGATGCCACCGCTGCTGCCCCGCTGCCGCCTGCTGCCCACGCTGCAGATGGCGGTGCCCTGCCCCTTCTCAAGTGAGGCATATAACCGATCTTTGATTTTGTCCCAAACCTTGCATGCTGCTCCACGGGGCAGGCACCAACCGGGAGGCAAGGCAATGCGCAGACGACAGGGCAGAGCGGGGCAGGGAGCATTGCGAGAGCTGTTGCTATGCTGTTGTATCAGAGGGACCGCTGCTGTGCTGGCAGCTGTGCTGGCTGCCCATTTGACAGCGGGCAATTGGAGGTGCATCCTGACTCGCACTGTAAACAATGTAAGAGCCGTGTGGGCAGGGGCGGTCACTGCCTGTCGTGGCGTCAGCCAGCAGGACTGCCGCCAGGCGTCCAGACGCTGGCGGCAACCCTGCTGGCACCTTGAAATTCTCGGGCAGGCGTGGCCGACCGGAACTTTGCACACCTTGCTACCCTAGTATGGGTTTTTGTTGCTCATTGTTGTCTTCTTTGCTGTGAAGTTTTCAGACATGGCGACCGCGGGCCGCTGGCGACCGGGACAAGACCTTCAGCATCGCGCATGCTGCATACTGCCCGCGAGTGGCCATCGGTCTGTCGGGCGCAGGCGGCAGGCGGTTGCACAGCCCAGCGCCTCGCTCCTGCAAGCAGCGGCTGAACTTGCGGGTTCCTCACAATCGGCGGATTTGCTGCAGCGCGCCGCCGAGATGGCAGCAAGCTTGTGGGCTGCTCCCGCAGCGGCAGCAGCGGCGGCGCCGGCAGCAGGGTCGGCCAGCGGTATCAGCAGCAGCCACGCACTGTTCCTTGCCGACCTCGCCACAGCGCTGCAGCCGGCCTGCTTCGACGAGGCATGTGTGCGAGCAAAGGACACGCTGCTAGTGAGCAGGTGCGCTGCCACTGGACGCCGGATGCCGAATGACACAGGCACGCTGCTGCCCTCGCCTCTCTCCCGCTGCCACCGCCCCTCGCCGCTCAACATGCCCTCTCCCTCTGCCCACGTTCTTTATTTCCTCCTCCTCCAGCCTAGTGGTGCCCCTCCTGGCGCTGGCGGCCGCGGTGTCCTACCTGCTGCGCCCACCCCCTCAAGGCAGCCTGGATGACGGCAGCGTGTTTGCAGACGAGTCCACCGGTGCGCTGGCCAGCGGCAGGCTTGCTGGCTTTTGGCTTTGGGGGATTTACAGTCTGAATTCCATAAAACAAAACGCGACACACACCCCTGGGCAGTGGGAACCGCCAGGGTTGCAAGCAGTTAGTCTCTCTGTGTGTGCGCCCCAGCGGCAGCGATCAGCAGTGCCCCAAGGAGGGGTTGAGCGCGGGCGCCTGGCCGCACGCCGAGCTGCACTGCACAGCGCAGCCGGGCAGCACGCCAGCAGCAGCGCCGTCGCAGGGCTGCACCCATGCCTGTCACACTTGCTGCCCAGCCTGCCTGCTAGTAGTCTAGTCGTTACAGCTTTTCACATCCCCTGAAAGGGGATTCAACTTCAGGACGAACCAAATCCTGAGAGGTTGACGAGGCATGCACCACAAGGCCCTGAAAACATGAAAACATGAAAACAGGGTCTAAAAACAGACTGGCTGTGTGAATCAACGAAAGTGTGGGTGCAGCACCGGGGGATGTATGAGTGGTCTAGCTGCTGATAGAGAAGKAATTGTTCCATTGCGAYTTGCTGGCTGCGGCCTCAAAGAGGTCGGGGCGGCCCTCGCACAGGCGGCGGAGCTCAGAGCGGGGGATCTTGGCAGACACGTCAGCGGCATACATGGATAGGAGAGAGGGGCGCGTGCCTGCCTGCCTGCCTGCCTGCTCTCCCATTGCAACGCTGGCCAGGCCTGTGTGCCATCCCAGCCACTGCTCCACGGGTGCTGCCTGCCATCATCCCATCATCCCATCACTCTGTTCATGCCACACACGCCCCCGCCTTGTCCCGCCTGCCGTGCAGGCACGCTGTTTGAGGCGCCACGTGGGGCAGCCCCCGAGCGGGACCGCAAGGGAGAGCTGGCCTTCCGGGTGAGCTGCTGCCTGTCTGTAGGTGGGTCACACGTGCATTTAATCAATCATTTAGATTTCAAGTTCAGGGGGAGCCAGCAAGGTGTCATGGAACAGGGTGGGGGGTGAGTGTGTCGGAATGTAGTTCAGCAAAAGCATGTGCTGCTCAATGAGGCAGCTGGGAGAGCTGGCCTTCCGGGTGAGCCGCTGTCTTGTCTGTCTGTCTGACTGTCTGCTGGTCTGTGGGTGGGTCTCACGTGCGTTCAGCACAAACCTGTGGTGCTCAATGAGACAATCAAGCTTGAATGAATGAAGGGAAACATTGGGATGCTGGCACGTGATGTAGGGGTGCTCTCTGAAGTGGGGGCGACACACAGTGCACCCTTTTGCCGGGAGGCTACGTGCACGAAGCCAAAGAGAGACGTACAGCAGTGTAGCGACAGCTGCTCAATGGATTGTGCCGTGGATCCAGGCCCCGACCTGCTGTAATCTTGTTGCTGCATTCCCCTCCTGTGCCACAGGCCGTCTCCTACACCCCGTGGCCGGTGGAGGAGGGTGTGGAAGGGGAGCGGCTGCGGCTGGATGTGGGGGTGGTGGGCGAGCGCCAGCCGCGCACATTCGTGTTCAGCAAGGTGGGCTGGTGGGTGGTGGCTACCGATTATGGAGGTGCAAGGGCAAGGAGCAGGGTGGCGAGGTATGG
>JTEE01000126.1:154530-164755 GCA_002896455.3 Chlorella sp. ArM0029B | reverse complement strand
AGCCCATCCTGAGCGGGGTGGCAGACGAGTACGCCGGCAAGGTGAGGAGGGTGGCAGAGCAGGGTGGGAGGGCGGGGGGCCAGAGCATTGATGGAGGGAGTGCGGGGCAAGTGGGGCAGGGGGCTGGGCTCAGAAGAGCAGTGCAAAGAGGCAGCATGTCGCGAGGCGTGGACCCGCTGCTTCAACAAGTGCTTCGCCCGTCCGTTTTTCGTTTCCTGTGATCAAGCACCCCGGCAACAGGCCTTGCGGCTGTCCCTCCGTGCCCCCCATACGAATGTGCCCTCCGCCCCCTGGCCCTCTCCCTGGCAGGTGCACCACGTCGCACAACATAGAGATTGCTACTGAGGAGAGGCCCAGGCCTTGCCCCTCACCCCTTGCTGTGCCCCCTGCCCTCGCTCACCCCCGCATGCGCAGGTGCACTACGTTGAGATCGACATTGATGCCAGCCCAGACATTGCCGAGGGGGCGGGTGTCAACGGCACGCCCACCGTGCAGGTGAGTAGCGCAGCCGCTGCAGGGGGGCTGCCATGCCAGTCTAGCCTGGTCTACTCTAGCCGATACAGCGTGTACACGTCACTGCTTTCCATGCTGGGAGGGTTTAGCTTCTTCAGAGGATTCATCTGCAAATCTGCCGTGCTGCTGCTGGGGCTGCCGTGCTGCTGGGCTGCAGCCGGCCTGCTGCTCCAGGGCACCTGCTTCCCCTGATGCGCCGGCCACCGGGCATCGCGATATTGCGTGCCTACTCCAACCCCTTTGCCCCAATCATCACGTGGGGAAGTGCCCCTTCTCCGCTTCCCTCCACGAACCAAGCAAGGCGCGGATCCCCATACTAGCATCCCTTTCTTGATTACATGTATGCCCCTCCCTCTGCCCACCGTTTCTCCTCCCTCCTCCCGTCCCCACTCCCCTCCCGCAGATTTTCAAGGACAAGGCGATGGTCAAGTCGATGCCGGGCGTGAAGATGAAGCGCGACTACCGGGCGGTCATCGACCAATTCCTGCCCACCCCCGTCAACGCCTAGGCAGCAGCATTGCGCGTGTACTGCCTTGCCTGCCTGTGCTACACCAGCGCCTCCCGCATCGCCTAGGCAGGCTGGGCATGTACTGCCTGCGCTCACACCAGGGCCGCCCCGTCAATGTCTAAGCAGCTTGGGTGTGCACCGCCTGCAGTACACCAGCGCTCCCCCGGCCTCTGCGCTTCAGGCATGCCCCGTCAGCTTGAGGCAGCGCCCGACTTGGTAGGCCAGGGGGAGCCCTTGCATTGACCACCCGCATATTTCATTCACCTTTGATTATCTTTCCGATTGATTCTGAAAGTTGCCTGCCCCACCCCTTCCTCACACGGCCCCCTGCACTGCACTCCTCCGTCCCTCACCCGCCTACCTCCCCGCCCCTCTGCCCAGCCCTGGTCAGGGCGGCTGGCCTGCTTGCCTGTGCTGCCGGCATCTGCGGCAGCAGTATTGCAACCCCAACCCTTCTCCCGCTGCCTTGCCCCTCCCCTCCCTCCACTCTGGCTTCCCATGTCCCCGGTGTAAGCCGCTTGCCAGTGTTTTATTGCTCCCCACACCTGCCGATGCCCAGCGCTTGATTTCATGCCAGCCTCCTCCCTTCACCCGGTTCTGCCTGCCTGTCATTCCCCTCGGGTGTCTACTACAAACGCGCAGCAAGGCACATTGCCACAACAACAAAAACAATCAACAAATACACAAAAGAACAGGGCAGGGCAGGGGGAGCGGGTGGAGTTCTTTGGGAGGCTGGCGGGCCAGGACGCCCACATCCCACACACAAAATCAGGTAGCGGGTGCAGTTTGGCGGAAAGGCAGGGCAGGGGAGTGAGGCAGCGACGGCATGGCCGCTGGCTGCTCCTTCCCCCCGAGGAGGCGGGCCCAAGCGCTGGCTCCCTGCAGCCTGGCCTTTGGGGCAGCTGTCCAGGCGGTTCCTTCAATCTCACTACTCTGAGCCACGCCGCTGCTGCCGGCGCTGCTGCCGGCGCTGCTGCTGGGCAAACTGAGGCTGCACAGCCTGTCTAGGCGGCCACAAAATCTCACTACTCTTGAGCAGCCGCCGACGCCGCCGCCGCTGTGGGCGGCTCCAGCGCGACCTCCAACCCCGGCGCCCCCTCCTTAATCTCGGCAACCTGCGCGCCATACACAGCGGTCCCCCACAGCTCCAGGCGCTCCAGGCGGGGCAGCCCCGTCAGCAGGGTCACGTCGCGCCCCGTCAGCGCCAGCTCAACGTTGCCGCCCAGCGCCAGCGTGCGCAGCGTGGTGGCCTGTGCCAGAGCGGGGGGCACCGAACGCAGGCGGTTGTCGGAGAGGTCCAGGTGCTCAAGCTCTGCAGTGCAGGAGGGGGAGAGGGGGCGCTGGAAGAGGTGTCAAGCGGTAGTGAACACGAACATGTCTTTTCAGATGGCAGGTGGCTGTGTTGGAGTGCTCCGCTGCTGAGGATCTGCAGGAGGGGTGAGGAGGGAAGCAGGTGTTCAGTGTCATTCAGTGACTTGCGTGCATCCATGGCAGCCACATGGTGAAGTGCTCCCTCTGCAGTACCATGCAGTACCGCATTCATTCTTCAAGGCAAGGAAAGTGTCTGAATCAGGGTGCCGGCGCGGTGGCACATCGCATCGCAGCACAGCACAGCACAGCACAGCATGCTGGGTGTGGTGCGCCTCCTGCTCGCAGGGCAGCACCCATGCACGCCCCCACTCATGGCATGCTTAGGCATGCATTGCCCCTATGCTTGGGCAGCCCTACCTTCCAGGTACGCCCCCTCCGGCAGCTCCCGAAGCCCACAGTTGCCGAGCAGCAGACTGGTGATGCGTGGCCCCGCGCTGAGTGCCACACCCAGCGGCCCTGCTGGCCCCAGCAGGCAGCGTCGAATGCGAAGGTGACACAGCTGAGGCAGCTGAGGCAGGGCTGCCCGCAGCACCGCCGCCATGCCGCCCCCACCCTCCTCCTCATCTGCCGGCCAGCAGTCCTCCAAAACCAAGTTGCGAACGCAGAGCAGCGCTGCCGCCTGCTGCTCCGCCTCGTCTCCCCCATCGCCACCGCCGTGCTCTGGCGGTGCCCAGGCCTCTTTCGTGAGGGAGCACTTGGCGAGGCCCAGCTTGTTCAGGCGGCCCCCCGCCGCACCCGCCGCGCGCAGCAGGCCCAGCATGCCCGGGCTGCGCTGCTGGCACACGCCGCGCGTGTACGCCTCCTGGTTGTCGCAGCAGGCGCACTTGTAGCACTCCAGCCCCACGGGGGTCTCGGACCCTGCCTCCACAAAGCCGCGCAGGACGCCAGGGGCAGGGCCCGGGCCTTCAGTGGAAGCGGGGACCTGCGGGACAGTTGGCGGCAGTGGAATCGGGCAGGAAGGGGTGATGGCGAGGAGCAAGCAGCAGGCGGGCTGCTGGGCCTGGTGCGCAGAGCGGAGCGGAGCAGAGCCAAGCACGGCTGGGCCAAAACGTCAGGACATTGCCTGCGCATGCCACCACTCGGTTGCAGCCCATCTGTTCTGGTCCTTGCTGGCCGGGCCGTGTCCCTCAGCACGGCTTCTCCAGCCCCTGTCCAGGCGTGCCACTTCGCACATCGAGCGCCCAGCCCCTGTCAAGGTGTGCCAGCTCACCTCACACCTAGACGGTGTGAACTGGCCTGGCACACCTAGTAGGTGTGCCAGTTCACCCCTGCGCACGCCATCCCCTGCGCCCGCCACCTCACCTGGAAGCCCGTGGAGCACATCTGCATCTCATTGACGCTTTCAAAGCCCGGGCCGAACAGGCGTAGGCCTTCAGGCCGGCTGCTGAGCTCGTGCACGCTGAGCTTGCTGAGCCGGGGCAGCGCTGACAGGCAGTACAGCCCGCCAGCTGGCAGAGGCTCCACGCTGTACAGCACCACAGTGTCCAGCCCCGCCAGCTGGCAGAGGGAGGCCAGCCAGTCGGGGGGCAGGCGCTGCACGCTGAGCAGGAGGCCTTGCAGGGAGGTGAGCGGGCACAGCGTGGCCTCCCCGCTGCCAGCTGGCAGCTCGCACCGCCCTTCTTTAGGAAACATGGTTATGTCGGGATTCGACAGGTTCAGGGTCTCGAGGGCGGTGAGCTCAGACAGGGCCAGGCAGTCTGCCTTGCTGAGGGGCAGGCCCCACGCTAGCATCTCCAGGTACCGCACGCCCGACCCACGCAGGCTGCCCAGCAGGCCCGCCAGGCGCCCGGCCAGGCGCACATACTGCGCCGGGCCTGGGCGGCCCTGGTGCTCCGCTAGGGGCTCGCCTTGCTGCCCCACTACCTCCACGCCATCCTCCCCCTCTGCTCCTCCGTTGCCCTGATCGGCGGCGGGTGCTGGCATGCCGCTCTCAATTGACACTTGCTCCACCATGCCGGCCACCCGCTGCAGGCGCCCAGCATGCTGCTCGCACCAAAGTGCCAGGTCAGCGCTGCCCAAGGCCGCCACGTCATCGCCGGCTGCCACTTGGATGGCGTCCCAAAGCGGCGCTTGGGACCAGAAGAGGCGGCGGAAGCGGCGGCACACAGCGGTGAGGGAGGGCCTGCGCAGTGGGTGGGTGGGTGCAGGGGGAGGAGGCGTGCCGAACGTGAGATGTGCTTTTACAGGCGAGGGCAAAAGAGCAAAAGAAAGAGCGAAACTCACCCCTCAGTGCGCTCAGCTAGGACAAACACGTGGCCCAGCAGCTCGTCAGGCAGGTCTTGCAGGCCGAGGGCGGGGGCGCCGCTGCTCCCGTCGCTGCAGCCGACGCAGCCGCCGGCGCCGCCTGAGCCACTTCCGCTGCTGTCGGCGGCAGGGCCCGCTGGAGCCTCGCGGCGCGTCCCGCTGGCCGGGCTCATTGGGACGTCCATGGTCGGGACAGCGACAGTGGAGGCGCCCGACCCCATGGATGCCCGACCCGTCCGCGGGAGGACAGCCCGCAAATCAGTCCACAACGGGAAGTGTCGCCTGGGAAGAGGCTGGCGGCGGGCGATCAATGAGGCGCGAGGGAGGCAGCGCTTACTCAGCCGCAGGATCCAGGGTCACGCAGCACACAAAGCGCGCCGCCAAGCAACTTCTGGCGATGCAAACTGTGGCTTACAATGTGGGTGTTGCGGTGCATCAGCCACAATCATAACAAGTGGCAAGCAAAGCAGGGAGGAGGCAGCTGCGGCTGCATGCCGCCCCTACCCTCCCTCCTTGGTTGTCCTGACTTGCACCCTCGTTCCTCGTTTCAGGCTGCAATTCTCCCATCATCCCCACCCTCTGTGTCTTCCCCCTCCCCCTCCTCATACCCAGAAATCCACAGTGCCGCCGGTATCCCTCTCAGCTGGCAGTGGCGCCTGCCCATCCCTCTTCAAGACCGGTGTCCTATTGGTGTCACGATTCTGGGCCGGGCTGCTCAGCCTGCCACAGCCTTTCAGCATCAGCGACAGCTGCATCACTTGCTTGCAAACGCAGCTAGAGAAGTGTCTGCTAGTCAACGGCGTTGCACAAAGACTCTCTGTGCGCACTCCACCTGCCGGTCCCTGCCAACTGTCCTCGCAGCGGCGGCGGTGGCGGGGCTGTGACCAGGCGCRTTCTGCAAGCTGGCACAGGGCGCATCGGTCGCTACAGGGCTGCGCGACAATCAACATCCAGCAGTTTTACATCGCTTGGGCAATGTCGCACAGCGCTGCGGGCCGCGCCCAGCGAACAATTGGCGGCTGGTGCCACGGCTGCGCGGGCTGGCTATGCTTGGTAAAAGCACACGTTTGCAATCCCGCGAATCGATTTGCAGCGGGTGATGCCGCGCGCAGCAGCTCCTGGGCAGCGCCGCCTGCTGCCGCGCTGCCTGCCGCCTGCCGCGCGCAGCGCAGCGTGCAAGGCTCGAATTGCAAAGACGCACAGTACTCAAACGCAATGCAGGGGAGCTGTCTGGCAGCCTGCTGGCATGTGTAGTCAATGTTTAGAGTGGAGCAGGGCCTGGCGCACCCCGGCTCCCCCGCACATGCCGCCAGCCGTCGCCGTGACACACGAATGGGGCAGGGGGCAGGGAGGGTGGGTTTTGCAGGACGATCAGCTGGCAAGCAGGTGAAAAGCTTTGTCTGGGGTGTACCCAGCAGGGTTGAGCACACGGTGACTGCATGCCCCGCCCCCGACTGCCACCCTGCCACCTTCCCGCCGCCCGTGACACCCAGCCCGCCAACCGCCAGAAGAGGGAGTGCCAGCGACGGCGAGGCGCACACGGCGCGCCTGCCAGCCCCAGCGGGGACGCAGCCGGGCGGAATGCCTACCAGCCGAGTGTGCTGAGAGACGTAGGGAGCGGGGAGCAGTAGGGCAGGCATCGGGCAGCAGGCCTGACAGCCTACAATCTCCCCGCCCAACACCGCCTCCCACCCACCCCACCCCTCGCATCCCGCCAAGTTCGGGCTGCCCTGGCTCGCCCCACAGCCCGGGCACAGGGGGGATTTTGCCTTTGGGATGTTATAAACAGTACTGCCAGCCTTGCAGCGGCGCCAGCTATCGCGGCTTCCCAAAAAGCGGCGGCTCCCAAGGCGGGCGGCAAGAAGGGCGGCAGCAAGGGAGGCAAGAAGGGCGTGACATTCGCCGAGGAGGAGGAGCAGGAGGGCGGCAGCATGGGGGGGCAGCCGTTACTTCGCCCTTTGTATTTCACTCCTACTGTGCAGATAAGGTGGATCGGGGTAGCAGCAGCAGGGCAACCACAACACAGTGTGGGCAACGGCAACACCCACCATGCGGGGTCGGGCGCTCGCCGGCAGCGGGGCTGGCCGCCGCCTGCTGCCTGTGCTCCCCCACTCATATGTTCCTGCTTCTGCGCTTCTGGGCTGCGCCTCTGTGACAGCTAGTGCCACTGGGAGAGGCTGGGAGGTGGATGGGCTGGGCCCTGCCTGAACCAAGTTGAACCAAGTTGCAGCCCGTGTGCCGCCTGGCCCCGCTGCGCAGCTGAGCAGTGCCTCCGATGGATCCCCGGCAGCGTTCGCAGCATGCACAATGCGAAACAATCATGTTGATGGGGTGGCCTTCAACGCGGTACCGCCCCCTGTACCGCCCATGTGAGACTGTTGTCCAGGGCCGCTGCAGAGGGGTAGCACTATCATCCAGGCTGTCGCATGCGCCCGAGGTTCATTCGCTGTCCACACTCCACCGGCGTTCAGTCTGTAAATCCCCTTCCACTCAGGGGCATTCAGGGCATCTTTGAAGGGGCGGGGGCAGGGGCGGGGGCGCGCTGGGGCGGCGAGACCAGGCCAGCCGCAATCGGCTTTGCTCGCACCAGGCGCCCACGGGGCCTGGCAGCATCCATCTCAACTCAGGGTGGGTCATGAATGGCTAGAGGGGCAGCGAAACGGCGCGCGAAGCTGCCAGTGAGCGCCGGCAACGTGGCCGAGAGGGGCCCTTCGGCGGCTTGGCCCGGCGAATCGCGGATCTTGGAGGCTCCCCAGGCGCGGGTGCTGGATCACAGACTCACAAGAAAGCGTATGCCCCCCCCCACAGGCTTTCGGAGCGCAAGGGAAAGCAGTGATCAGCCGGGAAAGCAGTGATCAGCCGGGAAAGCAGTGATCAGCCGGCGCCTGGCGGCAGGGGGCGGCGGGCCAGCGGCGGGCCTGCAGCGGTGTGGCCCTTGCTACGCTTGATTGCGAGGCTCGACCCTTGCATCTGGAAGCCTTGGCAGCGGATCTGAGACCAGGTGGGGCCTTGCTGTGTGTGTGTGCTGGCATGCGGTCAATTCGAACAGCGGAAAAGCACCGGGCTGCCTGCTGCTGCCGGGCCGGGCATCCCACCCCACCGCCCCTCTCCTCGCTGCCTGCTGCAGGATGGGCAAGCACTCGTACTGTGTCATCTGCGGCAAGCACTCGTACTGTGTCATCCGCGGCTCCCCTCAGCTGCGCTCTGCTGCCCGCACACTGGCGCTTGGCGAGGAGCAGCAGCAGCAGCAGGCGGCAGATGACAATGCAGCGCCGCCCAGCGTGGCACAGCAGCAGCAGCAGCAGGCGGCAGATGACAATGCAGCGCCGCCCAGCGTGGCACAGCAGCAGCCGCAGCAGCCGCAGCAGGAGGAGCAGGAGCAGCAGGACGCCCCATCACCTGGCAGAGGGCAGCGGCGACCGCGCTCTGCGGGCACAGCAGTGGCACCGCCACGCACACCCCTCCCTTGTTCCCTGCTCAGCCCGCCTCCCTTTTCCTCCCCTGCACCCTGCACCTGCCCCGCAGGTCTCACCGCTGACGAGCGCACCCGCCGGCTGCATGCCCGCACGCTGGTGGTGGCGAGGCTGCTGGGCAACACAGTTGATGCCCCTGCTCCCGCCCCCGGCAGCGCCACCCTGGGTGGCTTCCCCGCTGGGCTGCTGCGCGCCATGGCCGCCAATGCCGAGGTGCGGCTGCGTATCTTGGAGGCGCTGCCGCCTGCACTGCGCCACCTGCTGAATGAGCGCGCCCTCAGCTCTGATGTTGTGGAGCTGGTGTTTGCTGTGATCCACTCGCGGTTGGGCTCCCACTTTGACCAGCCCACGCTGCAAGGCAGCCTCACCCGGGTTGCCTTTGCGGCGGGGCTGTCGGCACAGTCCGAGGAGGAGCGCGGCTGGCGGCTGGCCCCCATCAGCAAGTCGTATGCCTGCCACCCGGAGGAGGGCGATGCCAACGCCTGGAACAACGCCAGCACATTGCCGGGCGGCCCCCGGCAGGGCCGCCACCAGCAGATGCACGTGGCACGTGCGCTGCGTAAGGCTGGCGCCACCTCACTCGGCGGCGGGCAGCGCCAGGCATACCAATGCGCACATGAAAGCATGAGCTGCCGGGCTTTCGACTAGCTTGGCAGACACTGTGCATTGCTGCTGCTGCTGCTGCTGCTGCTGTACTACTGATTTATGCTGCTGCTGATGTATTATGCTGCTGCTGCGGTTTGCTGCTGAGCGCGTGAGATGCGGCCGCCAGCCACGTGCACGCTGCGGCCAACGGCACCCCTGCCGCCCCTCAAGTTGTAAACATGGTTGCACAGTTGTGGCACTATGAGGAAGGTGGAATCAGAAAGGAAGGGGAAAGAATGGTGAAGTCATAAAGAGGTGGGCAGAGCAGCTGGGCAGGCCAGTTGCTCACCGGGCTGCCGCTACGGCCAGGCGGGTCCCGGGGCGGCAGCAGCAGGCGGCTTGGCAGCGGCGGCAGGGGGCGCCCGCCACTCCAGCCCCTCTCGGTAGACTGCTTGGGCACTGCTGGGTGCGGGGACAGTGATAACGCGCACTATTTTGCGAGTTTTGCCTGCACCATGTGGACCATGTACATGGCCCCATCCGGCACCCGGCCTCACCGAGAGAATTGCTCCCCCCGCGGCTATAGATGCCCCAGTATGTATACAAGACGGGTGCAAAGTGGGAGCAATTCTCTCCGTGAGGCCGGGTACCAAATAACCTCGGGCGATTGCCCCTGCTGTGGCATGCTGAGTGCTACCCCTCTGGGCCGCTGGGCGACTTTCACATCAATTTCGGACCCCCCGGAAACCACTGGAGGCACCGCCGAGCAAAGGCGCAACTTGCGTGCGTTTCTCGCACCACCCTACCTCCCGGCACAGCGCAAGATGTCTGGAGCAAGCCTGTCGCTGGCCCGCGGCCGCGCTGCGGTCCCGCAAGCGGTGGTCAGGACCGGCCCGACTCGAGCCACCGGTTTCGCAAGGTTAGAGGCGCCCGGCGGGTACAGGACGCTGCCTGGGTGGCTGCACGGTACCAGCCGGACAGCACGCCGCACCCTGGGGCGCCGCCCTGGGTGCACCTCGGGCGGTGCCCGCCCGTCAGCGAGACGTTGGCCTTGCTCGCACCCTGCCCCTGGCTCTGCACAGGGCAAAATATATATACATTATTAATGCTTATTCTTACGTGTCCTTGCAGCAGTGAAGAAGGAGGCGCGTGCCATCTCCTTCAGCAGCAAGGGTGAGAGGGCGCTGCCTGCGCTGCCGAGCAGCCGCATTTATGTGTGTTACAATTGCCCTGCTTCATTGGCCTCTAAGAGACCTGGACAGGGGGTGCTTCGGCTATGCCAGCCTGCCTTCCGGTACGCCCACCCTGCCGGGCACATCCTCCTGGAATGCCGCTCCTGCCTGTCCCCCGCTCGTCAGCAACGCGGCGTCGTCGTGACGTCCTCCCACCCCTTGGCTATGGCAGAATCCCTAAGATATCAGCTAGTAGTAGTAGTAGTATTATTATTATTATTATTATTATTATTATTATTATTATTATTATTATTATTATTATTATTATTATTATTATTATTATTATTATTATTATTATT
>JTEE01000126.1:107367-119187 GCA_002896455.3 Chlorella sp. ArM0029B | reverse complement strand
GCCCCCTCCATCCCACCTGTGACCCCCTTGATCTCCTTGACCACCGCGTCCCCTGCCGCCGGGCTCAGCTGCATCGCCTGCTTCACCGCCTCCAGCAGCCTGCTCTCAGGGTGGGCCTCCCCCTCTGCCAGCATGGCGCCCTTGCCCTTGCGGTCGGGCACCTGCCCCGAGGGGGGGATGGGGCAGGGAGACGGCAGCAGGTTGAGCAGCCAAAGTCAGGAGGGCGGGGTCAGGGGAGGTGGTGATGCGAGGCAGCCGATGCCCATCCAGCGGAGGGCGGCGAGCAGAGAGAGGCTTCTGCCGGGAGCAGCACGGGCGGCAGCACTGCCCCCATTTGCCACATATGCCAGAAGCGCAGCACACTGAACAGAACGGGGAGGCAAGCGTTGCATTGCACAGCAGCAACCGGCCGCTTGTGTGCCCGACCCAGTGCAGACCACGCCCGGCGCTGCCAGCTGGCAGTTGCGGCCCCGCACAGCATCGGGGGGGGAATAGCTTACCGCCAGGCGGGGGTCTGCCAAGGACACAAAGTGGAGGGAGTCTCGCAGCATGCACACCACCTGCAAGCAAGCATGAGGCGGGAGGCAGCAGCTGACAAGCTTGTTTGTAAGCCTGAAAGCGTGAACACAGAGTGGGGTGACCCTTGCAGCATGCAGGCCACATGCGAGCATGGGAGAAGCATGTGGCGGGAGGCAGCAGGCAAGCTACGGCAAGGTGGAAGTGAAGGGAACGAAGCACACGTCCCGCAGCATGCGCACCACCTGCAGGCAGACGAAAGTACTGGAGCAGGAGGAAGCGCACATTTTTGAGGAGGGTGGGCTGCCCTGTCCAGCTGGCAGGGCCTCACCCCACCCTCCGGGGCCACCCTGCCCCCACATCAGGCAGACTGCCCGGCTGCTACCCCCATGGCCCCACGATGAGACCCTCTCTTTGCCGTGCTACCACAAGAGTGCTCCCACACGAGTGCCCACCCCGCTCAGAAGTGTCCCACCTGCTTCAGCTCGGCGCCGGGCGCTGCGTACTGCAGGAGAAAGCGGGCCACGGCAGGCAGGTCCTCCGCCTCTGCCGCCTGGAAGCGCTCCAGCACCGTCCCCACCACACGCGACTGCAAGAAGGCAGGGCGTGGTTAAACGTGAGATAGCCATCTGGGGCAATGCAGTGGGACCGCTCCAGCACCGTGCCCGCCACGCGCAACTGCACACGGATGGGTGTAAGTCACTGACATGTGAATGGCAGTCTAAGGGAGGGGAGGACATTGAAGAGCAATCTAGCGCGTGCCCACCACACGCGACTGCAAGAAGGCAGGGCGTGGTCGAATGTGGAAGGGTCATCTAGGGCAGTGCAATGGAACCGCTCCAGCACTGTCCCCGCCGCGCGTGACTGCACACGCATGGGTGTGAGTCACTGACATTGAATGGCAGTCTGAGAGAGGGGAGAACATTGAAAGCAGTCCAACACGTGCCCACCACACGCGACCGCAAGAAGGCAGGGCGTGGTCAAATGTGCAAGCGCCATCTGGGGCAGTGCACTCAAAGCGCTCCAGCACTGTCCCCACCACATGCGATTGCGGGGGAATGGGAGGGGGGATCAAGCGGCATTCAAACGGGAGACGGGGAAAGTCGCCGCTTGGACCCCAACACTCACCTGCTGCTCCGGAGTGAGGCAGAGGTTGGAGAGGGCCTCGATCGAGGGCAGGATGTTGGCTGGCTCTCCCATCATGCCCTCCAGAGTCTCCAGTATCATCTGCGCTCGACAAACAAAAGAAGAGGAGGAGGAGGAGCAGGACCGGTGGATGAGAGCTGGCTCTCCCTTCGCGAAGCTCAAGCACGACTGTCCATTCATCTCACAAGAGAAGGGACGAGGAATTCGTATTATGCCTCTACCCACGCAACCCAGACCTCCCAGATTACCCCCCGCACCTCGTAGCTCCCCTCTGTGGCCACCTCTAGCAAACGCGTGATATTTGCAGCGCCTGCCCCCCACTACACAACAGCCGGCGTCCTGGCACGCTGTCCCTGCCACTCCATTACAAAAACCAGGCTGCTTCCACACCACCCCCCACTCGCTTCGTAGCTCTCCTCCGTGGCCACCTCTGGCAGGATGGTGGTGTCCCCCTTGCATCAGCCACAACCCCTCCTAAAGCAAACAATGCAACTGCATCCCCGCACCTTGTAGCTCTCCTTTGTGAGTGCCCCCGGCATGCGAATGCTGTGCACAATACCTCCCACTCCGCTTCCATCACCCCACAACATAACAGCAGACTGTAGTGCCTTCCCAGCCCCCCACCCCCAGCTCGCCTCGTAGCTCTCCTCTGTGGCCACCTCTGGCAGGAATGTGATGGCCTCCCGTTTCACATGGTCTGGGCACACAGGCAGCCTCTCCACCAGGCGCTCCGTCAAGCCCTGCGGGTCAGCCACGTGGTCCAGCCTGGCAGGGTGTGTGGGCGGGCAAAAGAGGGCAGGCGGGGTGATGCAGGGGAGGGGGAAGCAGGGCGGTGGGAAGGGGTGATGCGGCTGCGGGGATGTGAGAAGCTGCACCCCTGGATATAACATGACTAGTGATCATGAGAACGTCAGGCCCTGCAGGCCCGCCACATGATGCAGCCTGGCAGGGTGGGTGGGCGAGCAGGGTGGGAAGAGGAAGGGGGGCAGGTGGGGTGAAGCAAAGGAGCAAGAAGCAGGGCCTTGAGAACAAGTGGTGGAGCTGCGTCCTTTTTGTGGGGGGCATGAACACCTGGGCGCCGCGATTCGGGTGGACTCGATTTACAACGAAGCACTCAGTGCTGCCAGCACTGCCAGCACTCAGCAGGGGCTGCCACATGGCCCAACCAAAAAGCAACCACCCTTCTCCCTCCTGTCCCCCACCAACGCCCAACAACTAGCCGCCCACCCATCCAGCCCGCCCACCCACCCMCCATCTGAACTGCCCCAGAATGAGACCTGCCAGCACCGCCTCCTCCCCCTCCGCATCCTGGAACTCCGGCAGGCGGTCCAGCAGCTGCTGCGACACGTCAGCCTGCAGGGGTGCCAGGTCAGCAGGATTGCCAGGTCAGCAGGGATGCACATCCTGCGGTTCAGGCAGGCAGGCGGTGCAGCGGAAGCCTGCTGCGACATGTCAGGCGCACATGGCATGACCTGGCGCTGCGTCTGCTGTGCCACATCACCCGGAAGCTCGGGCACATGGGTTTGCACCATCGGCTGCTTCTGGGCCGCTGCTGGGTGCATGCCCGCTGGTGGTGCCCGTCTGGCCTGCAACCAAGCCCTGCTAATGCAGCACCCATGATGATGCTCGTTATCGCCACCCCAACCTGCCCGCCTGTTTACAACAGTCCGCCCGATAGGGTAGGGTTAAGGGTGTTGGGTTTCACTCTACCCTACCCTATCGGTTGATACTAGCCCCTGGCCACCCTGGCGGGCCCACCTGCAGCGCCGACACATTCAGCAGCACCCGCGCAAAGCTGTCTCCCGTGATGGGGCCATTCTGCATGCAAGGGTCGTTCGAGTGTTCATTCGGTTTAGAGCGCTGCAGCAACACAAAAGTGTGCCGCAGATGCAAGGGCCACGTGTGGGAAAGGCGGGAAGGGGGCAGTGGGTCAGCCAGAGGCACGGGGCGTGCGCTGCATAGTTTGCTGCACATTCACAGCCATACAACCAAGTGCGAGCTAGAGTGTGCATGTGCAGAAGGCCCGCTTGCACCAAGCCAGACCCCATGCCTCTAATGACAATTCACTTGTCTGTGAGCCTTCCTGCCTGTCCCCCTGCCTGCCTGCATGACCAACCAGCAACGTGCCCAACTGCACGACTGCACGCTCTCCTGCCCTCCCGTGCACCCTGCACCTTTGCTTCCCGCACCCCTGCCCACACCCGCCCGCCTGCACCCACCCACCCCTGTGACACTCATGGGCCTCAGCGCCGCATGCAGCACAGACACATCAGCCAGCCGCTCCTCCAGGCCCCTCACAAAATCCGCCCTCAGGTCTGAGTTCAAAGTGAGTCGCTGCTCCAGCAGGCGCCTGCCAAAGAGGGGTGAGCAGGGAGAGGCAAGTGGGTGCAAGTGGCAGGGAGCGGGTGGTTGGGGTCGGCAGGGAGGCGGGGAGGCAGCAGCGGCAGGCAGGTGGGTGCTGCGCCAAGTGGTGGCGCCCGGCGCCGGCATTTTGTTTGACAGCACGGAGTAGCCCGTGTACTGTTGAATGTAACTCCCGTATCACCCACCTCAGCTTGCGAGGGTCCTCTGCCTCAAACTCGTGACCCTCCCGGCTGCTGGTCAGGCTGCAGTCCGCTTGGGCCAGCTGCAGCAAGGGGCAGACGGCAAGGGGCAGGCGGGGATCGGGTGGGCTCAGGCCCGCTGGTTGGGGTGCTGGATGGTCAGGGATGGTGCACTGTCTTGCTGTCGCAAGCAGCACCCACCAGTTCGTCAAATGCTGCGGGCGCGCCGTCGCTGCGCTGGCGCTTGCTGCCGCCACCCGCCGCCGCCGCCTCTGCACCCCGCTTGCCGGAGCCATCGAACGTTGTGGCATTTTCCTCAAGCATGGCCGCCCGCCGTTCCGAGCCGGCCCCAGGGGCCGCTGGCCCAAGCGGGCCGAAAACTCAAAGCTCAAAAGCGCCTGTGACCTGCGGGCCTCTGCAGCTCGTAGATAGCTCTGATCGCGTGTACGTGCCTGTAAATGCAAGCAAACGCAAGTTAAGGCGCCCGGAAAGACCAAATGACGCTTTCGCTCTGCTGCGTGCTGTGCCGGCAAGTTGTCGCGGCTTGAGCCAGTAGCGCCGCTAGAGAACCCGAAGCCTCACGCCCACAGTGTTCAACAAGACCACCAGTCGCCTTGCACCGAGCAGGGCAACCGCCTAGGACCCTCCTACTCGGCACACTTCCCACGCCTGCCCGCTCTCTTCCCGGCACCCCCAGCACCCCCATGTCGGCCGCCATGTCGGTCGCGCCTGTGACCGCGCGGGGCCCAGGTCGCTGCCCGCCGGCGGCGGCGCGTGCGGCCGGCCACCGCACTGTGGCGGCGGCGGCAGCACCACGCTGCACCCTCCGCTCCAGGGCCCGCCCTCAGCTGGCGTCAACGGCCTCCCTTGCCGCCTGGCACAGTGCACTGCGGCGGTCCAGTGGCAGCGCTGGCGGCCGCGGTGCGCGTGCGCCCGGACGGCGGTCTGACCGTCTGTGCGTGGCGTGGCAGGTGGATGCGACCGCTGACCGGAGCAGCAGTGATGATGAGGATGCCGATTACTACAGAATCCTGGGGGTCAGCTACACGGCCAGCACAGACGAGATCAAGGTGCGGGGCGCCGCTCGCATGCCCACCGTCAGGCCCTGCCTGCAGTGAACTCGCGCCCTAGCAAACGCCGCACACCGCACAGCACCCCAATGATTCTGGCGCAGATTCCCACAATTCCCGCCCGTCCTTCCACACCACTGCGCCCCACTGGAAACACCGCCTTCACACTCGAAGCTGGCAGCAAACCCTCCGCTTGCCAGCACCAACGTGTGGCTAACTCCCCTCGCTTGCCCTGCCTCGCTGCCCACCTGTTGCGTCTGCCCACGCCCGCCTGCACTGCAGCGCTCACTTGCCCTGCCTCGCTGCCCACCTGTTGCGTCTGCCCACGCCCCCTGCACTGCAGCGCGCTTTTCGTAAGCTGGCCAAGGAATTCCACCCCGACCTATCAGCCGACGAATCCAACAACGATTTCCAGGTCTTCCTCAACCAAGTGTACGAGGTGAGAAGGCAGAGCAGCGCTGAGCTGGCAGGATCTTGAATCTGTATCTTTACCGTGGACCCCCGCATCATCTCCCCGTCTTCCCTCACCCTTCCCCTCCCCTCCTTCTTACCAAATTACCGACTTCCCGGCCTGCAGACCCTGCTGGATCCCGAGACCCGGATTGCATACGACGCCATCGCCGGCTTCCAGGTGAGCTGGGGGCTGTGCTGTGCTGGCGCCATGCTGGCGCCATGTTGAAATCTGCACCACATCACCACCACTTGCACCACCACCAAGAGCACCAAGAGCACCACAGATCTTCAGAACCACTGGAACCATCAGCATCACAGCATCCGTCAGAACCATGTGGACAGTCAGCACCATAGAATGCATCCGGCAGGCCTGCAGCTGTTGCCGACCTGGCCGGGAGGTGGCTGGGCAGCCAGCCAACAGTGGTGCATGGCGGCTAAGCCTCCTTCACGGCTCTAGGTCTAGTCTAGTCTGGTCTAGTCGTTACAGCTTTCACGGCTCGCCCGGCTCACCCGCTGGCCCGCTCGGTCTGCTAGCTCGGCTCGCCTGCCGATGTCGGGTTGTGGTTGGATATGCAGCACGGCACCCGCCACTGCATGCCGTGTTGCGTGGCTCACTCTTCACGCACGCCGCCTGCTTTTGTTGTTGTGCGCAGGTGGGAGGAATCAATCCCTTTATGGACACTTCTTACGAGCGCAACATGGTGAGGCGGGCAATGGTGTTATTTCACAATCAGTCAAATTTTGAGTCTCCGGGGAGCGGGCAGCGGTCTCGTGGGGCTTGGTGAGAGGACAGCGTGCCCCAACGAAGTTTGCAGCGGCAGGGGGCAGGCGACACCGAGGTGCGTGTGCCAAGCGCGGGATAGTATTGCTGTGGGGCCGCAGGCCATGCCTTTCCACAGGGGCCCCACGCTTGCCCAGTGCTGGCTTGCTTTGCTTTGCCAAAGGCAACGCAAGAAGCTGACCTGAAATTCACCATTCTGAGCCCCCTGCCCCCGCTTCCGCTCTCTCCGCCCCTGCCTCCCGACTGACTGCCCACAGGCCTTTGTCGACGAATTTGCGTGCATCGGGTGCAAGAACTGCAACAGCGTGTGCTCCTCCACCTTTATGATGGAGGACGAGTACGGGCGGGCACGCGTGGCGGAGCAGGGGGTGGATGGAGTGGAGAAGATCCAGGTGGGGGCTCCTTTTTATTTTCCCAAAGCACAGTGCTCACAGTAAGCTGCCACCAAGTAGCCCTCACCCCACGCATGCATGCATGTATGCATGCACCCCAACTGCCAGGGAATGAATGCCTCGATTTTCCTGGCTTCCTCCGTACACATTACCGGTCAGCAGATCACTGTTGCTTCCTGCAAATGCGTGCTCCCGGCGCCAGCGCTCGCATGTACACATGCTGGTTTGTATGTTTGGTTCCCTTGCTGCCTCACGATGCGATGGACACGTGCTCTTGTCATTCGAATTCACAGGTTTACACATAAAGCAACAACTTTATCCTGTGAATATGCTCATTTGTGTGCCTTGTTCCCTGGTGGCGCAGGAGGCGATGGACACGTGCCCCGTGACGTGCATCCACTGGGTGACTGCCCCCCAGCTGGCGCTGCTGGAGGAGACGATGAGCCGCATGGAGCGGGTGTCATCATTCCTGCTGGTGAGCAACACACCCAGTAGTCCAGTGCAAATGTTGAGTCGTGGATGTATGTGGTGGCGCTGTGGCTGATAGTGAGCAACACACTGCTTTCTTCCTCCTCTTCGGACCAGACATTTCAAAATCCTAGCCTTTGTGTAAGGTGGCGCCGTGGCTGGGCGCCGACCCGCCTGTGAGGAGCCAGCCACCGCTTTCTGGACCCCTGACCTCACGCCTTCCCACTCCCGCGGATGTCCCAAGGCGGCAAGGGCGCCAACCTGCCTGTGTCAGTGGGCGCGACCACCGCTTCCCACCCTCTCGCCAATCAGGCCGTCACCCATTAATGCTCCTCACTGTTCTCCCCCTGTCTTCCTCTTGTCCCCGTGGCCTAACTCCGCGGATGTCCCAAGCCGGCAAGGGCGCCAACCTGCCTGGTTCGGTGGGCAAAACCACCGCTTCCCACTCCTCCGCCCTTCAGGCCGCCACCCATCAGTCCTCCTCTTCCCCTGCCTTCCTCTCGCCCCCCTGCCCACCTCCGCAGATGTCCCAGGGCGGCAAGGGCGCCAACCTGTCTGTCTTCAACGAGGCCGCCATCGCGTGGGAGAAGCGGCAGTCCGCCCTGCGCTCCAAGCACCAGGCGGACCAGGGGTGGGACTTTTTGGGTGGTGCCGCCGCTGGCTCCCGCCTGCAGGACTCAGCACGCGCAGCACCCGGCGGCGCCGGCGCCAACAGCAGCCTGGGGCGGGGGGTGAACGCGGCCACGGTGGCAGCCAGCGCCCGGCGCTGGCGCGACTACCAGCGTGCAAAGCGCCACAAGGAGACGCGCCTGCTCACCCAGACGGCCACCTCGCTGGACAGCACAGAGGCAGACGAGGCCCTGGAGCCGAGCGACGTTGTCGTCTGAGGGACAGCCCGCTGGATAGCGCGTGCTAGCCGCCAGCTAGCGCATGCAGTGCTAGCTAGCGCGCGCTTGCCAATTCGGCGTGCAGGCGCCAGCTAGCGCATGCAGTGCTAGCTAGCCACCAGCTATTATGGCTGACGCGGCGTGCAACGCTAGCTGGCGCGTGCACGCGCGCCGCTGGGAGCGCGCGCTGCCCGCCCCGGTCACCTCAGGGTGAGTGCTGCGGTGCCGCCAGCGGCCTCACTGCACGCCTCAGCTGCAGCGGCTCAACGAAAGCTGGCTGCCTATTATTGCGTGATGTGGCCGCGTGGGAGCGCGCACCGCCCTGCCCCCCCGGCTGATGCTGTGGGGTGCCCAGTGGCCGCCCTGGAATCCTCTGGAGTCCTCTGGTCGCCCGGCCTGCCCTCCTCGAGAAGATACATAGTTCTTTGCGTTTTTATATGAATCTTTACCCTTCTCACAGACGTGCCTGGGCAGGAGAGGCTGTGTAACCTGCCTCGCCCGCCCCGCCCTGCCCCGCCCTGTGTTTCAACGTCCGCCCACCCCCAATCTGCACCCTCAGTCGACCTCTGAAATTTTCTCTCCTGTCAACTCCCTCGGATCAGCATTTTCGTTGCCGTTGCCCCACCCCTTTCCCCCCAAAGAACATACACTGGCACCGCACCTCGCCCCTCCGCTCCTCCCGGCATGGCGCTTGATCCTTTGTCCCTCGGGCACACTGCCCCTGCACCCTCCTGCATTCTGCTCCGCACCCTGCCCCTGCACAGTGCTCCTGCACCCTGCCCCTGCACCCTGCCCCTGCACCCTACCCCTGTGTATACTTCTGTGTATAGAGAAGACTCACGCACGGTACAACGTTCTACCTCATGTAATACAGTCACCTCGTGTAATTAGAGTCTGGTTTCCGTTAACCTTGCATGGAGCAGTGCTGCCTGCTTTCGTTAAGAAACAATAAACAAGGGAACAGGTGGACTGGAAGAGCAGTACAAAAGTCAATACAAACAGCATTCCCGATTGCTGCAAAACTGAGGCTCAGGCTGTGGGGCGACAGCTGCAGGCGGGCAAAGGCCTTTGGCAGAGACAGGCCGCCATTGCGTGGGGGCAGGATGGCTGGATGACCCCGGGCAATGCTCTAGGCTGAGAGGCCGCTGCTGCGTGGGGGCAGGATGGGCTGGAATTCCAGCTCCCCAGTGCTGCCCACGCTGCCACGGCCGCCCTTGCCCCGCTCCCGCCGCCGCTGCTGCCGCCGCTGCTGCCAGGAGGGTGACCGCTCAGCTTCCACTGGTCGCTGCTCCTCGCCGGCACTGCTCCGCCCGCTGCCTCCCCCGCTCACACCGCCCTCCTCCCCATCCTCCTCGTCCCCGCCACTGCCGCCGCTCTCGGCCACATCGTACAACCCATTCCCGCTCTCATCCACGCTGGTGCGCTCCTTGCCTCGCTCCCGTTGGCCGGGGGCGGGGAAGAGGAGGATGAGGGAGCCGCTCGTGGCTAGAAAGCAGGCCAGCATGTACATGGCGGCATTGAACCCTCCGTCCGCACGGTCGGACAGGCGGCCCAGCATAAAGGGGCCGAGGAAGCCGCCCACTGCAGGCGGCAGGACGGCGGGCGGGGGTTGGCGGCGGCGGGGGGCGGGGTTAGCAGGCAGCGGGGGTGGGAGCCCTGGTGGCAGTACTGTTTTGTTCTTGGAGGCATACATGTATGTAGACACGGGTAGCAGTGGGAATCGTGGCAGGCAGGAGTGGGTGGCTGAAACCACTGGAGAGAGTGTGGGAGCGCTACAGACACATGTGGGGCGGGCACAGTGAGGGATCCGGGCTGCACGCAAGCAAGCAAGCAGGCGAGCTGCCTGGGCCTGCGCCTGCGCCTGCGCCTGGCATACCGCAGCACACGATACCCAGGCGGGCCCGCTTGCCTGCCCCAATCGAGTTGATGAAGGCAAAGCCGGCGGCGGCCTGCTCCCCAGACAGGAAGACGGCGGGCCAGGAGAAGAATGGGCCTGCAAGGGAATGGGGCGGACAAGCGCTGCCTGGCATTGTGAAGAGGGAGGCGGGCCCAGGGTGGCGCGCCCAGGCAGGCCTGGAGACAGCTAGCCTAGTCTAGTTTGGGCGCGGCAGTCTTCACATTCCCCTGGAAGAAATGTCCGAACAGGCAGCGGTGAGCGGACCATCAACTGCCTGCCAGATGCCTGCCCGGCCCTGCCCTGCCCTGCCCTGCGCTGCCCCTGCCAGGGCAGCAGCTCACCGTGGAAGGACCAGCAGAGGCCGGCGGCCAGGGTGAGGCAGGTGAAGGCGAGGGCGGGCCCGACGAGGGAGAGAGCCAGCGGTGTCATGCCAAGTGTCACCCCAGCCAGCAGAATGGGCCAGCCGGCGTGGCGGTGCCTCTCGTTGGCGCGCTCCGCCAGGCGAGCGTTAAGATTCATGCCTGCGGCTGCAGGGTGGGTTGACAGGGAGGCACAGAGGAGGGGCAGGCAATCAGGGGAGCATGCCCAGTGGGTCTGCCGGACAGGCACACAGGCCGCCAGGAGGGTGCCAGCCAGCAAGCGCGTGCTGTTGACAGCGCATCAGTAGCTCAAAGCCCGCGTGCAGGCTGGCTAAGCTCGGCCCCAAGCACCGCCACTCTGCCTCCCTACCTGCTGCCATCTGCCGCCATACCAGCACAGCAGTGACAAGCGCCACCAGAGCAGTGTGCCTCCTCACCTGCTGCCATGAAAGGCACGGCGGTGGCAAGCGCCACCAGAACGGTGTGCCGCTTGTCCGCCGCTGTTGGCTCCTCCCCGCCCTTGCTGCCGCCACTGCAGCCGCCGTGGCCGCCGCCGCTGATGCCGCTGCTCCCAGAGAACATGGCAGACACGAGCAGCGGCATGAAGAACGTCTGAATGACAGGGAGGAGAAGGTTATCAAGTGAGGCAGGGTCCATGGCTCAGGCAAGCAGCGGCGTTGAGAAGTCACACGGTCTGCGGGCCCCAAGACTGATTGCTGGCACAACATGTCTGTGTGGTGAGATCCTCGGCAGAACACGCATTGCACTGCCAAGTACGGTGCAACCAGCGCAGCGCGTACGCCCAGCCATGCATGCAAGCCGGTCGAAGCAGCTGCGACACAAGAAGGCAGGGAGGCGGGCGGGCACCCCCCACCACCCACCAAGCCAAACATGGTTGCCGCAATGAGCATCCAGCAGGCGGCCAGCCACAGGATGCGCCAGTCACGGACCACAACTGCAGACAGAGGGTAGAGACGTGAGGGCAGGTGCAGGTGGGCAGGCCGGTGGACAGGCAGGCCCAGGCCGGCGGACAGGCAGGCAGGGCAGGGCAGGCAGACAGGGGGCGCAGACATGAGCCAGTGCAGGTCGGCAAGCAGGCAGGCAGGCGCGCTCAGGCAGGTAGGCAGGCAAAGAGGTGCCAGCCTGGCAGCGTGAGAAGCAGGTGGTGGTCCCATTCGCACCCCCCATACCACCAAGCAATAACTTCCTGGCCCCTCCTCTTGCCCGCTCCTCACCCAGGGGTTTCTTCAGAGCCTGCAGCAGCCCAGCCACGCCGCCGCCGCCGCCGCCGCCCTCGCGCGCCGCCCC
>JTEE01000126.1:92432-106378 GCA_002896455.3 Chlorella sp. ArM0029B | reverse complement strand
GGGTGGGTGGGCGGGCGGGTGGGGAGGCGCTCTCTGATCAGCCCGGCTGCGGGCTGCGAGCGGCTGCAGAGAGGCGGAGGTGTGCGAACGCGGGCTTCAGGCATGTCATCAGCGAAAGCGAGCTGTCGTGCTCGGCTGTGTGAAGCTTCGTCTTGCTAACGTCGACAGGCGCACAGGCAGGTCATGCACGCCACGCACTCAGCAACAGCAGGCCTGCCCATGCGCCATGCACCCTCAACTTGCAGACCATCCCAGGTAGGGTTTCTAGCTCACATCTGGAAGAGTGCATAGGAGACGAAGAAGAGGGCGGCCCCCAGGCCATAAGTGGAGCAGCTGAGACCCAGGTCTCGATTCAACTCGAGGGCAGCAAAGGAGAGGTTGGTGCGATCTAAGTAGCACAGCACTCCCAAGCTGAACAGCCTGCAGGCAGGAAGAAGAGTGAGATGAAGCAGAGGGTGGGTGGGGTGACGGGACGGACGTGGGCGAAATGGGTGGCCGGGCAATGGTGGGGTGATGCCAAGAGGCGGTCGCGGTGGTGAAGCTGGCCGCACCATGGGACAAGATGCCGATTGAGCTTCCTGTCCACGACTTCAGGATCCACCGGGGCATCCTACATTCACGAGCAGCAGGCAGGCGGGCGGTCAATGGGCGGGGACCTCACCCCCGCACGCCGCACCGCTGCAGCGGCGGCAATGGCGGCGGCAGCCCGCTCTGCGCTTACCAGCTCGAGGTCGGCGGCCACGCCTTGATGGTTGCCCACGCGCTTCATCGCGAGGCGCAGGCAGGTTTGGGACGACAACGGGAGGCTGGGCGCTGCGCTTGCCCTCGGGCCAATGCTAGAGGCGCGTGTTCAGGCAGCACCGCGCCTTCAGACAGCGTAGTCGAAGCTACAAACGCGAAAGGGATCGAAAGTTGGCACCTTTCAGTGCCACAAAAGCGTCACGTGGGCAATTTTGGATGGCGAGCGTTCTGGGCAGTCTGCCTTGTGATTGGAACATCTTTTGAAATCTCCACTGGCAATTGAGGCCCGTAAGCAGGATGGATCTCCCGTGACAGGCCGGACCGCTTTGCGCCACCTCCTCCCTGGCCCGCCGCCGGCCTGCCCTCAACTACTGCTCAAAGTGCCCGCCACAACCCCCGTTTTCATTACAACGATGTTCAAGGGCGAAAACAAGGGGCTGCACTGCTAGTGGCCTGTGGCATGCATGCAAAGTGCCAGTTTGGCTGAAAGGTAGGTCTGGTTCTTCATGACCGGCTCTGGCAGCTCTCTGGGTGTGACGGTGTGAGTGCATGCGGGAGATTTTGCTGCTTCTCGTGAAGGGCCAGTGCTCCACCTACTAGTATTGATATCAGCACCCCGAATTCAGTATCGTTACGTGGGTTCTAGCACACCCCTGGGATGGCGCCCTCACATCCTCCTCGAATGCTGCATCCCGTGCTGGAGCTGCCCGTTGCAAGTCTGTTGTTACACTGAGAGAGGGGAAGCCGCGGCGCAGCAGGGCACATGTGGGAACGGGTGCGCACCAGGGAGCAGGCAAGCGCAGACGCATGGGGCGCACTGCCGGCGTCTGCACGCGCTTGGCCAGCACGTGCGGCAAGCATTCCACGGCACCGCACGCCACCAGTTGTCTCTGCTCTTCTGCTGCAGCGCACCCCACCTCCGGGCCTCCCTCGGGAGGCCAAAGCCTGCTGGCCTTCCCTGCCCCGCACTGTGCCACGCTGTGCCATGCTGTGCACGCCATGCTGTGCCATGCCATGCTATGCGTAGTAGTTCAGGTTTGCCTTCTTCTTGGCCTGCACCTCGGTGATGGCCTCGTTGAAGTCCTCGTGGTTCACCTGAGAAATTATTCAAGGGGGTAACCAAATGAAGTCGCGTGAGTGAGCAAATAGAGTCGAGGGTGTGAGTCGATGTGCGAGTAAATGAAGACCGCAAATAGTCATGCATGTGCATTTAAACAAAGATGTTACACGTGTCCCTGCTACAGGGACAGGAGAAACCAGGGAATAGGGAGGGGCAACGAGATGGGGGGCATGGCGAGAAACGTGCGGGTGGTTGGCAGTGGCAGGTGTTGGTGTGGGGAGGGAAGGGGGGCAGGCAGGGTAAAGGGCGGCAGGCAAGCAAAGCAAGTGCCACAGCAAAGCAAGCACCAAAGCAAGCACCAAAGCAAGCACCAAAGCAAGCAGCAAAGCAAGCCCTGGCTGGCAAGATGCACACCTGCGCGGAGTCCCGCAACAAGTCAGGAGCAGAGCAAGCAAGCAAGCAACAAAGTAGGCAGCAAAGCAAGCAAGCACGAGAGCAGGCAGCAAAGCAGGCCACACAGCAGGCAGCCAAGCAAGCCTTGAGCTGGCGAGGTACCCACCTGCGTGGCGTCCCGCCGCAGCGCCAGCATCCCCGCCTCCACGCACACCTGCGGGACGGGACAGGGAGAGCAGGCAGCGGCAACCGGGGGGCGGGTTAGGGCCGTTCAATGCTGGCGCAGCTGCCCGCGCACCCAATCACACGCAAAACAACTTCCCCAGCAACTTCCAGCAACCCTCCCCAGCTGGTGCTGTGCCCACCCGCACACCCACAGCACTGGACCCAACCACTGCCTTAAAGCTGAGCTACTTTGCATTGCCTCCGTGACCACCCCCACGCCCACTGGCAGGCTGCAGCTGGCACCAGCTGCTTCTGTGCCCACCCGCCCTTCACCGACATGACTCTCCCCAGCAACTCCCCCTCAGCAACTCTCCCGAGCTTCGTACGTAACCCGCACAACATTCTTTTACTGTTTGCCTACCGTCACCCGCACAACAGTCTTTTACTGTGTCGCACACTAACACTCTCCAGCAAAGCAACGCACCGCCTTGAGCTGCGCCGCGTTGAAGTCGTCTGTTGAGCGTGCCAGCTCATCGTAGTTGACATCCGCGTTGACGTTCATCTTGCGGGAGTGGATCTGTGCACAGAGGGGCGGCGGAAGGTTGAGAAGTGAGGAGGAGGGGGCAAACGTGGTGCTGACCCCAGTCTGGCTGTACACAGTAGGCTTGAGTGGGGCGGGGCAGGACGTCACACACCGCTCTGGCTGCGCCCGGTCCTGGAGGGATTACCGGTTCTGCCATCCATCCCGCCCGCCNCCCGCCAGCCACACCCAGGCACCACACACATGAACGGATGACGACTTCTGATTCTTAAGTTTTGTATGGTATCCCGCACACCTGCATGATCTTGGCCCGTGACTCCTCGTTGGGGTGAGGAAACTCAATCTTGCGGTCCAGCCGGCCTGCACCAAATTAGGGCATGCTAGCAAGCTCAGTGTGCAATGGGATACGTAGGGGGTGCTAGTGGGGGTGCCAACAAGGAGCGAAGAGTTTTACTTTCTCTTCTTGCCTCATCAAAATGCACTGGGGTCTGGCATGCCCCAGACCTGCACGCTTACCGGGCCAGCGCACTGGGCAGCTTGCCCGGCACGCAGACATGCACCAACCTTGCCACCTTGCTTTGAGCACCCACCCACCCAAGCGCCTGCCCGCGCCCTTCACCCTTCAAAGTGCCCACCCGGCAAACTTGCCCTCCAACTTGCCCACCCACATACCTGAGCGCATGAGGGCTGGGTCCAGGATGTCGGGGCGGTTGGTGGCTGCAATGATCTTGACCTGCGGGGGAGGGCAGGGAAAGAGGGTGGGAGGCAGGGGAATGACGGTGAGCTGCGTGTGTGCAAACATAAAACGTCCCAAAAGCGCACCGCACCGACCAGCAAACAACCCTTACCAACAACTTATGTTGTACCTGTCGGCAACGCCCATCAAAACTTGCCCGCCTCCTCCGCAGATGAGAGACCCAGTTGACTACACACCCAGCACAGCAGCTGTGCCCAGCCGACACCACACACCAGCATGGCAGCTCTACCCACCCACCCCGTCTGCACACTCACATTTCACCCAGCCAACACCACACACCAGCCCAGCACAGCAGCTGCATTTGGCCGCCTCATCTGCGCTTGCTACTCAAAGTCAACATAGCAAGCTGTGCCCACCCACCTCGTCTGCGGATGAGAAGCCGTCCATTTGGTTGAGCAGCTCCAGCATGGTGCGCTGCACCTCGCGGTCGCCGCTCATCTCGCTGTCGCGCCGCGTCGTGCCTGGCAACAGGGTTACGGATTTTGAGTGTTCGGGTTTCAGGTGACGTGGCGGGGGCCAGGAAGAAGCAGGGTGGGGCAGGCGGGGTGGGCGCAGGCGGGGCCGGAGAGTAGACAAGAAAGGTGCTCCTTGGTCACCTGCAGGCTGCCGCCCGCTCTCAGCGCCTCTGCCAGCTCAGCGAGCCTCCGCCAACTCAGCACGCAGCCAACGCAGCGGTCACTGGCCACCTCAGCGTCAGCTCAGCTCACAGGCGGAGCCAATCTCATGACTACATCACGAAGATACCAGCTCTTTTTGTTCAAACACAGAGCCCCCTGTTCGCCCTGCCAGCCCACCCCACCGCCATCCTTCCGACCCATCGCACGGCCCCCCCATGTCCCCCCCATGTGCCGGCTCACCGATAGAGTCGATTTCGTCGATGAAGATGATGCAGGGCTGCTTCTCCTTGGCCAGCGCAAACGCGTCCCGCACCATCTTGGCGCCGTCACCGATGAACATCTGCAGGGGGGGAAGGTGGGAGGTTGGAGTGTGCAGTGCCCGAGAGGCTGGGGAGCACAGACGCGTCGTGGACCGGTCAAACTAGCACCACCCATGAGTACACAAATATGGGTGTGATAAAGGCCAGTTGCAGGCCAGATGAGGGCTCCCCTCACATGGGCTGCACTGAGACATTGAAGAGCAAACATCTAGCCGGCGCACTGCTGCCAGCACATTGCATGCGTGCTGTGCTGCTTGCCTGCACGAGGCTGGTCCCCGCCAGCTTCAAGAAGGTGGCGTTGGTCTGCGCCGCGCATGCACGCGCTAAGAGCGTCTTGCCCGTGCCTGCAGGCATGGAGGCGGGGCAGGGGCAATGCATGTGTGTGTGAAAGAGAGGGGGCAGCCAATGGAAGGAAGGAGCAGGCAAGTGGGGGCGGAGGCAACGCAAATGTGTGTGTGTGTGTGTGTGTGTGAAAGAGAGGGTCAGCCAATGGAAGGGTGGGGCACATGGAGGGCAGCCGGCGCTCCTCCTCCTCCCCTGAGCGTAGCAGCGCCCGCCTGGCCCGCCTCCTGCCTGCCTGCCTGCCCGCTGGCGCACCTGGCGGTCCGAACAGCAGCACTCCCTTTGGCGGCTTGATGCCCAGCTTCACGAATCGGTCGCGGTGAGTGATGGGCAGCACAATCGCCTCACGCAGCTCCTGGATCTGCACAGGGGGGGGCAGGGCGTGAGGGGGTGGGGGTGGAGGATGTGTGAGGTGAGGTGATAGGAAGGAGGATTCCAGGGGGGCCAGGATGCAAACCGGTGGAGCCGGTGTTGTGGGAGGCTGGCACAGGGCGGACCTGCACAGCGGGGGGCAGGGCGTGAGGGGGTGGAGGGGGTGTTGAGGTGGCGGGAAGCTGGTGCTGGGTGGGTGGGGGAGAGCGGCCGCCCCATCCACGCAACCCCGCCCGCCGCTGCATGCTACGCCACCCTTCCCACGCCCCCTGGTTGCCAAGCCCCACAAACTCATCCCAGTCGCAACACAAGACAATAATGCACAGGCCCCCGTCCCCACCTGCTTGTCCAGCCCCCCGATGTCGCTGTAATCCTCTGTCGGCTTCTCATCCACCTCCATAGCCTTCACTCTGTGTGTTTGCAAGAAAAAGAAGGCAAAGAGAGAGGAAAGTTAAGTCGGAAGTTGAGCAGGCAGCAATCCTGTCTGTGTGAGGAACGAATGGCAAGTAGAGACCTACAGGATCAGCACAGGGAAGAAGAGGCCTGGTTCAACGGCCGAGGCGCAGGAAGGGCGTGCCAAGGAATTGCGCACATGAACAAAACGGCGCAATGCTGACAGACGGTGCACAAGCGGGCCCGCCACCGCCTTCGACTGCTGTCCTGCCCCCAGGGCAAAGGGTTCCTAGGACCGGATGCAAAACCTTTTCACCCCAATAGCTCCCCTTCACCCTCCTGGATCCCACCCGCACCCACATCACACCCCTACATCACACACCACCTTACAATGCCCGCCTGCCTCACCTGCTGTCGTACTCTGCAGGCGGGGTGTGCAGAATGATGCACGAGGCCTTGTTCACCCCCACCCCCCGAGCCAGCACACCCACTTCACACACCCTCTTGCAACAACAAAAACAGAGCCCCACCCACCTGCTGTCATACTCCGCTGGCAGGGTGCCCCAGAACCAGATGCGGGGCCTGGTCTACCCCACTAGCTCCTCTCAATCATGCACGCCCTCATCACACCCCACCTTACAATGCCCCCTTGCCTCACCTGCTGTCGTACTCTGCGGGCAGGGTGTACAGATTGAGCTGCAAGTCGTCCTTCGCCCCACTAGGCTCCTCTCACTCCTGCACACCCACATCACACACCACCTCACAAGACAAACCGCACCTGCCAGCTAACACCGCCCCCCTGCCTCACCTGCTGTCGTACTCTGCGGGCAGTGTGTCCAGGATGAGGTACGAGTCCTTATTCACCCCCACCAGGTCGCCCGGCTTGAGCGTCTCCGGGTCCACCAGCCCCGCCACCGGCAGGAACACGGTCTGGCGGGTGGATGTCTTGAGCACAATGCACTTGCCCTGCTTGCTCGCGTCCTGGTACGCGCCCGCGCCTGCACACGAACACACACACACACACACACACACATGTGCACAAAGCGGGAGAGTAGTGAGCGGGATTGGGTGATGTGCAGGGGGGTGGGGCCACTGGTGCGTCGGGCTCGCTCACTCGGCGGCCTACGCTGACGGCTGCCGCAGGCAGCACCGCCTCAGCTGACAGTTGCACAGTCGCTGCATTCAGAGGTTGCAGGCATCTGCAGGCAGCAGCCAAGGCAGCTTCCCCTTGGCCCTGCACGCGCACACCCACGACACAGTGACCCATTTTGCCCTAACCACTGCACCCTGGCAGCCCCCCTCTTTATGTACACCCAACCAGAGCTACCGCACTCGCCTCTTTTGCATCCTCTTGCTGTGCGTACTCCTGTACGACCGTAGCTGCCCTCCCTGCCCCACTCCTCCGGCGCCCTCTCCCGCCTCTCCACCCTCAACGCAACCCAACCCAACCCCGCCCCACCCACCATCCTCCTCTTCCTTGTTCTCCTACACACCCACCGTTTCCCATTCACCAGTAACACCCCCCGCCCCCCGCCCCACCCACCGTCCTCCTCCTCCTCCTCTTCTGGGTCCACTTCCAGCACCTCGACAATGTTGGCCACAAGGTAGGGCAGCTGCGGGGGCAGGAGGGGGCAGACTTAGACTGGTCTGCAAGGCACATGAGGGTTCCCAGGCATTGTGACTGCGGAGATGGAACAACAGCACCTCGCCAATGTTGGCAACCAGGTAGGGCAGCTGCGGGGGCAGGAGGAGAGAGTCAAGCTGGTGCGTGTCGATTTCTGGGGGATGAGCTGTTGGCACCAGGTAGGGCAGCTGCGGGGGTGGCAGACTTAGACTGGTCAGTAAGGCACATGTGGGTCACCAGGCATTGTAACTGCGGAGATGGAACAAGAACACCTCGACAACACCAGGCAACGACAACACCTCGACAACACCAGGCAGGGTAGCTGTGGGGGCAGGAGGGGGAAGTCAGGCTGGTGAGTGCCGTTTGCTGGAGGATGTGCTGATGGCACCAGGCAGGGCACCTAGAGAGGGGGAACGGAGATGCAGGAGCAGTGATTGCGCGCAGGGCGTGCAGCTGTACCGCTCCCATGTCCCTATTCAGCCGACATTCCAGACCTTCTCACGGGTGCCCACGTCCTCGCCCCCTCCCGCGTTCTCCCGCAAAGCCAAATTTGCCACCCGCTTTCATCTGCTCTCAAGCGCCATTCCCCACCCGACTGTACAGCTTGATCTCCCCCCTTCTCCCCTGGTGTTTGTGATTCATTCCTCTCCCGCCTGCCCCCCCTCTGCCAGCACTCCAGCTCAGGGCATGATCAACCAGCCAGCCCAGGACTGCCACCCTCTGCCCCACCTGGTTGTTCAGCTTGATCTTTTCGTGGTTGTCTTTGGTGCGCTCCGCCAGCCCCGTCTTCTCGTGTGCCAGGCGGTTGCTTTCGTCGCGCAGCACCCGCATCTCGTTCTCCACCAGGCGCAGCCTGTGCAGTGCACACACGCACGCAGCAACGGGCAGAGGACAAGGGCGGTCACAGATGGAGGCGCACAGGCAGGGGCTGTGGCTTGCGCAAGTGGGGGGAGGGTAGCAAGCGCAGCAAGCAACAGCCCTGGCGGTCAGCCGCCCGCCACCGCCCACCCGCCCGCCAGCGGACAAGTGCCGCGCACTGCTGGGCGGCCCGGCGCCTGACCTGGCGGCCCACCTGCGCTGTATGTCCTCCGCCGACATGGTGGCGAACTCCTCGGGCAGGTCATCCTTCTGCTCCTCCCCAAAAATCTCTGCTTCCATATCGGCTGCCATCGCTGCGCCCTGCCGCCCTTCTAGGCAAGCCTCTATATCAGCTGGATGCCGAGGAAGCCGACAGCAGTGGAGCGGCGATTTTCGACGGTGATCGCGAAGAAACAAACGAGTCTGCCGGCTGCTCTGGGCTGCTCTACTCGCGTGCGGACAACGATCGCGAAATGCTATAGGGGCGGCGAACCTGCCAAGCGCCAGTCGCAGCAAATGCAGCTGCTGTGAGGCTGCTGCGCTCGGCCCGCGTCTGTTGCCCCACGAACCCCTGCGCCCTACGGCCTCATTTCTCAGGGATCCACACTTTGCGAGGAACGCACAGCCTCCATCGTTCCAACTGCAGGGCCGGCGCAGGCGCTATTTAGAGCTCGGAGCGCTCGGCGCGCACTCTGCAGTTCCTGGCTCCTGGGGAGGCGAGCCCCGGGAGCATTGGTAGCAGCAGGTGAGGCGCGCTCGGGGTGAGCAGAGCAGCAGAGGCAGGAGTGGCGGCGGCGCAACAGCCGCCGTCACCGGCAGCGCTTCCCCCCGCCTCTGCCCGCCCAACCACTCGATATTCTCATCCGCAGGGCTACACCATGCACAGCGTCGGCTCCTCCTCGTCATTCTTTGGGGGCGAGCAGCGCTCCGGCGCCACTGTCTACCTGAACGTGTACGATCTGTTGCAGCAGGTGGGGCACAGAAGGGCTGGGAGCGGGGCAGGGAGGGCAGCGGCCCTTGCAGCCAACAGGCAGGCGTAGCAGCAGTGCTCGTATGTCGCGCATGTGCTGTGGCGTGCAACTTGCAAGCATGCCGTAGTGGCACCCACGTTGTGGCAGGCGGGCTGCGGTCTTTACCTCTCATAGCTTCACCCCCCCGCTGCCCACCTGTCCACCTGTCCCATGGCCGCCCATACATGCCTGCCTGGCCCACCTCTCGCCCCACCCCTGCCGCGCCCATCTTCACATTCCCTTGCAGCATAAAGACTGGGCCTAATATCGCAAGTGGTTCACACACACGTGTGATGGCCTACAATGACCACCAATGCTAGCTTGTGTGCTCACTGTGTATGCAGAACGACTGGACGTATTGGTGCGGGTTTGGGGTGTTCCACAGCGGAGTGGAGGTGTATGGGGTGGAGTACGCTTTTGGAGGTGAGTGCCAGCACGGGTGGGGTAGGAGGAGGGACCATGCCGCCCTACCTGGTCACCCCTGCTAGCCACCTGCACCCACAGAAGCGGCACAGGGGGCTGGCAATGGTGCTAGGGGGGTGGGGCAGGCAGTAGCCTCCCGTGTGCCGTGCTCACCCGGTGTGCAGCGAGCCTCTCTCCCTCGCCTCGCCTCCGTCTTTTCTTCGAACACCCCATGTCCCACGCACTTCTGCGCACTCCGCGCAGGCAGTGAGCCCTGCGCTCCCAGTGTGCTTTTGCCACAGGGGCCTTCGGAGGAGGGCCCTCGCAACCTAGTACCTTCCCACTCCACATCATATCTCCTGTTCCCTTCCCTTCCTGCCGGCCACGAATATGACGCCCCCGGCTTGTTTGCCACCCGGCCGTTAGCAGAACCTGGCATCAAAACTCTGTGGCTCCATCCTCCTGTTACCTCATTTACTAGCTTCTATCCTTTCCTTACCACCTCAGGCCAAGAGCAAGACGCCCCTGGCGTGTGTGCCGCCCAGCACCCTGCCAGAACATCGAAATCAAAGCTTTTTAAGACTCCAGCCTCTGTTACGTACCTCCGTGCAGGCCACGAGTATGACGCCCCAGGCGTGTTTGCTACCAACCCTCGTGAGGCTCCCGGCACGGTTTCCTGGCGGGAGGCCATCCCCGTGGGGCACACAGACCTGTCGCCCGCAGAGGTGCACGAAATGGTCAAGCAGATGGGGGCGGAGTTCAAGGGCAACAGGTGCGTGAGCTGTGGAGCAAAGAAAACTGGACATGGGGATTGATGGGAAAGGAAACGGGTGCAGTACAGAGTGTGTGTTACAAGCGTAGATTGGGGCGCAGTGCAGGGGCAGCAAACGCCGGTGGGACGGACGGTGCAGCACAGGGTGTGCGTAGCACAAGGGTGCAGATGGGGCGCCAGTCCATGGGCAGCCGGTGGGCTCTTGGTGACTCCCGTGGTGGGGCGGAGGGTTCGGTGCAGGGTGCTGTGTAACTGGGCAGAGCGGGGCGCTGTTGGAGGGTAACAGGCAGGTAGCATGCTGCTTCTAGGGCGTGGCCTGGGGGCCCGGCAGGCCGTGCAAGGCAGGCGCCACGCCTGAGCAGACCCCAACCTGCCTGTGTGGTGCTGGCCAGCTGGCCAGCCGGGCCTCCCTCCTCTTCCCCAAAGTCCCTCCCTCTGCCTCCTCCCTTCCCCCTGCAGATACCACCTGCTTCAGCGCAATTGCAATCACTTTTCGTCGGACCTCTGCACCCGGCTGACGGGGCAGGAGGCTCCCTCCTGGATCAACCGCCTGGCCGCCATTGCCGTCTCCCTGCACTGCCTGCTGCCCACGGGGTGGGTGCCGCCCCTGCGCCCGCCCACCGGCTCGCCGCTGCTCATGACTGAAGGCGACATGGCGGCAGCGGCGGCAGCGGCGGAGGAGCAGAGCGAACGCAGCCAGCTGCTAGAGCCAGGGGTGCACCCGGGCAGCAGCGATCGGCCGCTGCGCGGGCCGCCGCAGCTGATTGCGTAATCCAGGGTTGGATGGCCACCTCAGCCAAGCTTTCACCTCCTCTGCAAGCTGACTGGGCTTGCTGCTCCACAGCCGTCCTGCCTGCCCTTTTTTCTTTCCCCCTCTTCCCCCTGCTCGCTCCTGCTGTGCATCACTCTTGTTTTGCCCGCCCCTCCTGCTGCCCTCTCTCCCCCAGCCCCTCGCCCCCTCCCCTTTCATCCGCCATTGCGCCTCGCCTCAAGCAGCCTTGTGCCATGTGCCAGCCCGCGCAGGCAGCCCCATGCTGCTGCTGCTGCTGCCGCTGCTCCGGCCTCCCTGTATACACTCCTCTGCACATCATCCTCTCCCTCTTCCTGCAACGGCCCCTTCCTTATGTTTGTCTACTCCAACCCAACCTTAACGGTTGTGATCCTGCCCACACCAGCAGCTTCTTGCCATGCCCTCACACGTGCAGGCTGGTGCTCTCACAACCAGATCCCTCGACCCCTGCCCCTCCCGCCCTGCCCCTTGACAACCAACGAATGCAATGCAATGCATATAGCTGCAACAAGTGCAAGCCGACAATACAGAATGGTCGGGCAGTGCGGGACTGGTTTGTGCATCCAACGCGTGAGCGTTACAGTTGCAACAGTTGAGAGTCGAGCAGGCATAGAGGGAGCAGTTTGCAGTCTAAAACCGTGGGAGCATGTGGTGGTGGGAGTGCCTCGCATTGGCTGCCGCTCAGGCTGTCAACGTGCGCTGCGCCTGCCTCTGCGCTGCCTGCTGTGCCCCCTCGTCTCCTCCCCCTGCCCCCGCTGCCCCCTCCCCCAGCCGCCCCCGCTCAAACATGTTTGCAAACGTGCGCGCCTCCCTGCGCGCGTGCTCCGCCTTTGCACGCTCCAGCGCTGCCGCCTGCTCCCCTGCCTCGCTGGCGAGCGGGTCCAGCTGGCGCACCTCTGCCAGGTCAGCAGCCGCCGCCTCGTAATCGTGCCGCCCCCCGTGCGCCTTGGCCCGCCGCAGCAGCGCCTTGCAGTTGCCCCCATCAATCTCCAGCGCCTTGCTGCAAAAGCTCACGGCAGTGCCATACTCCTGAAGCAAACATTTAAGAGGAGGCGGGGCGGGTGCGTGAGTGCACGGGCCGGCAGCATGGTGGGGCGAGGGATGGGTGAGTGGAGGCGGGCCATGCAGCCTCAGCAGAAATGCTCGAGTGCTGCGCTCTTGTCTGTAGACTGCCGCCAGGGTCAAGGTGGACGGGCGTTTCATTCTTTTAAGATAGAGGCGCTGCAACAGCAGGGCTCACGTGCTGGGTTGCAATAGATGTGGGCAGCACAAGCAGGGTTTTTATCGACTTGCCTGCAGGGCGCTGCCGGGCTGTGGCGGGCAGCCCCCACGCAACATGCATCACACGGATGACTTCATTATGATGCGCAGGAAGAGCCAACGCACCCCCTGTGCTCTTTCTTGTTTCAGGAAAAGGGGCATAGTGGTAAGACCAGCACCGCACCTGCTGTGCGATGTAGACCGCTGCCATGTTCAGATAGACGGCCACTTTGTTGACATTCACCTCTGCCTGGTCGGCGCGGCTCATGCCCTGCGATGTGATGTCGTGGGGAAAGCGGAGCAGGGGCGCAGGGGGACAAGTGAGGGGGAGGGGCGATGGGGGCAGGGCGGGAAAGCAGGCAGGCACGAGGCGAAGCAGCCACGTGCAGCGTTGCCATGTGCAACGTTGGGTGGGGCAGCGAGGCAGGTACGCAGGCAGGCAGGCGGGCGGGCAGGCGGGCAGGCGGGCAGCCAGGCAGGCACGCGACTCTGTGAGTTGTCAAGGGGAGGAGCAGACCTGCACAAAGTCCACCACCCCCCGTGCCCGCTCGTAGTGGTGCAGCGCTTTGGCATAGTCCTTGGCACGGTATGCCTCGTTGCCCTTGCGCCGCTCTGTTAGCTGCAAGGAAGGAACAGAGAGCGCCAGAGAGACAAAGCAGTCGAGGTGACAAGTGGGGTTGGCAAGGAAGCTCAGTTGAGGATTGGGTGGGCCACCATGGTACAGGCGGATTGCCCTGCCGACTGCTCATCTCCCCCTCTCTGCATTGCCCACCCTGGTGTACACAGGGTGCAACCGGAGAACTGAACAGGTTTCGGGGCTACCCTAGTAGTAGGCTGTGGAAGCTGTGGCTGAAATCTTGCAGGCACTCGTAGGGTGCGTACATAGCCAATCCATCATTCAATCAATCAATCAATCTAGTGAATCAAGCTAGTGAATCAATATGGTGAACTAATATACTGAAACTCACGTGCTCGTTGAGCGCCCCCACCAGCTGGTCGATGGGCAGGCGCACCACCTGGCGCGTCTTGCGGCTGAACTCGGCGTGCGCCTCGTGGTTGGGGTCCTGCAGCTGCCGGATCAACAGCTGCTCCACGGCCTCCTCAGTGAGGAACCTGCAGCCCGGGTGGGTTGAAGGAATATGAACATGATAAGATGGCGAGGATACTAAGCATGATAGGTTGGTATGTGTAATCAGGTGGCATGTTGCAGGGGGCCGGGTCTGGCAGCTGCCCAATCAAAAGCTGTTCCACCCTCCTCTAGTGAGGAACCTGCAGCCCGGAATGGATCGATTAAGAATAAACATGGTAGGTTGGTATGTGTAATCAGGTAGCATGTGGCAAAGGCCCGGGTCTGGCGGCTGCCGGACAACAACGGCTCCACGGCCTCCTCCAGTGAGGAATCTGCAGCCCGGGGGGAGTGGAGGAAAGCAAAGTGATGCAGTTGATGGAAGGGAACAGGTGGCGTGTGGCAAGGGCCGGATCCAGCAGCTGCCGAATAAAACTGGGGCCACGCACCAACCCACCCACCC
>JTEE01000126.1:75074-92220 GCA_002896455.3 Chlorella sp. ArM0029B | reverse complement strand
CACCCCTCGTCCACGAGCCCCTTCACCTCCCCCACCTCAGAAACAAAATGCCGCCCCGAGAGAAGCAAGACGACCCACACTGTGCCCGCTCCCCTCCCCTTCACCACCGCTCACCCCTCGTCCATGAGCCTCTTGGCCTCCCCCAGCATCTCCACCACCCGCGGGTTGTTGGCCCATTTGGAGAAGTCGCCCGAGGGGTCATTGGTGAATGTCTGCAGGGGGGGCGGGGGGGCAGGAGGTGTGTTTTTGCAAAGAGGAGTATGAAATGGGAGGAAGCACTGTGTTGCAAAGCTGCCACTGCCAGTAAACTCTGCAGGTGAAGGCCTGGGGGCGGGTGGCAGGAGGGTGAGGTGGATGGGAACAAGCACTGTACGACAGGACTGGCACAGTGACTGCCCCAACCATCACGCACAGCACCCGGTCCTTCTCTCCCCTTAAGACATGCCACCATGCGCACCACCCACCAAGCACCACCAGGCCCCCCACCTGCACGATGCGTCGCAGCACCCGGTTTTCCAGGAAGGGGGCAATGTTCTTCTGCGAATCGTACTCAGACTCCAGCACCTGCAGGGGGGAAGGCAGGCAAGCCGGGTTGACAGCTGTGCACGCTTGACAGCATCCTGCAGGGGGGAAGGCAGGCAAGCCGGTTGACAGCTGTGCACGCTTGAAGCATCATGCACTCGTTTTCGTTTTATGTCATCAACCGTGCCTTATCAGTGGCATGCAGCGCCTGGCGGGGCAGCAGGGAGAGCAGGGCCCTGCAGTCAGAATAGAGCACCAAGGAACCAAGCAGCAGGGCAGCAGGCGGCATGGGGCAGGGGCTAGCATCGGCTGACGTGCCCCCACGCGCACACGCCGCACTCGGCTCCCCAGGCCCACATGCCCCAGCAGCGTCCACAGGGTTCCGCACTGACCATACCATTCTTGAGCGGTTAGCACAACCCTCACTATCTACCTCCAGCGGCATACCGGCACAAAACCATGTGCAGATCATCTCCATCTTGTGTGTTGTTACCACCTTCTGCCCGCGACCCACTGGCACAACATCATGTGGGCTTCCATGCCCGCACCTTGTCACGGAACTCCAGCGCCCGCATCTTCTCCTGCAGCTGTATCGCCTGCTTCACCTCCTTGCGCTGCTGCTTCTCCACCAGATTCTGGTTCTCGGGGCGCGCCAGAAACTCCTTGAAGCTGGCCTCCTGCGCTTGACAGACAGACAGCATGAAGTAAAGAAAACGGATGGTAGGCCGGTGACGGCGGCGGGCGGCGGCGGCAGGCAGCGGCAGCGGGGCTGCTCGCCTCCCCGCGCCCCCGATGCGCGCCACCGCTCACCATGCCCTTGCCCTGGTCTGCACCAAATGCGCCATCCATGCCGCCGCCACCGCCAAACATGGCTGCTGCCACAGGCCGGGCCTGCTGAAGGGGCGCTGGAAGGGGTCGGGGCGGTCAAGGCGGAGCTTGCAAGGTTATCAGAGCGCCTCTAGCAGCAAATGATCAAACGTGGCTCCGAAATTAGGGCGGCACACCCAGCGGAAGCGGAAGAGAGCGGCGAGAGGCGGTACAGGCAATGTACTTCAATGGAACCCGAGCAGCCGCAAGGTTTCACGAGGCTGTGGACAGCTTGGAGCAACTTACAGGCTGCAAACAACACCTTGTGCTATCCCCGAGTCGGTCACGCGCAACCCCCGGCTCTCACAGGCAGCAGGTCAACCCGGGGCTCCACCCCATACACTTCTCAGGTGCGGGTCGCAGATCGCTCGTCTTCCAGAGCATTTGATGCCTCCGAGTAGCTGAATCATCGCGCAGATCGCGCCGCAGCAGCGTAGTGGTCAACCCAGGCGCTGGCGCCGCCGCCGACGACACGGCACTCACCCCCGCTGCTGCTCGCTCGCAGGCGCGGCGCGCAGACTCCCACAGAAGCACCTCGCCGCGATGGAGGAGATTATGAAGAAGCGTCAGAAGGAGATTGAGAAGGTGTATGAGGAGCAGTGGGATGGCGGCAAGGGCTCCCACCACCCAGACTTTGATCCAGAGGCGGTGAGAGAGCGGGGCGTGAGCGGGTCAATGGGCCGGGCCCAGAGTGCTCTGGTTTCCGTCCCTGTGCTCCTTGTTGGGAGACGCAGCCGTTACGACTCCGACCATAGCAATGGCATCTGCGACGTGATGCTGCGGCAGCAGCAGGCCGACTCTGACCCTGGAAGCGGCAGGGCTTTCACTCTGGCTGCCCGGCTGCTGCTGCTGCTGGCAACTTGCGAGAGCATATGATACCACGGCACAAGTTCCCAGTCGCAACTTGCTTTGGCTGCTGCCTGCGGCCACGTGCACTTGCCCCTGTGCCGCCATGCCACCCTGGGCTCGCATGCCACCTGCTCAGCGCTGCTGTGCCCGCTTCCTGGCACCCCCTGGCCCGCAGGTTGGAGATGACGTGATCAAGGCCTCCCGTGAGACAGAGGAGCTGTACAACGCAATCGTGAAGGTGGGAAGCGCGCACACCACAGTGGGCAGGTGCCTGCTGTGCGTGCTGAGCTGAGGTCGCTCAGCCAGCTTTTGTGCCCGCTCGGCTCCTGCCCACTTCACAAGCTCTGGCCGGGGCATGCACCCTCAGTTCAGGGCGCAAGACGGCACGCCATCCCATGTTAAGCAGCGCACGGCCGCTGCCCTCTGCAAGGGAAGACTGCTCCCCACCATAACCCCATCGACCCCAACACCCCACCGACCCCAGTCCACACCCCACTGACCTCCCCTCACCGCTGTGTGTGTTGCGTTCACCCCACAGCACACCGCAGCCCACCACTGATCCTCGCTGCGGCCCCCTAACTTCCGTTTTTCAACCTGTGCCGCAGAACGACATCCGCCTGGCGTACAAGAAGATCGAGGAGGGGGCGGATGTGAACTTTGTGTTTGGGCGGGCATACCGCTGCCCCGAGGGCTACACCGCTCTCATGGTGGCCTGCCACCGCGGCAGGTGAGGGGGGCAGGTGGGGCCTGCAGGGGTGGTGCCGGTGCCGGCAGGCGGGTGTTCAGAGGGTTAGGGTATATGCTGGGGTTGTGGAACTGCGTAATGCAGGCTGGGGCGTGGCGGCTGGGTGGGGCGAGAGCGTCAGGGCCCGCCCCGCCCTTCGCCCGCCTGCCTCCCAGTGTGTGCTCCCACGCCAACTAGCCGCCCTCACCCGCCACTGCCCATCCTCCGGGTGGGCTGCACCATGCGCTACTATCCATGCTGCGCCTTTCCCATACCAGCCAACATCCCAACACATGCCTCCCGTCTCCTTCCTTCTTGCCGCTCTGCAGTGCACCACAAGCGCTCCTGCATGCAAGCTCTGGCCGGCGCGGGCTGCAATGTCCCACCTTCATCCTCTCCCCATTTATAACCCACCCAGCTTTGTAGAACTGGTTGTCTGCTGCAGGCTGGAGTGCGGCGCGGCGCTGCTGTGTGCTCGCATCGGGCGCAACTTGGGCACAACCTTCAGGAAGCCACCAACCAGTTGCCCGCAAAGCTGAACACACACTGCTCTGCATGCTTCCTTGCTGCAGGCTGGAGTGCGCCAAGGCGCTGCTGCGGGCCGGCGCCGACCCCAACTACATGAACGGGGCGGGGGACCTGACACTCTTCTGGGGCATCGACGGAGGTGCGCCGCGCCTGGGTGGCTGGCTGGGAGGGGGAGTGACCCGGTGGGGGCGCCGATGGGCCCTGGGAAGTCATGTGAAGTCGTGGGAGCCCTTCTGCTGGTAGATTGTGGCACTGACCCCACCCTTTCTATCGAAATCCTTCACCTTGCTCCAAGAAATCCCGGGCACTGACCCCACCCCACCCTTCCCTTTCCCTGCCTCCCCCTCCCTTCTAAACCACCGGTGTGCACAGGCGTGGAGCTTACCTAGCTGCTGATGTGGAGTGACACCGAACTGACTCCGCCCCACCCCTCACCCTCACCCTCATATCCCCTCCTCTCTTTTCCTCCAACCCACGTGTGTGCACAGGCGTGGAGCTATCAAGCTGCTGGTTGAGTACGGCCCTGCCCCAACCTCACCCCGCCCCGCCTCTCATCCTCTCTCCTCTCCTCCCTTTTACTCCAACCCACGCGTGTGCACAGGCGTGGAGCTGATCAAGCTTCTGGTTGAGTACGGCACCGACCTGGACGCCTCCAACCCCAAGAACTGGACCCCCCTGTCGTACTGCAAGGCCAAGGGCAAGTACGGGGCCACCGAGGAGAAGGGCATATACCCAGAGGTGAGGGAGAAGGGGTGGGGTGGCACCAAAGGGAAGGGCGTTGAGCGTTAGGCGAATGGAACCAAATCAGCCCAGTGGCGAGCGTCATTTCCAACAAAGGGGAGGTTCGGGGCAGGAGTTAGAGAGGTGGGGGAAGTGCGGAGGCAGGGGCGGGGTTTACGCACAGTAATTGGTATATACCATGTCGTGATGGTTGCTGGCTGTTTGAAGAGGGTGTAGCGGAGAGGTGCAGGTGTCCGGGCTTCGTTGAGCCTGCAGCGCAGGTGCGCTGCTGCGGCACCACCAGCGACACTCACCCACGTCCCTGCGAGCAATCTCACGTGCCCCATACTTTTTGTGTCTTCATTTTCACCATGCAGGACGTGCTGCGCTTCTACGGCGCCAGCAAGTACGGCAGCGGGCCGCCCTGCCTGGGCGAGCGTTCCCCCCGCGAGTCCTTCAACCCCCAGGCAGAAGCTTTCCTGCGCGAGCGTGGCAGCTACCAGAACCCTCCCGAGCACCCCTAATCTGGAGTCAGTTGGATCTGAGGAAAACAGGACAAGGAATGGGAGGGCGGAGACAAGGGCAAGGGCAGAAATGCGGGCTCTGGGGCGCCGCTCCCGCCGCCCGTCGGCCGCCGCAGCGGGCCCAGCATGCCCGCGTGCCCTGGCTATACTGCTCGCGACCTCTTATTCATTATGCACGCGTTTTAGGTGCTTGCCGTGCACCACCTGTCTAGGAACCCTGCGCCGGCCGCAACTTGCTTCTGGACTTCTGTCCGGCCCGCTGTAACAGTGACCGTTCTGCGAAGCTGCATAGGTTCGGTCCGCAACTCTGATCCGCCATGTCGAGCAGCGCGAGAAGCGGCGGGAGGCGGGAGTGGCGGGCGGCGCCGGAAGCGGCGCTGCCGCCGGCAGCACCACCGCCAGGCCACCCCTGGCACGCGGCGCTGGCTGGGCTGCAGCATAACGCCCGCCAATTTAGTGCCAACATGGCGCAACTGCAGCAGCGTGTTCACTGCGGCCTGGTGCAGCTGCAGAGCACAGCAGCGGCCGCGCCCAGACAGGCCCGGCACGCAGCAGCGCCCGTGCCCCTGGCGAGCCTAAGTCAGGCAGCGGTGGCAGCGGCGCCGGCAGATGCTGCCGCACTGGCAGGCTGGGGCAGCGCCGCAGGCGGTGGGGGCGGCATGGCCAGCGCAGCAGGGGCCAGCGGCGGTGGGGTGGTCTCCAAAGAGGAGGTGGGGCGGGCCACTTGGACTTTTCTGCACACCCTGGCGGCACAGTATCCCGAAAAGCCCAGCCGGCAGCAGCGGCGGGACGCCAAGAACCTGGTGAGGGGGGCGGGGCAGGCTGGGCCTGAATTTTGGGTGGATTGGAGGCAGTTGTGGGGACAAGAGGGCGGAGGCTGTGCTGTGATGTCAACAAAGCGCCCCATGCAGGCCAGGCAGGCATGTCACAAGTGTCGTGCACCAGACCTGCTCTCACCCTGCTGTCGCAGTGCGTGCCTCCCCACTGCCGCCCACCCACTGTGCCCAGAGCACGGATTAACCGCATCACCCATGCTCACAAGTCCCATTTGCCGAACCACCCCCTCGGCCCCGCAGATCGACATCCTCACCCGCACACCCCTGCGTCTAACGCGCGCTTAAAAAAAAAACACAAACACTCATTTGCCGTGCCACTTCCGCCCTGTCCCCACACAGATCGACATCCTCACCCGCATGTACCCCTGCGGCGAGTGCGCACGACACTTCAGCGAGCTGGTTCGCCACCAGCCCCCCGCCCTGGCCTCCCGACACGACTTCTCCCTCTGGATGTGCGAGGTGGGCCCCCCACTGCTACAACGTGCTCTTTGTTGTTTGTTGTTCCCTCCTTTGTGGGTTGCCGGCCCCCCCACTGTGACAACGTGTTCTTGTCGTTGATTCCATGTCTTTGTGGGTAGCCTGGGAACCCCACACTGCGACAATGTGTTCCTTGTTCCTTCCGTCAATCATCAATCAAATTTCAAGTCCACGGGGAGCCAGCAATGGCCTCGTGGGACAGGGTGGGGGAAGAGTGCATCGGATTGAAGTTTGTTGCAAAGAGAGAGGAAGTGTGTGTGTTGTTCATGTCCTTTGTTCGTGGTTGCCTGTGTGTGGGGATGTGGGTGTGTGGATGCATGTGGGGCCTTTTGGGGTGGCGTTGGGTGGGTGAATGACAGGGTGCAAACAGGGGGCTTCCTCTCCCCTTGACATGCGTGATGTGTGTGGTGCTGCATGGGAATGGGGTTGGGTTGCAAGTAGGGGTGGCCCATCCTCAGCCGCCAGCCCCTGCTTAACCATCCGGCCTGCCTGCCTCCCGCCTCTTAGGGCTACATCTTACAACTGGAGGCTACGCGGTTCCACCCTCAATCTGCAGCCTGCAGCCTGTGCCTTGCCTTGCTGTCCCTCCGCCCTCCTCTCTGCCTTCCCCGCAGGCCCACAAGTTGATCGACCGGCGGGTGGGCAAGCCCACCTCGCCATCCCATGGTACCGCTATAAAGCGCAGTCTCCTGCCTTCCTTGCAGGCCCACAACACGGTCAACCGGCGGCTGGGCAAGCCCACCTTCAACTGCTCGCTTGTGGAGTCGCGCTGGGCTGGGATGGCGTGCGATGGGGAGGGAGGCGGGGAGGCTTGCAGCCTGGATTGGGGGCGGCGCCGGCGCTAGCGGCACGACAACAGCAGCTCTGGCTGCCCGCCCATGTTGCTGGCACGACAGCAGCAGCTCTGGCTGCCCGCCCGTGTTGTTGGCACGACAGCAGCAGCTCTGGCTGCCCGCCCGTGTTGTTGGCACGACAGCAGCAGCGCTGCTGTTAAGGCATATCGCCGGCACGACAGCAGCAGCAGCTCTGGCTGCCCAGTCGTGTCAGCGACAGGACAGCAGGCGGGGCAGCGTTTTAGCGGCAAGACAGCAGCGGGGGTTGGAGCGGGATGAGCAGCACGCTGCTGCCCTCCTCGAATGTGCGCACGCACATCCGTTTTTTAAACCACGGTAGTCCTGCCTGCCATGGCCAGAGTCTGTGCTTGGTGTTGCTGGTGCTGCTGCTCTGCTTCAAGGCCGGCTCATGCAACATTCAAGTGATTGGACTCTTGTCAAGTGGAGAGGGACGTCTGAGTGTTACTTTACTGATAGTTGTAATTGTAAGCATGCAGCACGAGAAGACAGCGGGGATGGGGGCAGCGCTTCAAATTAGTCGATGATTGATCAGGGAAGAGGGTCATGCTGGGTCCCAGGCAGTAGGAAGCAGCAGGACAAGGGGAGGCCGGAAAGCAGGGCTTTGGGGCATGGGGGTGAGAGAGAGGCTGCCGGCGGCTCGGGCCCGGGCATGCCGCTCCACAACCGGCCTGCACGATGTTGCACCAGAGGCACCCCCACCCCGGCCACCGCTCCGCTGCAGCTCTGCCCCCACAGTGAGCTGAGGTGCGGCCTTTGAGAGCAGCCGTACTGCCTCCCCTCAGCCGTGGACGCACACCGCTCCCTGGGCTCGGCAGTTCGACAGCGGTACAAGTTGTACCGCCTCTGCTGTACCGCCGCCCCCATCAGTCGTCGGCGTACCGCTCCTTCGGCTTGGGCCCCGCGTGCTTCATGGGCGGCGGGCGGAACTGCTCCCCCACAGGGCGCTGGATGTACCGCTTGTCGGCATCGCTCTCCTTCAGCTTGGGAGGCTTAATGCCGCCGGGGCCTGCAGTGGGAACAGGGCAGAACACAAAGGCACATCACCAGGGTCGGTGCGAGAGGGTGTGTGCCTGGCCCAGCAGAAAATAAAGCATACAGACAACCAAAACAAAAGGTGCAGTGTGCCTGGCCTGCAGGGAACACAGCAGGTAACAGGGCATACATAGAACAAACCACAAGGGTGGGGCGTGCCTAACCCTGCAGGGAACACAGCAGGACGCAAAGGCACGACACACGGATCGGTGCTCAGGTGGGGTGCCGCTTCCCTGCACCCCTAGCACACATCGCGGCTGGGCGAACCCAGGTGGTGTGTTGACTTAACGAGGCACGCGGGTGAGAGAGCAAGGCGTGCCACTCCATTCGTTTGCGTGAATCAACAATGTTGGTGGATTCGCCGTGCCGTGCAGGGGGCAGGCAGGGGTGGGCAGGGCCCGGCCTGTCCACCCAGCCTCCACCAGATTCTACATCACAGCATCCCCCACCCTGCCTCCCCCATCTCCTTATACGGTCCGCCCGCATCACCCCTCCCCCTTGCCCAACCCACACACTTACCCGTCTGCTTCTTCCCCTTTTGCGTCACAAAGTCGCGCCAGCTGCCCACCCGCCCCTCCCGCGTCTTCTCCCACGCCTTCTCATCCTTGACCTTCTTCTTGGCCACCTCCTTCTCCTCCTTAAACTCAGCCTTGGCACGCTCCTCCTCCTCCCCAATCTGCGGGGTGGGGTGCAGCAGTGCAGGGAGGCAGGCTGAAAGCGGTCAAAGATGAGGGCACGTGTGCTTGCGTCTCCCCCCTCTGTTTCTTTAGGTTCAGCGTGGCCCGCTCCTCCTCCTCCCCAATCTGCAGAGCGCGGGTGGAAGGCAGAGGCAACTGAATGTAAGACACGTGTGCTTGTCGCCTTCTTTCTCCCCTTCACCTCAGCACTTCGCACGCTCCCCCTGCTCCTCAAGTTGCAGGGGTGGAAAGTTTGGGCAATGCGGAAGGAAAGCATCAGAACAAGAGCCGGTGCGCTTGGCTGCCTGGCTGCCTTCAGGAGCAGGGAGGCAGGCAGGTGGCAGGGCACGGGCCCACACATTTCGGGCATTGACCAGGCAGTGGGCGGCAGCAGCAGCAGCATGCGGTGATTTGTAGAGGCGGGGGCACGCGGCAGCAAGGGCACGGGCCCACACGTTTGGAACACTGGCCAGGCAGTGGGCGGCAGCAGCAGCAGCATGCGGTGATATGTAGAGGCGGGGGCACGCGGCAGCAAGGGCATGGGCCCAAACGTTTGGAACACTGGTCAGGCAGTGGGCGGCAGCAGCAGCAGCAGGCAGTAGCTCGCAGAGGCGGGGGCACGCGGGCAGCAGGCGCACCCGCTTTGTGAGCTTCCGCTTGCGCCACTCTGTGCGCGCCAGCACGTCCCGCGCCTTGAGCTTCCAATGCTCGTGGAACTCGTCGGTCTGCCGGCGGGGATGCGGCGGGAGTGGAAAGGAAACAAGGTCAAGGCAAGAAGGCAGGCACAGCACAGCACAGCACAGCACAACACAGCACAGCACAGCACTGCACAGCACCGCACAGCACAGCAAATGGCTGAGCAGGCAAGCGTTGCATGAGATGGCAAGGATCACACAGAAGAGGCTCCGTGCTTGGCAGCAGCCGCAGCTGGCATCAACCGGCCAGCCAGGCATGCCCGCTGCCTTCCCTACGCCTTCCCAGCTGCCCAGCTGGCGGCCCCAGCCTGTCGTGACGCCCACCAGTCGGCATCGTGCACCTCTCCCCTGGCCCTCTTCGCCCGCCCCCAAAAGCGCCTCCACCCCCGCTTCCCCTCCCTCCCGCAAACCCCTCCACGCTCCCCGCTTCTCCACTCTGGACTGCGCCCAACATCCCTCTGCCCTGACCCCGACTTCCTTCCCCTCACCCGCTCATCTAGAGTCACTCCCCACCGTGCACAAACGGCCATCCCAGCTGTCCCCTCCCCGCCAGCCCTCCTTAATCATCCGCTTAAAGGCCGCACTCACACTACTGCTGTCCTCTCCTGCCAGCCCTTGTTCCCCTGCTGTCCCATCCCAAGCACCCCTTGTTCCCCTCTTCACCCACCTGCTCAAAGGCTGCCTCCACCCCCTGCTTCCCCTCGTCATTCATCAGCGTTGCCAGCCGCACCGCAGCATCCCCCTTGGCCGCCTTCTTCCACTCCTTCTTCACCTCGTCTGCACAGGCACAAGCACAAGAAAACAGGATGCCTGTGGTGTGAAGAACCCACAAGATGAAGAAGAGCAGAGGCGGGGGCCGAGGGCAAAGCAAGGTGGGTATTTCCCCTCATGGCAGGCGTCGGTTACACATGCTTCATCTTGAAAGCAGGGAGAGGGGAGCAGGTGGGGGGCTGTAGGGCTGGACTGGCGGAGCAGGGCAGAGCAGAGAGTTGAGGGACGCATGCGCTGGCCCTCCACATACCCTCTAATTTTGGCGTGTGTCAGCATAAAGGTCAGCTTGCCCCTCTTCTCCCTACCCACCAGCACCGCCCTGCTTTCCCTGCATTACTGCCTTGCCCACCACCGCCTACCTTTTGCGTGTGTCAACAAGAAGGCCAGCTTGCCCCTCTTCTCTTCACCCACCCGCACCTCCTTGCACACGAGTTGCCTTGCACTCACCACCGCCCACCTCTTGCGTGTGTCAGCAGCAAGGCCAGCTTGCCCCTCTTCTCGTCACCCATCCACACCTCCCTGCTGTGCACGAGTGCCTTAAGCGCACCACCTACCTTTGGCGTGTGTCAGTAGGAAGGCCAGCTTGCCCCTCTTCTCTTCGTCCATCAGGTCTTTCTGGGCCGCCCCAATCACCTCAAAGGCGTCCTTGGCACGCGGGTGCTTGCACTTGTCGGGATGCACCATGAGAGACAGCTGGCAGAGTGGGAAGGGGTGGGCGGGCACAAAGTGTCAGTTGGCACACGGGTGCTCGCACTTGTCGGGGTGCGGGGTGCGGTGTGAGGGACAGCTGGAAGACGTGGCACAGCATGCTGGAGGGAAGGAGGGTGGGCAATGTGGGGGGCGGGGGGCTACCAAACAGGCAGAGGGGGCAGGTTTGCGCAACAGAAAACACGGTCAGTGCACTTTTGCTGGCACCACAAATGCCCACTCCTGCGCGCCCGCCTGCCACACATCCTTTGACCGCAGGGGCAGCTTGGGTGCACTGCAGTGCACGTCACGGTGCGGCATACCCCACGGCGCCCGCCTCCCGGCACCGCGCACGCACGTTCATTTACCGCAGGGACAGCTTTGGGTGCACTGCAGTGCACGTCGCGTCACGGTACTGCACACCCTATGGTACCGCGCACCTTGCGGTACTGCCGCCGCACGTCCTCTGGGGGCGCGTCAAACCGCAGGTTGAGCTGCTCATACGGGTTGAGCTTGAAGCACCCCAGGATGCGTGCCACCTCGCCATCTCGCTCTGCATCTTTCAGGTCTGTGTAAAACTCCTGTGGGGATGAACGGATCAGATGTTTGGGCATCAAAGAGGGAGAGGGTGAGGAGCCGGAGGTCATGGGAATGCATGGGTGCGTTGGCAGCGCTTGCTGCCAGCAGAGAATGCTGTCAGGCAAGCTGCGCGCAAGGTGAGGGGCACAGCGGGAGACTGGTGACACCGCATCCGGCTCGCTTCCTGCCCACCAGTCCCAGCGGCGGCGCCTGCCACCACCTGCGGCGAGCACCCACCCACCCATCCGCACCCACCCGCAGCACCCACCTTGAGAGCAGCCTCATCATAGGGTGGGATCTCAAGGGGCGCACTTTTGGCTTTCTCCGCCGCCTCCTGCTCTCTCTGCGCCACAATGAGAGGATCCTCCTCCTCCTCCTCCTCCCCTACAGCATCATCGGCCGCTGCTGCCGCTGCCGCTGCCGCTGATGGTGCATCCTCCTCCTCCTGCTCTTGCTGCTGCTCTTGTTGCTGCTGCTGCTGCTGCTGCTGTGGCTGCCCATCAGGAAGAGGCGGCTCTGCCTCTGGCTGCACGTCGTCGCTGGGCTGCTGCGGCTGGTCGGGTTGCAGCACCGGCGCGTCGTCTTCTGCCGCCGGTGGCGGCACTGGCGGCGGTGCGTCGCCGCCACCCCCTGCGGCCAGTTCCGCCGGCAGCGGTGCCGCCTCGTTCATGGCGCGCTTTCTGCTGCTGCTGCGCAACGCAAGTTTTGCCAAGCGCAACGTCCAGCCGGCAACTTGCGCTCGACGGATCGGCTGGCGAGCTGCTTGAGCAGAGTGCGGTCTGATTGGCAGCGAGGCCGAAACAATACACGGCGTGAAATCGCGACTCAAGTGAAGCGGTGGCCCTGCTTCGTTTTTGGGCCAGCGAAGGCTCCAAGCTCGGACGCACTCTACAGGCCACTTTCAGATACAACGGCGAATCAGAACGTCGAAAGGTCCTTGGGCTCCTTCCAGGCCACTCCTTGGCTCGCAACTCGGTGCACCCTGCCCTCCCGCCGCCACTCCCGCCCTCCGCGGCATGCCGCCCCGGCGCCCCGCCTCTGCAAACGAGACGGTGCCTCCTGCGCAAACCAACGCAACACCTGCTTTCCCCGCCTGCACCGTCCCACTGTAGCCAACTACACCTCCTGGGAGTGCGCCACTGACGCAAACGCTGGGAAAGGTGGGGGTGGGGTGGGTTGTTGTGCGCCGTGGTGTCTCATGGTTTGGCCAGTGATGCCGGCAGGCACAGCAGTGGCGCCTCGTTGGCGCACCTAGCCAGCTTCAAACCAGGTACCCCACAGCTTCCCGCCTGTTAGTTCGGGCACCTGATTCGACTGCTTTTAACAGAACCTTGGACCGACAGTGGGGGACCGCCGCGAGTGCAGGCAGGGAATGGTGGGCAGGGGGGAGTTCAGCTTGGTTCAGCACCCTCCATGTGCCTGCCACTGCACCCGGACGGCCTCCCAGCACCTTCTCGGTGCCCTTCATCGCTGCATGACCTGGCGTGCACTGCAGGTGCCTACCGCGCCATCTCCAGTGTGCGCCTTGTCTATTCAAACGGCATGGAGGAGACCACGACGTGGTGCGAAGTCGGCACGGTGGACAGGGCTGCAGGCACATCCACCTGGTGAGTCTCACAGGCACGCTGTGCATGCTGGGGGCAGGCAAAGGCCCGCTGGGCGCGCTGGGCGCAGACAGACCTCCTGTGCCTCCACCCTCGATGAACTGGCAGCAATCACGCGCTCCGATGTGCACCACGCCACTGAGCAACACTGGGCTGCCCAGGGGTACCGCGACCTGACGGCTGCCGCTGCGCCCGCAGGCGCCGCCCGCAGCAGCGGCTCCCAAAGCGCAGCATACTTATCAGCTGTCCCTGCCTTCCCCTCCGGCCCCAACCCTACCTTACCGACCCCTCCATCCCGCCCAAACACCGCACCGCCCTVGTCCGCCTGCGYTGCGGCAACCACTGGCTTGCTGAACACACCTCCCGCTACCAAAAATCTGCAGAAAAGGCCCGCCACCACAAAAAACCATGCATGCACTGTGCCGTCCCCACCTGGCCTGCCCACAACCCCCTCTTACTCTGCGACTCATGCGACAAGTCATGGCACTGCTAATGCCTTGACCCTCCCCTCCCAGAGCCGCCACCCAGTGACTGGTTCTGCCCCACATGCATTTCACACGATCGGTGCCTCCCCCTCGCCCGAGAGGCAGCCTCTGCCCGACGCGCACACGCCCTGCACTGCCCCCACTGCTCTGCTCCCACAGAAAACGTGCCACACTTTCTGTTTCACTGCCCCCTCTACACCAACCTTCGTACACAGTTCACAGACCTCTTCCCACCCTCCATCTCCACGCCACGGCCTGGCTGGCGCAGCCCGCCAGTGCCCGCATCGCACATTTCCTTTTTCATTGCTACAAACTACGTTCTGATACACTCACCCCCCACCCTGTCCCATGAGACCTTGCTGGCTCCCCCTGAACTTGAAATGTAATTGATTGATTTGATTGATTGTGCATGCTGGGGGCAAGTTGAAACGTGCAGCTCGACGGTTGAAAGCGCTTGGGGGGAAGAGGCCAGTTGGGCCGCTTCTGACAGCCGTCGGGGGGCGCAGGGGCAGGGGTGGGAGGGAAGGGGGCCCTGATGGGTGTTTTTTGTGTCGCCTGCCAGCACGTGTTCTGCAGCATGCACTTGGCTTCAGCCCAGCAATGCATCCAAGCCCAGTGATGTGTGTCACAAATGTGTGGCACTGCGGTGTGTTGTTTTGTTCCACAAGTCGGTTGTTACAACTCAGAAACACTGAGCCTGCAGGAGCACCTCGACTGACGCGTGCCCCGAGGACTTTGCTGAGAACAAGATCACGCTCATCGAAAGCTCCTTGTGATTCCCGCCTGCCCGTCCGTCCTGCAGCTGCTTTGCACGCCCTGCTTTGCATCCTGCCCTGCTTTGCATGGCCAATACTAGTGCAACGTCCCCTGCTTGAACCAACTGCGCTCTCTGCCTGCAGCTGGCAGGCAATGACTGTGCTCGTGACCAGCCCTGCCCAGCCAAGCACCTTGCCTCCCCTGCTGCCCGACTTTGCTGCAGGGCAAAGCGCTCCAAGCAGCAGGAGTGCCCTTGAAGGGTCAACGAGCGAGGGGCGCCACGCCCTGCCGCCAATAAAGGTTGTAGGTGCATGGGTCTGTGGCAGGGGAGCCTGAGAGAGGGAAGAGTAACCACTGCTAGATCACAGGGTGCTGCAATCTGAGCCCACATGACTCCTTCTCTGGTTGGACAGCTGAAGGTTGCCCCACATGTGTCTCCCATGATTGGTTTCTCCGCCCCGCCCGAGAGGCAGCTTCTGCCCGAATCGAACAAGCCCTGCATTGCCCCCACTGTCTCCTGCCCCCACAGAAAACGTGGCACGCTTCCTTTTCCACTGCCCCCTGTGCCCCACCCTTTGCACACAATGCACAAACTTGTTTTCACCCTCGATTTCCACCCCCGCGACCTGGCTGGCGCAGTCAGCCAGCGCCCCCATCGCAAACTTTCCTTTACTTCGCTACAAACTTCATTCCGATGAACTCTACCCCAATCATGATACCGTTGCTGGCTTGAATTGTACATGCAAGAGATTGTCTGACGAGTACCTGATGCACAGGTTGAGTTTTCCTGCGATTCGCATCTTTAAGCCAAGGTAGCGCACAGGCATGCCTCTGGACTTGCCATCTGATTCGAGATGGGGGCAGGAGGGACATACAGGAAGGGGCGGCTGGTGGGGACGGCGGCATGGGCAGGAGTGTTGAACGGCATGTTCATGCGGCAACCATGCCCTTCCATGAACAGCAAACGCGCACTGCCTTGACAGAAGAGTGCTCTGTGGACCAGTGGCACTCTCGACAGCCAAGGCAGCACGGCAAGAGCGCCCCGGGCCGTGCATGCGCATGCGCAGGTGGGTCCAGCACGTCGCATGGCGCGCCATACCCTGCGGGTGCCACTTCCGCTCTCCCGTCGCCGCTGCCGCTGCCGCCCACCGCTGTGGCGACTGACATGGGTGGTACGGGGCAGGTGACCATGCTTAGAAAGCATGCGACAAGGACTGGCAGGGCCAATGCCCAGGTCGGGAAGGGAGCAGGCACAGCAGGTCTGTGCCCGCAAACCTTGTGGGTGCCCCTTTGTTCTACAACGGTGTTTGCACAAACCCTCGCCCTCACCATGCGCCGCCTGCTCCTGTGCGCCCTGCTGGTGGGCCTGGCGGGAGCCCAGGCCCAGGAGAGCCCCCTCTCTGGCACCAAGTTTGCAAACGGCGGTGGCCCCCCCGATCTCGTGGGCCTCTGGTGGGGAGAGACGCCGGATGGGCCCTCGGTGAGCGCCATTTCGCCGGTATTTGGGCGGCCGGGCAGGGTTCAAGCTGTCCAAGGCCGCGGTCCAAGGCCGCCGCCCCCCCAGAGGCACCTTCCCTGTTGACATCACCTCTCGTTGCCCTGCCTAGGCACATGTGGTGCAGGCCTGCACATTGCCTTTGGCCCCTTGTCCCTCAAGCGCAGAGCGGCATCCAGTTCACCGACTCGTACGTCTTCATCTACCCAGGCCCCGACAACCCCGCCCCTGATCAGGGCATACTGATCGCCGAGTTCGGTAGGCGTCGGGGTGCAACCTGTTGAGCGGTGCCTGCTCGCCTTCTGGCTGCCTGCAAAGGTCAGACGTGCCCGGGCGGCACCTGCTTGCAGAGCAACAGTGGGACACGAACCTTCTGCGCGCACACATAACTTCCGCACCTGCACCTGCTGCAGCCAACTACACGTCCTGGGAGTGTGCCACCGACGCAAACAAGGGCAAAGGTGAGGGCCCACGCAGCGCTGGGAAGTGCTGTGTGTACCTTCCGGTAGCCCGCGGAGGGGGGGCCCGTAAGGGGACCCACACCTCCGCTGGTTTCCTCAACCCACGCCTAAGGGCGTATTCTTCTTCTTCTTCTTCTTCTTCTTCTTCTTCTTCTTCTGTGTGTGCTTGAGCGGTGGTGCTGCCGACATGCATGCACTGACCTCTGGTGACATCGCTAGCCAGCTCCCCTACCCCGACAGCCCCCACCTGATGGGGTCATCTCCATTTGCCTGCCACCTGTCGCTGCCCGATGGCCTCCCGCTGCCGCTGCCGCTGGGCCGGCGTGCACTGCAGGTGCCTACCGCTCGATCCTGAACCTGCGCTTTGTCTACTCAAACGGCGTGGAGGAAACCCAGCTGGGGTGCGAGGTGGGGACAGTCGACCTGGGTGCTGGCACATCCACCTGGTGAGTCTCACAGGCACGCTGTGCATGCTGGGGGCAGGCAAAGGCCCGCTGGGCGCAGACAGACCTCCTGTGCCTCCACCCTCGATGAACTGGCAGCAATCACGCGCTCCGATGTGCACCACGCCACTGAGCAACACTGGGCTGCCCAGKGGTACCGCGACCTGACGGCTGCCGCTGCGCCCGCAGGCGCCGCCCGCAGCAGCGGCTCCCAAAGCGCAGCATACTTATCAGCTGTCCCTGCCTTCCCCTCCGGCCCCAACCCTACCTTACCGACCCCTCCATCCCGCCCAAACACCGCACCGCCCTAGTCCGCCTGGTGAGCCCCGTAGCTAAAAAAAACGAAACTAAACACAGCAATTGTATGGGCGGGTGGGGCACACTAGTAGTCCCAGGCAAAATTGCACAGCTCTTTTTTGCTGGCAAAAATCCACATGCACAACCAAATATGCACAGCCATTGGTTGAGCAAATCAGCACATGCACAACCAAAATTTGTCATTAACCAGTTCTTTGGCTGAGCAAAAATGACTTACACACGACACCAATGAGCTGTGCAAG
>JTEE01000126.1:52747-74144 GCA_002896455.3 Chlorella sp. ArM0029B | reverse complement strand
CGCCGCCCGGGTGACGCCGCCCAGGCATGGTGGAGCCGAGAAGGCTACCGCCTGGCGCGCACCTCGTGCATCTCGCGCAGCGGACGGCGCAGTGCTACATGCGCGCAAGGGCCAAGCAGCTGAGAACAACAACCGGTAGGGCGCCCCACCTGTTGCTCCTCGCAAAGCCGCTGAAAGCTTTGCACGTGTAATCGCGGCAACATCGGCGATCGGGGCCGGGCCGGATGAAGAATGCGGGGAGCGACAGGCGGCTTTGGTTTGAAAGGCTTGGGGAAAGCATGCCTCGCAGGCTCTCATGCAAGCGGTGTAAACCCCGTCTCCGACCGTTTATTATGGCCTAGATCGGTCTATCATAGCGTTGAAACACGCCCGCAATGCGGCCAAGGGCGAAACATTCCGTTTGCCCGGCTCCGCACATCGGCACAACCTATTGTCTGTGCAAAAATACGCATGCACAGCAAAGATAGGTTGTGCATTGGATTGACCGCACCGAGAACTGTGCCAGACCCATGTGCACAGCTGACTGGTGTGCAAACTGGTGGGCATTGACAGCTGGATCTACTAGTGGCAGGGACCCTGCCGGCATGCTCTGGGACACGGCCGGGGGGTGGATGGAAGCGGGGGGTGGGCCTCTGGGGTAAGTGGGGCTAAAGGCCGGGGGTTGCCGCCTCGCCGCCTGAAAGCAGGCTCACTTGTGCATCCCGCGTGGCGTGTGCCGCCGCGCTGTTTGGTTTGGGCGTGCAGGAGCTTTTCAACTGACGCGTGCCCCGAGGACTTTGCTGAGAACAAGATCACCCTCATCGAAAGCTCCTTGTGAGTCCCGCCTGCCCGCCCGCCCTGCTTTGCACGCCCTGCTTTGCATCCCTGCCCTGCCTTGCATGGTCAGCAGGAGTGCAGGCACCCCTGCTTGCAGCCAGAGCCTGTTCTCTGCCTGCAGCTGGTCAGGCGGGACACACTGAGCACGGCAAGTCTGCACAGCCGCGCATCCGCGAGGCCGGCTGCCTCTCCCCCCCCCGGTGCTGACTTTGCTGCAGGGCAAAGCGTTCCAACCAGCAGGAGTGCCCCTGAGGGGCCACGGGGCATGGTGCACCCCGCCTGCCGCCAAATTGCTGCTGCATGCCAGTGGACTGCAACAAGCTGCGCTAGAAAGCGGAACGCAAGCTGAAGAAAGAGTAGCCCCCTGATTGCAGACTTCGTGGGCTGGCAGGATTAGCCCGTAAGCCTCTTTACACATGGCCAGAACTCGTACGGAGGTGTGGCCTGTTTGTCAAGAGCGCTTGTACATGCCTGGACAGGTAAAGGCACCCTGAACATGCACATATGAAAAGTACATCTGCTCTGCAGCGCTCAAACCGTGTGATAGTGTAAATTCAGGACAGCGAGGCGTGCGGCAATCAATCAATCAAAGCAGGGGAAAGGAAGGGCCCCGTTCGGAAAACGCGCGAAAGATGGGAAGGAAGGGCGGCGGCACCGGGAAGGGGCGTAAAGGGGCGAGTCACCAGGGCTGAAGGGGAGGGCTGGGCTGCACCCTTTGGCAGCTAGCTGCTGCTTGTGCAGAATCCCCGGCGAACAAAGCTCACAGCTCAGACTTGGCCCACATGCCTGTGGGCTTCACGCCGTGCACCGCCAGGGACATCCGCTCTGCGGCGTTCTTGGCCGGCCCAGGCGGCAGCAGGGATAGAGCCCTGTGCAGGGCCAGCAAGGCGGGGCGCGCAATCCAGTGGCGCGCCATCCACTGCGGGCAGGGCGCAAAACACGGCTGTTTACGTCATGCTTTGCAGGGGGGTAGTACCCCGGGATGGGGCTCGTGTGTCATCAGCTGTCGGGCATTGGCAAGGCACCGTGTGGCCCACAGTGGCCCCTCGTCTCCCAGGCCTGGCAGGGTCCTCTCACCTTGGGAGCGGTGGTGGTGAGCTGTGTGGCCACGACTCCACCAACCACCACCGCACCAGCAGCGGTGTGGGGCATGAAGATGCCGACATCCTCAACCTGCCGGGGTGTTTGAGTGGGCGTGTGGAGGCAAGAGGTGGGCTGGGTGACACTGAAAAGCAGGCGGGTGCGCGCCCAGGGGCCATCTGCCCCGTTGAACCCTCACAACGCATCACACAGTGTAGCAAGGGAGCTCGTACTACACGCCAGCAACGCCCTGCCGGTGGCTCACCATCTCAACCTTGGTCACACGGGAGCTGACAATGCCGGCGCCAGCAGCGCCAGAGGGAACCACAGGCACGACGTCGCCCACACTGATCTGCATGCCAGGCAGGCGGGAAGCTGAACTCGGTGATCCGGCAGCTCGATTGTAGGCATGCAACAGCTTGTGCGCTCCTTTTGTGGGGAGCTCCAAGTGGCAGCCGTGAGGAGGGCGCAGTGACCCAGCCCAACGGACTTCCACCCGCCCGCCTGCCCGCCCGCCTGCCCTCGTCAGCTTCACTGTCATTCTCTCACTTCGGTAGGCAGCACGTAGCGCCAGGCATTCAGGGACCCTGGGGCGGCGTCAGACATCTCAGCCTCGGCGCCACAGAGTGCAAAGAGGTAGTGGTTTGGGGTCACCGTGATGGTCAGCCCTGCCTCAGTAGATATGCGCACGAAGGTGGCCCGGCGGTGGGGCATGGGGGCAGTCAGCATGAACATCTGCAGGCGGGGTGGGCAGGGGCAGCTGGCAGTTTAAATGAGCAACAGCGCGTGTAGCAGCCATGCAGGGACGGTGGCATGCAAGTGCTCTGCCGGCTTGACTTTGTGCAGGCGGGGCAGGTGCTGCCGTGCACTGGTTTTGGGCGCAGCTGTGGCAGTGGCAAGAACCTGCGAGGCAAGAAGCTTGCCTTGCTGTAGTCGGTCCGCCCATCAGGCCTGACAGCCAGGATGGCCTCGCCAGGGGCCACGGAGCGCAGGGGTGCCAGGGTGCCGTTGTGGGTGCGTACCAGCGCTGATCCAGGGAAGCACCCAGAACCTCCTGAACTCGGGGGGCTGCTGCTGCCAGTGACACCATTCTTTATTGCGCACTTCTGCTAGAAGCAGACAGGTGCCAGAAGGGGAACACAGAGTAGGTGTCATGGCGATATACCACAACCCGGATCCGGAATGGGTGCGCCTGCTCATGGGCGCTGCAGGCTGCACATGACACGCCAGCACTTGGCCTCTGGTTGCGGACACAGTGCCGGCACATCACCCGTGCCGCTGCGCCCGCTGTTCTGCCACACATGGTCAGGCAGCATACCGTTGTGGTCTTGAGGGCCTTCTTGACGGTGTCGATTCCAGTGCAGATAGCGACGCAAATGCCGGTGCCTTTGGGCGACGCATAGCCCATCAGCTTGCACACGCGGCCTTGGGGTTTCACCAGACACTTGACGGCTGATCTGGCAATGTCAACCAGGTCCAGGGTCCACTCGCAGGTGTCATTAAACCTGAGAAAGTCTCCACCCGCCGTGACCTGCATCCCTTCCTCGGTCACACAATCGCCGGTGATGGACCAGGCTTCACAATCAGCGGGAGCGTACTCAGCCAGGCCGCGGCTTGAGGAGCCCGCTCGCGCGCCTGCCACCAGCGCCGGCAGGCTGGATGCCAGGACGGCCAGGGCGAGGGCTGCAAAGACGCGGCGGTTCATGATGCCAGATGATCTGCACACAACCATTGCCAGCACATTTGGGCGGGGGGAGATGTGGAAAGCAGGCTGTGAGTGGCTAGAGGAGTGTTTTCCAGTACGCCAGCAAGCGCCCAAGCAGCGACGGTAGCTGCTGGGCCAGCTGCTGAGCTGCGGACCAAGCGGGATGCGCAAAGGCGAAGCGCTTACAAACCGCGCCACACTGCCTCTGAGACTCTGCAGTTGCTTGCGAGCCAACAGCGCTAGTCCTGCGTGCGCGCAAGGCCACGGGAGACAGAGTACGTGCCCAAGTCTGCACACTACCACTCAGTGCGCGGTGACTGCATGCACACAGCCGCACCTTTCCAGACCCCCCGCGGACCTACTAGGTGCAATGCGCTTCAAGACGGCGAAGAGACCCTGCGCGGTCCATGGCGCGGTCTCCGGTGTAGCAGGGCGTGAACTGGATGACGAGAAGGACCGGGGTCCCCCTTGGTGCCATCAGCACTCTGGCAGTGCTATGCATGCAAGTGAGGAACTTTTGAGGCACCCTAGTCAGGCGCTGATTCGGTGGAAGCCAGCTGAGTGCCGCGCCGGTGCCCGACGTCGTCGGTCGACCGAGGTTGCGGTAAGACACCCTTGCGCCTTGCAGATTCACGGCTTACAGCGTGTGTCCCTGAGGTACATCATGGTAATGGGCAGCGTCTCATGCACGTCAGGAGAACAGTGTTGTGTTCGCCTGAACGTAGCATGCACAGCACAGTGCTGCCCCGGCCTGCTTCCCCGCCGCCGCTGAGCTGCCGCTGAGCAGATATCTACACCTTTAATTGTGTCCCAATTATTGTGGTGCAGGGCTGCATGTAATCCATGTCAGGAAAGTAGAAATTTGATCGCCTGCACCAGCATGCTGGCACCAGGCATATCGCAGTGCGCAACGCCGCCGGCCTGCTGCCCACCGCCGCTGCCGCTGAGCAGACACCGTCAACTTTAGTGTTGGCCTGCGGCCTCACCGACGTCTCGAATCCGTCTTTCAATGAAGTTTGACGACGCCTACACGCAGCGGGCCGTAGAGGGCTGGAGCGCAGCAAAAGGCGCGGCCTGGCGGGGCCGGCAGGCGAAGTGAGTTGATAAGGTGGATCCGAGGGGCCTTGAGCATCGCATGCGGCGGCAGCTGCAGAGGCGCGCGAAGGCGGGGACCTGTGGGGGCGGCGGCAGCGGCGGCAGCAGTCGGGGCCGGCTCCGCCGGGTGCCGGTGTGTTGCTGGTTGCTCTCAATCGCGCAGCATAGTGTGGTGCCGAGTGTGTTCACCTGATCCCTGCTCCCCGCACGTGTTGCAGCCCCAACGAGTGCCTGTACCGCCTGCCAGCACCTGGGGCGCGGCAGGCGTTGGGGCCCTTCACGGCTGCGGAGGCCGCAGCCTTCAACCTCCGGGTCGCGGAGTTTGAATCCCACAGCTGGCCACTATCCTGCTGGGTGCGTGGACTTGGGTGCAAAGACGGGCAGGCGCGTTCACATGGTAGAGCAGGGGCACAACTGGAGCCCAATGCGCGCTGCATAACTGACGTGGGTGCTGGCGCACGCGCCGTCTGTCGACACCTGTCTCTGCCAGCCGCCTCCTGCCTGCAGGGCCTCTTCAGCCTGGCGCTGCCGAACCGGGTGGGCTATCAGTGTAGTGCTCACTTCAAGAAAGAGCACAGCGCAGCAGCGGCAGCGGCAGCAGCGCGGGGCAAGCCCTCGGCAGCAGCAGTGACGGCATGCCAACAGGGTCTGGCAGCGCAGGTGCAGGCGGCGTTTGGCACGCCTGCGGCGCGCCGCATCGCCGCAGCAGTCGACAGATGGCTGGCGGGGGCGGTTTCTGGGCCGGACCTCGCCCCTAAAGCCTCAGGACAGCAGCAGCAGCAGCAGCAGCAGCAGCAGTCGTCTGGGCGGCGGCACGGGCCAGCACAGGGGGGCAGCGGAGAGAGCTCTGACAGCGACTTTGAGGTTGGTCCCTTAGTCGCCAGCAGGGGGAGCAGTCGGCAGCCGGCCAAGAAGCAGGCTGGAAGGCAGCGGGCAGCAGAATCAGTAGCAGCAGGCTCCATGCAGCAGCGGCAGACAGGGCTGGTGGGTGCTTCTCGGCACGTGCAGCTGGGCTCTGGCATATTAGCAGACAGCTCTCAGCAGCAGCAGCAAGAACCGCTGGCAGGCAGGCAGCAGCAACAGCAAGAGCCGCTGGCAGGCAGGCAGCAGCAGCAGCAGCAAGAACCGCTGGCAGACAGGCAGCAGCAGCTGCAGCAGCTGCAGCAGCCTGCCAGGCAGCAGCAACTACCAACGCCTGCCAGGCAACAACAGCAACACCATCAACTTCCTCCTGGCAGGCAGCAGCCCCAGCGCCCGCCGGCAGTCAAGCTTCAGCAGCAGCAGCCCCAGCGCCCGCCAGCAGTCAAGCAGCAGCAGCAGCAGCGCCCGCTGGCAGTCAAGCAGCAGCAGGCGCAGCCCCAGCGCCCACCAGCAGTTGAGCAGCAGCAGCAGGAGCGCCCGCTGGCAGTCGAGCAGCAGCAGCAGCAGCAGCGCCCGTCGGCAGCCAACCAGGTGCAGCAGCACCCACTGCAGCAGCCTCAACCAGCAATCGGGGCCGCGGCGCCCCTCAAGCAGCAATGTGCAGGACAGAAGCGGCAACAGCTGCCGGCCTGCCCTGGCGGCGGCCGGCCTGTAGCCAGCAAGAAGTCCCGACTAGGGCAGCCGGCGGCACCATGCCAGGAGCAGCAGCAGCAACAGGGACCCAAGCAGCAGCTCTTGCAGCCTGGGCCTGCCTTGGGCCCCACTAATGGTGGCAGTGGCAGCAGCAGCAGCAGCAGCAGCAGCAGCAGCGATGATGAGGATGCATTCATCGCTGGCAGCTTGAGGCAGGCTCCGGTGGCCGAGCCCAAGGTCGCGGCAGCAGCTGCCGTGCCGCCTGCTGGTGCAGGCAGGAAGGCGGGAGGGCGGACCCGCGCTGGCGCAGGGGCGGCGGCGTCAGCAGCAGCTGCACAGCCTGGGACCTTTGGGGAGCGGGTGGGCGTCATCAGACTAGACAGCACAGACCCCAGCCGCTGGCCAGGTGAGCTGTCACATCATTAAACAGTATCATCAGCATCGTCATCAAATATCAGGTCCATGGGTCAGCAGGCCTCGACAAGAAGGGGGTCGAAACCGCCCCGCAACGTCTCTTCCCGCATGGTGGCTGCTCGTTGCGTTGCATGTGTTGAGACAGTGTACCGCTTGAGCGCGCTAGCTGCTGTTCAATCAGCTTAGGTCACTGCTGCCTCACGTAATCTACCTCATTTTGCACCCAACAATACCTCCCCCTGCTACGTGTCTACTGTCACTGTAGGCTGGCAGGCCTCTACTGCGGGCATCCGCCAGGTCACCCCCTACCAGCCCGCCCGCCCGCCAGCAGAGCAGGCCGGAGCACCGGCCGGCAGCGACCCTGGCAGCCAGCAGCAGCAGCAGCAGCCGCCACCGCAGCAGCAGCAGCAGCCGCCACCGCAGCAGCAGGCGCCGGCTGTGGTCACCACCCCGGACCTCCTTTCCTATGACCTGGCGCAGCTGGGCGGCGGCTTCCAGGGGGTACTGCTGCAGCTGGGGGATGCGCTGGCAGGGTTACGGCCTGGCAGCAGCACCGCCCCTGGCAGCGACAGCAGCGGCGGCGGCGGCAGCAGCAGCAGCGGGCTGACGTGGGAGCGGCTGGCAGGCCTGCAGCTGGGCGACAGTGTCATGCGCAGCGGCTTGCTGTTTGTTTGGGCAGGCAAGGGCCAGGTGGCGCCAGCGGTGCGCTTCATGGCGCGGGCGGGTGCCAAGTATGTGGAGAACCTCACGTGGGTGCAGCTGGGGCCAAACAACCAACCGCTGCAGGTGAGGCCTGGGAAGGCAGTGAGGGGCGCTGGGGGCAGATGTGGCGGCGGCAGCGGCGGGCAGTAGTAGTGGAGTGGCGGGCGATGGGGCGCTGTGGCATGGCGAGCTGTGTGCCCACCCGTCTCCAGGCAGATAGCTCGACAGCTCAGCACACCATGCCTTCATAGCCTGAGGATCGGAGCTACCATCTCCCTGGTGCGTGGTAACCTTTCACGCCTGCACCTGCCTCTGCTGTCGGCATGGCAATCCCCCTGTGTATTTACATTCTGCCCTGCCCTGCTCACCTTCGCTGCGCAGCGCCCCTCCGCCCTGTTCAACTGCTCGCACGCCACCCTGCTGATGGGGCGGCGAGGAGACGAGAAAAAGGAGCACTTGGAGCTGCGCCACCAGCGCACCCCCGACGTAATCGCCTCGCCTGCACTGCGCACAGGGCAGTGCCCTGAAGCAGGTGCGCAAACTGTGGTGGCTGTCTGCGGGCGTGGCCAGCTACACCTACTCGCTTGGCTGGCTGCAGAGGGTAGACAGCACGACAAGCGCGCTGTGGTTGGGCCGCGCCCCAGCAGCACCCTCATACCCCGAACTCCTTCCTCACTCGCTCCCCTTCCACCGTTCCCACGGCAGTGTATTCGATGATCGAGACGCTTTTGCCAGACGGCGGCAGTGCTGCCAAGAGCGGGGGGCGGCCCCGCCTGCTTGAGCTGACCTTCCAACCTGGCAGGGAGATCTGCCACAGCCGGCCGGGCTGGGTCACTGTGGTGCACAGCGGCGCTGCCAGAACCTCCATTGCCTGATACAAGCTGCCCTCATGCTGCTCAACCAAGCAACGAGTCCCGCCACTGCACTTGACAAACTCCCTCAACATTCTTTACAAATCGCTTGCTTGCTACCTGTCTTCCTGACCCAGTCATTGTTTCTGCTTGGGAACGTAAATGCTCTTCAACTGACATGCAGACCAGCCTTACCTCGCCCCACACTTCACATTACCCTCCTGCCCCTCACGCCTGCACTGAGTACCCCTGCAATGCGTTGCAATTAGCACACTTCACATGCGCTTGCTAGGGTGCAAAGGGGCAGTCCACACAGAGAGAAGGGGGAGGCACAGGCAAGCATGGGCAGCAAGCCCTCCAAACAATCTTGAGGTGCATTGGTGACTTTGCAAGACGGGACCCTGCAGCCCAAAGCTTGATGAATGCACGGGCGCTTCTCTAGGGGGGCCGTGGTGGGCCCCTGTTTTCTGGCTGGGCGGCGGCAGCTGGCGGCAGCCGGCGGCAGCTGAATGCACGTAGGGGCAGGGCAGGGGCATGTGCTGGCCTACTCTGCCTTCGCAGAGTGATGTGCGATCAGGCGTAGTGTTGTGACACTGCACAATGAGGTACAGAACCTCAGGCTGGGGTGTGGTGCGTTGCCAGCCACATGTGCTGGTACAGGGCGTGCACAGCACAGCGTCCTGGGGGTACAAATGCGCGCGGGCCGGGGTGCGGACATGAATTCCCCCACCCTTCTGCCCATACTCGCCGCCAGGCCCCCAAACCAACTCCCTCTTGCCCGCGTTCGACTCACGCAGCATCGCTAGATCACAATGGCGTCTGCAGCCGCCATGTGCCGCACCTCGTCTCGCAGCGTTGGTGAGGCTTTCAGCAACCCCACCAAATTGATTTGCCCCGGATGGCAGGCTCGGGCGGGGCCTGGGCGCGGGCCGCAGCTTTCTGCGAAAGTGCTGCCGCCTCCTCACAGGCCCCGCTGCCTTTCGCCCGCCTGCTGCAGTTTCGGTGACGCCTCAGCGGCGGATTTCCCCCGTGGCCCGCCTGGTTGTGGCCTCCACCACTGCCGCCCCCGCCCTCCGGCCTGTCCAGCGGGCCTCTGTGGACCGCAACACAGTGGTGAGGCGCGATTCTGGCGGGGAGTGGGGTTGGAGTGGCCCATGGAGGCCGCACTGCTGAGGGGGCCGCCGCCGCCGCCCTGCGCTGCCGGGTGCARCCTACCCACCCTGCCTGCCCATCTCCTCATCCTGCTGCCTGCAGGTGCCCTTTTGGTACACCTCATGGCCGGCACCCTCAGACCTGACATCAGCTGMTGATCTGTGGTGGCTCAGCCGCACAGCGCTGCCGCCAGCCACCGGCCTTGCTCAGCCCGAGTGCCTGGTAGCCCGCAAGCGGGTCGCCTTCCATGCTGGTTCCTCTACAGCCTGGGTGGCAGACAAGGCCTTTAAGAATCTGAACGCAAGAGTGCACCCGTGCTTGGCGGGCCTGAGGCCGCAGGAGGTGCAGAAGATTGTGCTTCAGTACTTTGGCGCCTTTGAGCTGGCTGCCGCTGACGTCACCAGCATGTTGCAATCCAGCCCCGCCACCGCTGCCGCCAGCCTGCTCCGCCTGGCTGCCACCTGGGCGCATRTCCTGAGCCTGGTTGCACCCGGCGGGAGCTCTGCCCTTGTCAGTGTTGACACCAGCCTGCTTGCTGTCACTGGTAAGCGCGCCAGCACRCAGCGTGCAGGGGCGGTGAAGCAGCGCATGCAAAGGGGGATGATGGGAGGGGTTTGAGAGAGGCATAGCCTGCAGGCAGGAGAGGAGAGGAGAGGGTGATGAGTTGCAGGAGATAAGGGGTCATGAGAGAGATAGTAGATAAGAAGCAGGAGGGAGAGAAGAAGAGTGGTGACCTGCAGGAGATGAGGTCTGAGAGAGCGGGGCCAGGGCAAGAGGCCTGGTCACTGCAAGGAGGGACACGAGAGGRGCGAGCAGGATGCCCGCTGCTCTGTTGCAGTCCCCGCTCACACTCTGCCGGTGCACGCCCCAGCTGAGCGTCGCCCGCTCCTCTTGTTCCCCCTGCTCTCCACAAGCAGAGGCAGCAGCTGCCGCCGCCACCAGCCTCGTTGCCGCCGGCTCCTTCCGTGCCGCCTTTGCTGTTGGCGCGGCCGGCCTGCAGCTGCTGAGCCACCTGAGCTTTGGCAGCAGCACTGCGGCCGCCCCCTACCTGAGCGCCGCTCTGGCTTTCAAGGCAGCCATCACTGCTGCTGTCAGCTCAGGCGCTGTGGCAGTCACAGAGCGTGACGTGCTCGCTCTGACCGCCGCGTGTGCCGGTGCCCACAAGCACCTGCACCTGACGCCCTGGTTTGGGCACGCCTTTRCGGAGGCTGCGGACACCATGCTCAATGCTGGCTGGAGCACCGGCGAGGTCAGTGAAGAGCGAGGGCAGTGCGGGCTGGTGGGCAGGGGAGTGGGGCAGGGTGAGAGGGGTCAACCAAGGGAAGACTGGCGGGCACGGTTCCCGCTTCCCGCCTGCGCCGCCCAGTGCCCTCACCTGTGCCGCCTCCCTTCTCCTCTCCCTCCCTGCCCGCAGGCCGCCCTGCAATACACCGAGTCGTGGTGCACAGTGGTGGCAAGCGGGCGCAAGCAGTTTGTGTCGGACAAGTACAGGCTGCTGGTGGAGGCGGTGCTGTCGCACCCCCGCCTCACCGCTGCCCAGCTGGACCGCCTGCTGGCCACCGAGCGCACCCTGCCTGCCCATGTCACCTGCGGTGTCAAGGGCTGGCTTGCCGCCTGGGAGCAGCAGGTGCTGGGCCGCCGTGAGCGCCTGGCACACACGGCGCTGGTGCAGGCAGGCAGCAGTGCCCGCCCCCGCTCGGCTGCCACCCTGCAGCAGCTGTCATGCTGAGCACGCTTCCCGATTCGGCCAGCCACCGCACAGCCTGAACAACTGCCGCTGTACCAAGCACTTCCACCCGCCCCACTAACTGACAGACCCCGCAAGCAGCACCCCCGTGACTTGAACTAGATGCAACTGCCCAGCTAAACTCAGTCTTCCCTGCTCGCTCCCTCAGCCGAAACAGTTTCTGACCAGAATCGCCAACTCCCGACCAACCCCAAATACTGGCCTATCTCCAACGATTGCCTCGCTAACATTGATTGGCTTGCCCCCACCATCGCCAGTGCTTACGCTGCAAACACAACTTCCTGCTTGCCGTCCAAATGCTACACTTCCCTCCCGATGTACGTGTGTGCCCAATCACACATCTGTCCTGCCCCCAACCGGGTCACAGCACCACCTGCCAGCGTGCCGCCCCTGTTGCCGACTGCGCCCCCTTGCCCGCTGCCGCCCCTGATGCCCACAGCCGCTGCATGCGACCCAACAACCCCTTGCTGCTGCCAGGGCCTCTACATTGCTTGAGAGCCCTTGCACCACTGGGCGCCCTGTTGTAATAAACACACTTCACATGCGCTTGCTAGGGTGCAAAGGGGCAGTCCACACAGAGAGAAGGGTGGGGCACAGGCAAGCATGGGCAGCAAGCCCTCCACCCAATGTTGAGGTGAATTGGTGACTTTGCAGATGTGGCACATAGTGTGGGGCTTGTATTTCTTGTATAGAACCTGGACTGCCAAGGAGGGCACACACGTGCAGGGACCTGCTGCCTGTGGCAAGAGGTATCTGCCGCCGGCAGTCATCGAAGGGTGCCATACTCTCTTTGCAGTGCGCATTTCGAGATATGTGCACGTCACCAGCCTGAGTGCAGGCCTTTACCATCCACTGCCGCCGATCGGACGCCCACTGGCGGGCAGGGACGTGCAAGCAGCCTCCAACGTCTAAGTCAGGTACTCATGCAGCTTCAGTTGCCCTGCTGCGGCACATTGACAAACACATGCCAGGCTTCGCTACACTGGCGGCAATGGCCCTTCCAAAGCGGGCACCCACGGCACCCATGCAGCGGCAGGGCGGGCGGGGCGCCAGCCGAGCGGCGGCTGCTGAGGTGGCGGCGGCTGAGGGGCGAGCGATTGGGGTGAAACAGTCGGGCCGCACGGCTACATTGTCTACGGCAGTTGATACCAGCATAGCCACCCTCTAGCTCTGCATGCGCCTTGGCATCTCGCGCCTCCAGCTTGAGCGGCAACTTTTCTGCGCTTAAGGAGTCGGCACGAGCGGGGAACGACATTTGCTAGCAGTGGGTGCAGCCGGGGCAGGAGCGGCAATAGCGGCGGCGCGAGAGCACAGCAGCATGAGCGGGCTCCGAGCGGCTGGGGGCGTGAAAAAGGCGGCCAAGAAGGCGGCGGGAGGGTTCTCAGGTGCGTGCAAGGGCTCGCTGCGGTAGGGCCCACTGCCGCTGCCGGCGCCCAAAGCGTACGGTTGCCGACTCTAAAACCTGGCGCAGACCAGCTTCTCCCAAAACCCAGGCAGTTGGCATGGCACTGGAAGGAGCGGTTGACGGCAGTGCCAGTCAGCAACAGCCTGTGCTGCAGCTGCCGCACTGTGGCAAAGTGCCCTGGCTGCCCGCCGCCTACCGTTTTTGTTCCCCCATGCTTCGCCGCTGCACCCCCAGGCAGCGGGCGCCTCCTGCCTCTCCCGGCCCCCTCCCTCCTCTCCCTGTCAAGGGCGCCCTCTCTCCTCCCTGAGCCTCGTGCTCCTTCGTCCCGCCGCCAACATGGCACTCAAATGACCGTGTTGCTGCCGCCGGCCATGGGCACTCCACCCTGCCGGCACCGCACCGCACCCACCTCGCTTCCCCCTCCCCACATGGTCCGGCCCCGGCCCCTCCTCTGCCCACTTCAGGCATCGAATTCCACAAGTCCAAGGGCCAGCACATTCTGAAGAACCCTCTGGTGGTTCACTCCATTGTGGATAAGGCGGGCATCAAAACCACGGATGTGGTGCTGGAGATTGGCCCAGGTGGGTGCTTTGTGTCTTTGTTTCTTTCTGTTTTTCGAGGGACGGGAGGGCCAGGGCCGCGGCAGTGTGGCTATGCCGGTGGTGGTGCGGCAGCCCAGGTGGGGGCCAGCTAGGCATGCATGCCATGCCTGCCACCTCCAGCCGCCGCCGCCCTGCGTGCCCCTCCCTCTCCTCACACCTCTCCCTCCTCCCTCCCGCCCTGCCCTGTGCTGCTTGCCCCTGCCTCTAACACGCACTGGCAGCCCGGCAATGGAACCGCTGCCCCCCTCCTCTCTCCATTTAAGCTCCCGCTGTGCAGGCACACTGCATGCCTTCGTTGATCGATTTCGACCACAGTTTAAACACTGGTCCCCCTGCTGCTTGCAGGGTCGGGCACCCTGACAATGAAGCTGCTGGCTTTCCTTTCTTGTGGACCACACTTGAGGTTCAAGCACTGCGTTCCCTGCCTCCCCCACTTTTCCCTGCAAGCACGGGCAAACTGCCAATGAAGCTGCCTTCTTGGTTGGTCGTACCTTGGGTCTAAATACTGCTTCCCCTGTCTATGTCTGCAGGTACGGGCAACCTGACAATGAAGCTGCATCCTCCACTGATTGTACCTTGTGTTTTTTAGCACGGCTCCCCCGTGCCTTTGTCCTGCAGGTACGGGTAACCTGACGATGAAGCTGCTTGAGAAGGCCAAGAAGGTGATTGCGGTGGAGCTGGACCCCCGCATGGTGCTGGAGCTGACGCGGCGTGTGCAGGTGGGCAGCGAGAGGGTGGGTGGGTGCGTGGGGCACAGCGGGTGTGTAGGTGCGCAGGGGGCGTGTGGGTAGAGCACAGCAGGTGTGTAGGTGTGCAGCGCTAGGGTGGGTGGGGCACACAGCAGGCGGGCTGGGATCGGGCTGGGTTGCACAGGTGCTGGAGCTGACACGGTGTGTGCAGATGTGCAGCGGGAGGGTGGATGGGGCACAGCAGGTGTGAGGGTGCGCAGTGGCAGGGTGGGGTAAAGCGGGCGCAGCGAGTGCAGGGCAGGGTACAGCAGGTGTGCAGGTGCGCAGCGGGCGGGCGGGTGGGTGGGGCACAGCAGGCGGGCAGCGGGTGGAGGGTGGGACGGGCACAGTAAGTCAGGGTGCTGCAGCTCATGCGGCATGTGCAAGCGGGAGCGTGGAGTTTGCTGGGCGCTGCTTCTGCCGAACTTTCGGCTCTGAAGCGTGCCGCCGGCAACAAAGTGCCCTTGACTGACATTGCACCACCCCTGCCTCGCCGCACACTTTGCCCCACCCCATCCTGGCCTGCCTTGCGCCTTGCCCGGCCCACCCGCCCCCTTGCAAGCAACCCTATTTGCACAAGCTGCATGGCATCTGCTTTGCCTCACTGCTGCACCTGCCCTGCCTGCTCACCCGCCTCACGTACCGCCCCGCCATCCATATTCCTTTGCAGGGCACCCTGTACCAGCACCGGCTGCACATTGTTCACTGCCATGTGCAGAAAGCGCTGCTGCCCCGCCCACTCACCTCACTCACCTCCCCGCCGTGCGTTCAAATTGTGCAGGGCACACCCTACCAGCACCAGCTGCACACTGTTCACTGCCATGTGCAGAAAGTGCTGCTGCCTTCACGCCCACTCACCTCTCTCACCTCCCCGCCGTCCTTTCCTTGTGTGCACGCCCTACCAGCACCAGCTGCAGATCATCCATTGCCATGTGCAAATTGCAGCTTCCTCACCACCCCTCCCGCCATACTCCTTGTGCAGGGCACCCCCTACCAGCACCAGCTGCAGATCATCCACGGTGACGTGATGAAGGTGCAGCTGCCCTACTTTGACATCTGCGTGGCAAACATCCCGTACCAGATCTCCTCCCCCCTCACATTCAAGCTGCTGGCACACAGGTGAGGAGGGGCAGGGCGTGACAGCCAATCCATCAAAATCGACCGATCAAATGGTTCACTCAATCAGTTAACACGTAGGGTCACGGAGCCAGCGGAATCGTGGGACGGCGGTGGAATCTGCACGGGGTGTGAGTGAGTGGGGTGACTGGTGTGGGAGGCGAGGTGGAGGCGGGAACGTCTGGCAGTAGGGGGCTGGGTGCCTGGCTGCAAGGGCACACGCCCCAGCGAGACCCTGGGAGGGGGTGGTCGTCGGTCACCTGGCTGCGCCAGCTCATCACTCCCGCCCAGCGGGTGCTCCATAGTCCTCCTATCCCCCTCAAGTGCACTAACCTCGCTTCTTCCCGCCTCATTTGCACCGACATCCCATGGACGTCTGACTGCCCTTGTGAACATGCCCTTGTTTGCATCCGTGACCTACGCTGATGGTCGCACCAGCATGCGTGCCCGCCCCGCATCACTTCGCCCAAGGACAGGCCCTCGTTTGGTGCGGCGGTGACACCGACAAACCGGCCCGCCCACCCCACATCCGCCCCTGCAGGCCCTCCTTCCGCGCAGCGGTGATCATGTACCAACACGAGTTTGCGATGCGGCTGGTGGCCAAGGCGGGGGACCCCCTGTACTGCCGCCTCGCCGTCAACACGCAGCTGCTGGCCAGGTGGGGGGGAGTGAGGATGAGGGGAGGAGCAAGTCGGAAATTTTCAAACAAGAAGAAAGAAAACTATTTAAAAGTTATTAACTACACGAAATTTACAGGGGTGCAGGCGGGGCCTGATGAAGAGCATTGGGGTGGGGGGTAAAGCGCGGCGGGGCAAGTGGGGTTTTGATACTGGGAGGCTGAGCATACGTGGGGTGAGGACAGGTAGGCATCGGGATGATTGCGGCCTGACCGGCAGCCGTCATTGCATCTGCTGCACTCTTTTGTGTTGCTGCAGCGCTGTATATTGAATGAATAAATGGCAGCCATGGTGTGTGTGCGGGGCCGCTGGCAGCACGTGGGGCAGCTCTGGCAAGCTCTTTGCAAAGCTGCTGCAACAGGTCGCCTTGTCTCATCTACTGTCCACTCGACCCTGTGCGTCCTCCCCTCCCTCCCTCTCCCCCGTCTTCTCCACCCCGTACCGTCCACCATGCCGGCTTCGCCCATTCCCCTGCACCTGCCTGTGCTCTTCCCGGGTGCACCCCCAGCCAGGGCTTTATTTTGCCAAAAACTCTAGCCCGTCTGGCCAGACGGGTTGGCCAAAATTCACCCGTTTGGGGCGTTTTGGAGGGAGAAACGCACCAATTGGTGGGCCCGCAGTCACCCCCTGTTGTGTGTCCCAGCTTCCCTGGCTCTCCCATGTACTTCCCCCTACTGTTGCACAGCTGCCATGTCAATTTTAATCCTGGTAGAACCATGCTAGCAGTGTGCATTCCCTGTGGCCCTGCCGGGCGTTAATGCTGCTGCTGCTGCTGCTGCTGCTGCTGCCGCCGCCGCCTCTGCTGCCGCCTCTGCCGCACGCACCCGCCTCTGCTGGCACAGCAGCTGTTCCCCGACCGTGCTGCTGCATCGGCGGTTGCCTTGCTGGGCAGACAAATTGCAATCCGCCACTGCCAAACTTGAGTTTGGGCTGCCCGGCGCTGTGTCTAATATTAAACGTTTGGACAGTTTGGGCAGAGACCTCCTGTGCACTCCCGCCCAGGGTGTTCTTGCGCGTGCTTAAAGCAGGTCGCCTTCGGAGGGGCAAAGTGCAAGCGGATTGCGTGCATAAATGAAACGCCAAGGCCTGTCCCGCCGTTGTACTGCGGACGGGCGGCCTGCGGCCTCCCGGAAACTCTGGGCCGTTTCAGCAGCCGGGCACTACCTCAACTTACCCGTCCCCCACCGCCGGAAACTCGAACACCCGTTTCAGACGGGAAAACGGGTGCAAAAAAAAGCCCTGCCCCCAGCTCAAGCTGGGCAAGAACCGCTGCCACCCCACCATCCCTCCTCTCCTTCCCCTGCGCCCTGTCACCCGCATTTGTGCCCTGCCCCCCTCCAGGGTGCACCACCTCCTCAAGGTGGGCCAGAACAGCTGCCTCCCTCCCTCCCTCCCTCCCTCCCTCCTTCCAATCCTTCTCCTCCACTTTTTTTCACCCAAACATGTGCCTGCCCCCTGCCCCACCATCCAGGGTGCACCACCTCCTCAAAGTGGGCAAGAACAACTTCCGTCCGCCCCCCAAGGTTGACTCTTCTGTTGTGCGCATCGAGCCGCGCAACCCGCCGCCCCCCATCAACTTTCTGGAGTGGGACGGCCTCGTGCGCCTCTGCTTTGGCAGGTGCGTTCCCTGTGTTGATCGACTGGTTGCCTTGAATGTGGTAGCCAACAACACCTGTGTGTTTGCGCGTATTATGCCTCTTACATTGGCTGTGTGTTTCGAGTGTAGTACTTACTACGCCTGGGTGTACAAGTGGGTTGGCTACTGCGCCTGTGCTTGCACCAGGTGCATGCAGTGTGTGCCTGGCGCGCCTCTGCTTTAGCTGGGGCGCAGTGTGTGGGGCCAGGTGAGGGTGGGCGGTGGGAGCCGCGAGCCGCGCAACCAGCAGCGCCCACCCTTTGCCCGCTCCCCGCCCACCCTCCCCACCCTCTGCAGGCACCTGCTCCTCCTTCAGGCAGGCACAAGGCAGTGGCCGACATCCCGAAAACGAAAATCCTCAGTGCCCCGGCAAGCACCTCATCTTGCAAGCACTTCACCATACGTGCCCCACTGCCGTGCAGGAAGAACAAGACGCTGAGCGCGATCTTCCGGCAGGGCAACACGCTAGCCCTGCTGGAGCAAAACTACATTGTCAGCCAGGCGCTGCACCGGGCAGCCGATGGAGGAGAGGTAGACTTGGTGGCGGCGGTGAACGCGTTGGCGATGGAGGGGCCGGCGGCGGGGGCAGCGGCAGCGGCAGGTGCGCTGCGCCGCGCTGCTTGGTGTGGTCCTTTGCCTGTGGCGTGCATGCTTGCGCTTTGCCACACCTGTGTGTGTGATGCTTTGGCGCTCCTGTGTGTGTGTGTGTGTGTGTGTGTGTGTGTGCGCGAGGGAGACGAGGAGGCTGGGGGGCCGTGGCGTGCAAGCGAGTGGGCGGCGCAGTGGGGCGTGGCGGCCAGCCAGCAAGCCTGCGCTTCCTCCCTGCTGCCCATGCTCTTGGCCGAGGCCGCATTCTGCCTGCTGTAAACGTGTGTGTGTGCCCCCGCCCCTTTGTCCCACTTTCCCACGGCGGCGCAGATGAGGAGGCTACATTCTGTTTGTCTGTCTGTCTGCCTGTAAACGTGTGTGCCCCACCGCTTTGCTCCTCTTTCCTACGGCGGCGCAGATGAGGATGGCGGCAGCGGGGACGAGGAGATGGCGGCGGAGGAGGAGGAGGAGGCGGGGGCCAAGAGCGGCGGCGGCAGCGCGCGCAAGCGGCGGGGCAAGGCGTCGGAAGGCTTCAAGGAGCAGGTGCTTGAAGTGCTGACGTCATCAGGGTACATTGAGAAGCGGGCGGCCAAGATGTGCCAGGACGACTTCCTGCAGCTGCTGGCCGCATTCAACCGGTCGGGCATCCACTTCACGTGACGACCGCTGCTCTGCCGCGCTGCTGCGGCGTTCAACCTGATAAAACCAGCCGGTGAGCACCCACTTCACGTGACGACCGCAGTTCTACTGCAGCTGATGCCCCGTAGACTTGAATTGTGATTGGTCGATGGATCGGTTGAATGCAGCTGCTGGCGCATTCAGCCGGTCAGGTATCCACTCGACATGAGCTGCTCCTGCCTGCTTGAAGGGCGGGTGGGCCCTGTTCACCTCTGGGCCTGCGGCACTGCCCGTTTGGCCCCTTCTTTCTGTCCTACAACCTCCTTTCAAGTAGAGCACGGTGATTACTTCTGTAAGACTTACACGTTTCGGTCAACACCAGTGCTAGTAGGACAGGTTGTAAGTTTGAGGCCTGGGGTTAGTAGAAGGCAAACATGGGTTGTCAAGGTGGGCAAGCTTGCAATGGTGAGTGCGGGGCGGCAGGAGGTCATGGCACGACTTGGCAGCCCAAGGCAGTTGTAAGAGAGTCATAAGCACCAGACAGCGGGTCAGACGAAAAACAGGCTGCTGCGAAAGATGCACAATAGACGGAGGGCAGGGCAAGCGAGCGGGGGCACTGCACTCACATCGACAACAACACACTGAAAAGCAGGAGAATATAGAAGAGATTTAGGGGCCGGAGAGGCATGGTCCGGGGCGCCAAGCCCCAGCGCAGCTCAAGGCTTCAGTTCCCCCATGTGGCAGGTTGATCAGCCGGTCCTGCACAGGCCCCTGCGCCTGCCTGCCTCACGGCCTGCCTCTGGCCCTCTGCCCCTCTGCCCCACTCTAAGGATCGGGTCAGCGGGTGACGTGGCGCCAGCACGCCCTCACTGTATGACGTGGCGCAGCCCATGCTTTCCCTCCAGCAGCTGCACTGTGCGCGCAAACCCGGAGCCCCGCCGGCGCACCACAAACTCCCCCGGCTGGCTCAGGTCGACCACCGTGCTGCCGGAGCGCCCCGCGTCCAGCTGGCCCGCGTCAAACACGAGGCTGCAGGACGGCCACAGCTCCTGCACAGCGCGGATGGATGCAATGCAAGGTATGGCTGCCCCGAGTGCATCCAATACAGAGCTGTGAAGCTGTTCGGATGCTTGCGGGAATCTTGGCGGGGCAGGGCGAATCAGATGCAGTTCACATGAACATTTTGCATTGGGTAAGGCATGAGCACGTGCCAAGGGGTTGCCACGTGGCACACTGATGACATGGCGTGCTGTTGGTGGACCGCAGGCTGGCTATGCGCTTTAAAGAGTGCATGGCCAGCCTGCTGATCATCAACAACACGACATGGCATCAGTGTGTCATGCGGCAAGAATCATCCGCAGGTTGCAGTGCCATCCCAGCAGATACCCTCCCCACACAAAAGCACCCACACATCCTCACATCCTCTCACGCACGACACACTCACACATACCCTCGCATCCTTGCAACCTCTCACACCCCTCCCTCGCACCGTCTCACCTTGTACACCCTCCCATCCTGATGCACCCTCTCAGTCCAACACCCTCTCACACCCTCTCACACATGTGCACCACACACTCAGAGACTCTCACACCCTACACCCTCCACCTCCCACACCCTCCTACCTACCACGCTCCCCCGCACCCTCTCACCTCCCACACTCATGCCCCCTTTCAACCTCGCACACGCATGAACCCTCTCACCTCCCACCCTCACGCACACCGCTGCCACCCCCCCACCAGCCACCTGCAGCACCTCCCACCTCCACCTCACACCTCACACCTCACACATGCCCACCTCAAAATAACCCAAGCTGCCTCCCCGCCCTGCTCCCCCCCCCGCTTCTTCCCCTGAACACAACGCTTCTAGACCCAAAGCGATGGCCTGAACAACTTCACCACAAACCCCTTGTTTAGTAACACGTCTACACAGCAACTAATTTGTGACGTCTACAACAAGTACAATAAGCATTACTTGACTACTTGACTAATTGAAGTCTACACAAGTTAGCCCAAAACTCGATTATTTACGTGTCTTCCCACCCACCTGGAACTCGGCCACCGCCACGCTGCTCAGCCCGCCGCTCACGTTTGCCGAGGTGAGGGCCAGCGCCGAGCGGTGCTGGCGGCAGATGGCACGGATGAAGGGGGCCTCAGGGATGCGCACCCCAATGACTCCCACCCCGGGGTTGAGCTCGGCGGCCAGCGGGGCGTCGGCGCGGCGCGACAGCAGCAGGGTGACAGGGCCTGGCAGCAGGTCTTCCAGCAGACCGCCTGGCAGGTGCTGCAGCAGTCCGGGGGGCACGCATGGCAGGGTGGACAGTAAGTGTGTATGTGTGTGTGTGAGGCAGCAGGGGGGCAAACACAGTGAGGGCGTGTGAGAGAGGCAGCAGGGGGGGCACGCACGGTGGGATGGTATGTGAGGGTGTGTTGGGGCAGCAGGGGTGACGGGGCCTGAGGGCAGGTCCTCAAGCAGGCGTCTCCCTGCTGGATGACGCAGCAGGCAACCGGGCATGCATGCATGCCCGGCGGGCACGACGCAGCGTGACCGCGGGTCGGCAGCCGGACAGTGTTTTCCCCCCGCCCCTGCAACACCGGCCCCCCACACACCACGCCACCCTTCTGTCCCCCCCACACCTGCGTCTCTCCGTAGCGTGCCACCTCATGCACGTCTGCCACACAGATGGCCAGGGGCTTGTGGTCTCCCCGCTGCTTGGTGGCATAGATGTGCGCCACAGCCTCGGCGCTGTTGGCACACGCCGCCAGGCCATACAGCGTGTCTGTGGGCACAGCCAGCACCTCTGACCTCCCAAGCGCCTCTGCAGCCAGCCCCACATTGTACAGCGCAGCCGGCAGCACGTTGCCTGCAGCAGCAGCAGCAGCGGCAGCGGCGGCGGCTGCAGCCGCAGCCGAGC
>JTEE01000126.1:12484-46786 GCA_002896455.3 Chlorella sp. ArM0029B | reverse complement strand
CCCTGTCCCATTCATCCATGCTGTCCTGCACTCTCTCACCTGCACCACTGGCATCAGCGGTATGCCCACAAAGGGGCGAGCGTGCAACTCCACTCTGTCCAGCAGCGGCGGGTTAAACTCCACTTGGTACTGCAGCTCCCCAATGCGCAGCAGCCGCCCCTGCCGCCAGGCCTGCTCGTTTGTCACCGCTGCCGCATCCAGCACAGGGTGGTCTGCAGACGGCCCGGCGTGCAGGCCCACAAAGGGCGCGGGAGGAGCGGCGGAAGCGGTGGCAGCGGGAGCGGCGGCGGCAGCGGCGGCGGCGGCCTGCTTGGCACGCTGCTGCTGCTGCCGCTTCTGCTGGCGGTCTGCCGGCGGCGCCGCGCTCTTCTGCAGCCGCCCCAGGGGCTTTTCAAGCAGCTCGTCCTTGGGCCTGCAGGGTGCGGTGACAGGCCGGGGGTGGCGGGGGTGCTGGCAATGCATGAGAGAAGGGAACAGGGAGGCTCAGGACCGAATGGGGATCGGCACCTGCACAGCTGCTGCCTGTGAGTGGCACCTGCCCACTGCAGCTCTGGAGGCAACACGGGTGCTCTTGCCAGTCACCAGCTGCATTGGTGTGGTCGAGAGGAAGTGTTCATGAGCACCTACATCACGGCTGGGCCAGGCAGGTGTTGTATGCTTGACCCACATACAACCTGCTCCCACCTGTCCATGTTCCGCTGCTTGCCGCCGACCACCAGGGTGATTGTCATGTTGGGCTCCCCCGGCACGGAGCGCACGACAGCCTGCAGCACAACACGTCGGTGGTTGGTCAGGCAGGGACCACCGGCGGCAGGCAGGTGTGGTAGGCGGCGGCGGGGCCTGCCCTCGTCCCGTGGTCATGCGGCATGCGCTTTGCAATCATGCGGCAATGGGTGGCGAGCCCAGCTTGCCCTGTGCACCTTCTGCAGCGTGGCCATCGTGTGAAACAGTGCGGGTGCCCAGCGGGCCGGCGCCCGCAAGGGATGCAATGGGATCGGTACAAGGCTTCTACTGCTTGAAAGCTGGGGCAACAGCTTGCCCAGGAGGAGTGCTCGCATGTGATGGGGGCGAGATGCCGTAGGGGCAGGATGGCCGCTGCTATTATCACAATTGTATGCTGCGCATTGTCGCCGGTGAAGGTCCTGCTAGAATTCGCACTAGTCGCAGCATGGACACAGCAGCGTGCAACTCAGCAGGCCCTGTTGCAAGAAATTTCTTGTCAAGGACAGTCGTAACCTCCATAGACTGCCGGAAGCAACTGCGCCTTGGTCAACGGCAGGTGGCGTCAGAACCGCTTTCACTCTATGTCAACAGGCCTCAGCGCCTCTCTGCGCTTTGGCCCCAAGTCCAGCATGCCTTCCAAGTCCAGCAGCCGGACGCAGCAATCCAGCAGCGCGGCAGGGGGAGCCGCGCCCTCCGGCGGCACGGGCGGCGGCAGTAGCGGCAGCAGGTCCCGGCGTGGGCAGGCGGGCGCAGCAGACACCGAGGCGTGGCAAGCAGAGTGCGTGCGTGCAGCAGACCAGCTGGCGGCAGCGGTGCCCGAGGGGGATGACGCTGCACCCACAAGCGAGTGGCGGGCGCAGCTGGAGCGGGTGCTGGCAGGGGCACGGGCCGCAGCGGCGCCGCCCCGCCCCGCTGAGATCACCGACCCAGATGCCGCGCTAGAAGAGCTGGCGGGTGCCGACGAGGGCGCTGCCGCCCAGCTGGCCCCGCTGCGGGTGGAGCAGAAGGCAGCAGAGGCGGCGGTGTCAGTGCTGCAGCAGGAGTTGGGTGGCCGGCGGGAGTATGCGGCAGCACTCGAGCAAGAGCTGGCATATCTCAACAAGGTGAGCGGACGGGCGGGCGCCAGCTAGCTTTTTGTTGTGTGGCGTGCTTCGTGTGGCACGCACGTCGCCAAGGAAGCCAGCAGCATCACCACCAGCAGCGAGGTGTGAGCGGTGCAACTTGAATGGGAGTTGAGCAGGCACACCAGCACTGCACCTTGCCCCCCTGCCTGCTCGCTGCACAATGCACCAGTGGCAGCGCACCCACACCCGAGTTGTTGCCTCCCTCCTGCCTGCCCCAGGAGCTGGAGGAGCGGCAGCGCGAGGCGGCAGAGGCAGGCGACTCGATGAGCGACACACGCCCCATGGTGCGCCTCACCAAGGCCTGCGCCCAGCTGCGCCAGGAGCTGGTGGCCATGGATGTGCGCACTGGGGTGCTGCAAACGGCGGTGCTGCGCATGGCACGCACACAGGCTTGAAGCAACACTGCAGCACCCCCAGGACATCCATCTCTCCTACCCTGTCCCCCCGCCCCGCTGGCATGCCCCTGCGTCTCAGCCCCTGCCTTGCGTCTTGCCTTCTTGGTTAGCTTTTACCTTGGTAAGGTAGCAAGGGGGCAAGAAAGAGGCTGCGTTGGGAGGGTTGTCAGAAGCGGCAGGGTCTGAGACACATACGTAGTGCGGGGGGTGCAAGCGGCCAAGGCTTGGCTAAAGCCAAAAAGAGAGGCGGCACCAAAAAACCATGCATGGCCAAGGAATTGATGCCGGGCAGAGCAATGGTTCGAATGGTGGAGATGGGTTGGAATGGAGTCAAAACTGTTCGAGTCGTGGCGCACCCCGCGGAAGCGTTCATTTTCGGTGGGCTGCCAGAAGCACAGGCCGGGCCGGGACTCTGCAAGGGTTTGCGGGACCTTGCCGGCAGGGCGGCGGCTGGGTGAAGGCACTGCCGCCTGACCAGCGGAGCAGCACATGGCGCCCCGCCAGCAGCGGCGCTGTGCTTCAAGGGATGCTGTGCATGAAAGGGGAGGAAGCTGGTATGGAAGAAAAACCTTTCTTCAAAGCAGTAGGGCACGGGAGAGCATGCAAGCGGGGAGAGCTGCAGAGCAGCGGCGCAGCCACAAGGGCGGGGCATGCGCTGCCGCTGCTGCTGCCAAAAACGGAAGCCAAGTGCAGAGCAGTACTCCTACGAAAGGAACGGGGATTGGAGGGGGGGGACTTATGGACGGGCGGAGGGGGTCCTAAGGTAGGGGTGAGAGAATGAGTAGCCTACAAGAACCGCTGCGGAATCAGGGGGAGGGATGATGGCGGCTACCTCGGGAGGAACAGAGTCAGTAAGGGGGGCCGAAAGAATGTCGCCAGCCGCATTCGCAGGCAGGCCAGTACTGTCGATGACACACATACACTGAGGGGATGGGGAGGAGAGCAGGGAGGGCCAAGGGGGCTGCTGATGCTAAGGGTTCCTGGCTACCGGCCTAGACGCTCGGGGAGGGGGGCGGCGCCGGCATAGCTATATGCTGCCCCGACGCTGCTGCCTGCCCCAACGCAGTGGGGTTCGCAAATGGCGGCGGCGGTGCTGCTGCAGGGGTGCCGCCGTTTGCCATCACCGCCACTGCTGGGTGCTGCCGCTGCTTCATGGGCAGCTGCTGCTGCTGCTGCTGCTGCTGCGGCGGCTTCATAGCCTGCTGCTGCTGCTGCTGCATGGCTGCTGGGGGCTGCTGTGATTGCTGCTGGGGCTGCTGGGGCATTGGCTGCGCCTGCATGGCGCCGCCGCTGCCCATAGCGCCGCCGCTGCCTGCTGCACCCATGCTCGGCGGTGGCGCCTGCATGCCGCCAAAGCCCTTGGCTGCTGCCATGGGCACGCCGCGTGTCGCCCTGCCCATGAACAGCCCGCCTTCCAGCAGGTTGAGAGAGCGCATCTCCACAGCCTTCATGGCGTCAGCGGCCTGCCGGCGCAGCGCCTCCTTGTCTGCAAGGGGCGGGGGGGAGCATAAGGGAGGGAGGGAGCATAAGTGAAGGCAGGGGTCGTGCAGTTTGGTCGGCAGCGGTGCGGGGGCAGCGGCAACCATAGTAGGCAGGTAAGTGCAGGCAAGCTGGCCAGAGACTGACACTAGACAAGACGTGGCTGCAGGGAGAAGCTCGAAAGCAAGCAGCAGGCTTGCAAGCAGGCACCCGCTCAGCTGCACTCGCTCACCCCTGATCGGCGGGCCGTGTCGGGCGCCTGGCCTGCCGCAAAACCCTGCGAGGTCGCCGCTGCTGCTGTTTGCGCCGGTCACGTGGTGAGCACCGGCAAAGGCACGGGTGGGGGACAGGCTGCCCTCGCGCGTGGGCGACACATCACGCGACGGCAGCTTGCTGGGCGGTGCCGACAGCACCTGCGTGCCCGGGCGGGCCGCCGCCGCTGGCGGCTGCAGGCTTGCCGCACACATGCCTATCCCAGGCAGCGGGGCTGAGGTGTGCAGATCCAGACGCTTGATGGCCTCAACCGCCTGGCTGGCTGACAGGCGCGGCGACACGCTGCTGCTGCCACAGGTGGGGGAAGTGATGTCAGACAGAGCGGCGGCCGCTGCCAGGCTGCCAGCTGTGGGCGCCGAGGCGGCCGCAATGGCTGGCATGTTGAACGGGCTGACCCGGGTGGGCAGCGCCGTGAGGCATGCCTCAGACCGTGGGCGGAACAGCGCGGCGTCGCTGCCACCAGCAGCGCTGCCGGTGGGGAGCGTCGGGTGGCTGTTGCTGGCTGGCAGCGGGCGACCGCTCAAAGACCGCAGCAGCATCGGCGGAAAGGTGGGTGCTGGCGCCGGTGCGGCTGCTGCCGCCAGCGCCGCCTCCAGGCCAGGGCTGTCGGTGCGGGTGCCTGCCAGCTCTTGCAGCTCTTGCAGGTTCTGGAACAGCTGCGTCAGCCCCGGCCGCCGCTCCGGAGCCGTGGACGGCGACAGCATGCCGCTGTTGGGCGACAGTGCGCCGCTGCCAATGCCCATGGGAGAGGCCACGGCATCGCGGCCTGCAGGGGAGGGGAGGGGTGGGAGGGGTGCAGAGGCAGGGCGAGGCCGTGTCAGTGAAGTCAAGGAGCTTCAATGGGCCGTGCCGCTGGCAGCCAGCGGAGCAGGGGAGTGCAGAGGGTCGTGCCGCTGTGCAGCCAGCGGAGCAGGGGATTGCAGAGGGGCGTGCCGCTGGGCAGCCAGCAGAGCAGGGCATTGCAGAGGGGCGTGCCGCTGGCCAAGCAGGTCGCTGAGCAAGCCGCTGGGCAGCCAGCAGTGCAGGGTGCTGAGCAGGCAGTTCCCACAGGTAGCAGCCTCTCTTGTTTTTCTTAAATCCCAACTAATTCCTGATGCTCGCATCATAACCCCAGAAAAGCCCCAATCCAAGGCTTGATCTGCAAGTCTGCCATGCATGAAGCACACCCCAAGCAGCCGGCTGCTGCAGCTGCCCTCCAGCTCTCTTACTCACCGGGCGGCATGGATGAGGAGCGGGAGAGGAGGGAGAGGGCGTCGACAGAATTGCTGCGCAGCACGCGCTGGTGGGGGGAGGGCATTTCCACAGGCACCGAGTGGGGCGCCCCCAGGGGGGAGACGGGCCGCGGCGGCGCCGGCGGCCGCCCCTCCACCACGCCACCGGCGCGTGGAGACACACGAGCAAGGCTGGGCTGCGGCACCGCTGCTGCTGCTGCTGCTGCCGGTGCCGGTGTCGGTGCTGCTGCCGGTGTCGCTGCTGCTGCTGCTGCCTGTGTGGCGGACGCGGCAATGGCTGCCGCGTGGCTCTGCTCTGAGGTGTATGGGCTGGCCGGGGCGACGCTGTGCGGCACCGAGGAGACGGAGGAGACAGAGCCCAGGGAGGCGGTGGACCCGCCTGAGGGGCGCAGGCCAGGGTAGGCTGCAAGCGTCGCCGCCGTCGGCGGCTGCTCCTTGTCAATGGAGGAGCGGGTGCTGCCGCTGGGCCACCCCGCGCCAACCGCCTGGGCCTCCAGCACCGCCGCCAGCGGCGGCGCCGGCGTGGGGCCCGCCATCAGCATCACCCCCGGCGTGACGCCGTGCGTGAGCAGGCCTGGCTGCAGCACCTCCTCGGAGAAGCGGCCGCTGGTGACGCGGCCAAAGGCCAGCAAGCCGTCTGCGCTGTTGTTGGCGTGGTCGCTGCCGTGCACCCCGTTCATGCGCACCACCGGTGCAAAGTCGCGCTGCCCGCCGCTGTTGTGCGCCTGCTCCAGCGCACTCGACGTCAGGCTGTTCTCCAGCACCTCTGCTGCCTTGGCCAGCGACATGGAGGCGTGAGCGTTGATCTGCAAGTGGTGAGGATTGACGGTGGGTGAGGATGGACGGTGGGTGAGGATGGAAGGTGGGTGAGCATAGAAGGTGGGTGAGGATGGAAGCAAGTAGTGCGAGGGTGCGGTGAAGGCGGCAGTGTGCTGAGGCAAGCTCAAATCTTGCAGCACACGACAGAGCAGTCGGCACCCGGGGCGTTCAGCCAAATGCCCGAGTGCAGGGGCCTGCCTGAGCAAAGCAGGTTTCCCTCGGGAGCAGCGCAGAGGGCAGGCAGGCAGCACGTCCGTGCGCACCCCGCACTCCCCAGCTCACTGGCTCCCACAGCTCAGCCCCCCGCCCCCACTTAAGCTTCCCTGGCAGCAACCCGGCCGCTCCCTGCTTTCCCTTGCCTACCTCTGGCAGCGCAGACAGGCGGTCCAGCTCATCGCGGATGCAGCTAGCAATCACCGCTGCATCGTCCGGTGTCAGCTCCAGGTCGGACACCATCTCAGACGCCACGCTGGCAGCTGTGTCCACCGCCACGTCAAACTCAAACTCCACGGTGCGGGAAATGCCTGCGAATTAGAGATGGAGGGGGCGGGCACCGTGAGGATAGAGGGCGGGTAGCAGGGAGGGCAGTGTGGTGAAACACGAGGCAGGCCCAAAGCTGCAGAAGCTGGCCTGTCGGGAGGCACAAGGCCGGCAGCAGATGGAGCCAGTGGGAGGCACAAAGCAGGCAGCAGCGGAGCAAAGAAGCCTTTGGTTGCTACTTGTTGCCCCTGACTTGAGGTGCCAGCCCCAGCGCGCGGCAGCACAGCACATCACAACGCAGCCAGCGCCTTCCACCCTCTGCTTGCCTGTTGCCTCGCAAATGCGCAGGCGCAGCTGGATGCGCTTGTCCCCGTCCAGCCAGTTGCCCTTGACAGAGAAGCGGCGCTCGGTGGAGTCGCAGCGGCAGCCGTCGCTGCTGGTGGGGCTGCCAGGCTTGGCAGGGCTGGCATAAGCTAGCTGCGGCGAACCCCGCTGCGAGGCCGTGCGGCTGCTTGCACCCCGCGGCGTCAGCATGCCGCCAGTCGCTCCCTCGTCGGGCCCATCTGCAGCAGTGGCAGGAAAGGCTGTAGAAGGGGTAAGGACAACAGAGACGAGCACACAACAGCCCACAGGTGCAGGCCGGCCGCAGCAGGCATTCTGAGCCAGGCCCCACGCCGTGCGCCACAGGCATGCATGTACTATGCCCTTGAGACAGCAGACGCCACCAGAACAGGCCCTGCCATGTACCCAATCTTAAGTTCCCCACAGTCCCTGCCACACACCCAACCTTCCTTCCCCACAGCCCCTGCCACACACCCACGCTGTCTTCCCAGCAGCCCCTGCCACGCACCCACCCTGTCTTTCCCACAGCCCACTTTTTGTAAGCCTACCTGACAGCTCCCCCTCCTCTGCAATGTTCTCCAGCACCGCCATGGCCAGCTCCGAGGCGTTGGAGCGCTGCGAGCGCACCGAAGCCGAGTCGCTGTGCGCCTTGTCGCTGTGCGCCTCCGAGCTGATGGTGCGTGACAGCGGGTACAGCTGCAGGGGAGGTGCCGCACTGCCGTTGCCGCTGCCGCCCACCACACTGCTGGCTGAGGCCTGCCCGCTGAGCGGGTGCCCTGGGTGCCCTGCCGACCACGCTGCTGCCATCATCTCGTTCAGTGAGGAGGCGGTGCGGGACACCGGCCCGCTCAGGAAGCCGCTGTGGTCGCTGACGCTGTCGGCAGAGCCGGCGCCGACGCCGGCGGCTGCCAGCGCGGCGTCGCTGCGTGAGCTGACCAGCGCCTTGTCCTTGCGGATGGACTCAAAGTACGAGTGCTTGAGGAGCTGGCGGGCACGGGGGCGCTGCTCACGTGCGCTGATGCAGACGTTGATGAACTCAGCCAGCTCGGGGCTGGCCACCTTTTGCAGGCCCGCAGGGCGCACGCCCTGGGGGGAGGCAGGAGGGAGATGCGCAACGAGGCAGGAGGCGGGGGCAGGGTCAGAAAGGTGACCGTGCAGGGAGGGAAGCGAAAAGCCTATTGTGTAGCAGGCGGCAGGAAGGAGAAGCACAGCAATTGTGCATGAGGTGAGCGGGAGCGGGCCAGAGCACCTGCTACGCTGGCCCTGCCCTACCTGCTGCCTTGGCCAACCAGCCACCACACCAGCCGGCGATTCCTTTTCACCCACCCTTTCTGCTCCTATCCACTCACCAGCGACACCTTGCGGTAGATCTGCGCTGCATTCTTGCACTCCGAGTAGGGGTACTCCATGGTGGACAGCTCCAGCAGGCACATGCCAAAGCTGCGGGAATGGGCAGGAGCGCAGGGTGGGGGGAAGCGCAGGGTGAGGCCATTATACAGCAGGGCTGCAGACTACGCTTGCCCCCTAGCGCACGCAGGCGGCACCTGCAACATGGCTCAGTAAGGCAGGCACACCCAGGCCGCTGACCCCAGCTGTTTCACCCCATCTGCTTCAGCACCCACCAACACACGCCTTGCTGAGCACCGCCCTGCACTGTGGTGCAGCCTCACGCCCCAGCCGAGCCCGAAGCCAGAGCCCTCACCCACCCATCCATCCAGCTTCCCCACCTGTACACATCCACGCGGTCATCATACTCCTCCTCATACAGCTCGGGCGCCATGAACTCGGGGGTGCCCAGCACGCTCTGCGGCGCTGTGCGCGACCGCAGCATCGTGGCCAAGCCCAGGTCGCCAATCTTCACCACACCGTCTGCAGGCACAGCAGGGCGGTGCAGGGCAGGAGAGGTGGAGATGCAAGTTCGGTACAGTGAAAGGCAGGCGAAGGCAGGCATGGTCTGTACCGCTTTGGCAGCTGTGTGGTTCTGGCCGCACACACACCGCCCCTCTCGCCCGCCAGCCCCTCCTGAATCTCGGACCCACCCCACCCTCCCCCTGCTCCCACCACAGCACCCACCTGAGCCGTTGATGAAGATGTTGTCGCACTTGAGGTCGCGGTGGATGATGGGCGGATTGTGTCCGTGCAGGTAGACCAGGCCGCACAGAATCTGCCACGCCCACCGCTTCACCACCTCCTCGTCAATGTGCTTGTGCCGCTTGCGGTACCTGGGCAGAGGCGCAGGGGGGAGGGGGGAGGCAGGCAGGCAGGCATGAGCGGCGCGGCAGAGGCATGCGCGGCAGAGGCATGCGCGGCAGGAGCAGGCGGAGCAGCTGCCGCGAGGCTGGAAGCCGGCCCTGCCTGGCTGCTGCCCACACTTTATGAGCACAACACATAGGCTCCAAGCCTCCCGAGTCAGACTGCTGGGCCTGCGTGGGCGTCAGCACAGCGCCCACCACAACTGCGGCCCTGCCCGTTGGCCGCACTCACTGGCGCAGGGTGCCCGAGGTGAAGAGCTCGGTGATGAAGTTGACTGTGTAAGTCTTTGCATCATACCACGAGTCAAAGAAGGACATGATGTTCTTGTGCTTGAGCGCCTTGAGCACCCGGATCTCCGCAAACAGCCGGTCCCGCTCCTCCTTGTTCTCCGCATCCTTGGTGCTCATCAGCTCGCTCACGCGCACCTGGTTCCATGCCACCTCGGTGCCTGCGGGAGGATGCGGGAGGCACCACAGCGCGACGTGGGTGCTGGCCCAAAACGGGCAGGCTCGCAGCCGAACAGCTGTGTAGCAGGAACCACAGCTGGTCGGGCTGCACACAAGGCCGGCGCAGCTTGCATGGCCAGCCGGCAACACCTTGAGAGACACACTGCCATGCCAGCTTGTGCGCGGCCCGGCGCCGGCGCTGCGCCGTCGGGCGCACGCCGCACGTGGCAAACCAAGCGTCAGAAACCTGCAGCTGCGCACCCTCTTGCGTGTCAAACGCCTTGTAAACGACCTTGAAGGCACCGCGGCCTAGGATCTGGTCCCACTGCAGGCAGGCAGGGGGCGCGGAGAGGAGGGGAGCAGCCAGGTGAGCGGGGAGGTCCCGCCACGACGTCCCGCAAACCCCCACAAGGGCCGTGCCAGGCACGCGGCGGCCTCTTGGACGGCAGCCTGGCGCACAAGAGCGTGATCGCAGGCCCGAAGCGGCCTGGGAGGCTGCATGCGTGACAGGGGAATTAAATGCCGAGCCCGCGGCACGGCGTGCTGGCCTCTGCGCGTGGCTGAGAGCGCTCACAAGGCCTCAGGACACGGAAGGACAGGCCTGGAACCCTCATGGGCAGCGGTCGCCGCCAACAGCACCAAAACATACTGGCAGTGAGCTCCCCCCGCCCCGGCAGGCGCACTCACACGGCCGAATCTCCCCGTGGGATCTACTTCAGCGAAGTGGGGGCCTTCATCCCCGTCTGCCTCCTCCATTTCTGCAAGCCGTGCGGCTAAAAGCTCATGGCAGACCGCCTGGCTGCTCACGGGCGCTGAGGCGCCGGTGGAGGGCTGCAGGGTCCGACACAGTGAGTGCCCAGGGGGCGAGGCGCTTGACGACAAAAGCGGCTGTGTCCGACAGGCGCGAAAGCACACTGCTGGCGCCAGGGAAGGCTTGCAGCCTTATAGGCCGAGGGCAGAAGATGAACCAAACGGTAGCTGGAGGCTGAAGGCATCAGCAGCGGCCGCGGGGGAAGGCATGCTGAGCACAGAGCAAAGCACGGCTCGCATTTGCAACCTGGCGCACCTGGGTGGCGGCCACTCAAATTTGGTGCTCCTGGCGTCATCTGCATTGCTTGCACCAGTATTCTGGTGTGCCCAGCCTCTTTGCCGCCGCATCCTCCGGGTTTTCGCTGCCCCACGGCCCGTGAGCAGGGCAGGCAGCTCCAGGAAGCTTAAGAGCAGGGGACGTGCCGCGCGCCAGGCTCGCAGGAGCAGCATGTCGGTGCTGGGGGCGCTGGCGGCGGCGCTGGGCCGCGGGCGCCGCGTGCCTCGCGTCGGCTTCACGCGCCTAACCACCAAGCAGGGGCCGCGGGGCTACTACAAGGGCAAGGGCGCGGCGTCTACAGGCCACCACACCGAGAAGGGTGCGCACAGGGGATGATGCGAAGGACGACACATCGTGCTGCCTGGCAGCCCCTGTGGCCGCCGAAGCAGTTTCGGTGCTGCCACACAACCTGCTTGGCCCCCCTTGGCCCCCCTTCTCACCCCGCCCGCCTCGCTTTTGCGCTGCAGGTGGCTACACCATCCGGGAAGAGAAGCTGCCGCAGTACATTGTGCCGGATCTGAGCGGATTCAAGGTCCGCAGAAGCAGCGAGGGGGTGGGGGGCCTGCCTGCCTGCTGCCGTCTCGATCCCCCGCCAAGCGGGGTTGGCTGGCGGGCTGGCGGGGTCCTGGTATGCGTCTGGAGAGTGCTCTCTGCTGGTGCTGTCGTTGCTGCTTTTATGCTGCTGCATCGCAGCCCCGCCGGGTGATCTGCCCTGCCTGGCTTTGCGGGATATTGCCTCCCCACCCTCCACTGCCATGTGGCCGCACTCTTCAAACGACTCCTGTGCCCACCTCCTGCCCTGCCTCTGCAGCTGAAGGCCTTCATTGCCACCAACACCATCAAGCCTCCCGCGCCATGATGCTCCCAATAAACATGATGCCAAGCGGGGGTTGATCCTTGCGCCCAACACCATCCAGTCTCCTGCGGCATGAATGCCACAAACATGAATGCCAAGCGGGGGGTGGGCAGCAGACGCGCTGGCGGCTTCTTGCATCACCCCCTGCTGCTCTGGCGCCCGCCAGTCAATCTGCCTCTCGTCACATGCACCGTGCTTCGTCTTGTTGAAGCTCCCCTTTGTTGCTGGCCCCCACCCGCTCCCACCGCTCCCTATCCCAATGTCCTCTGCCTGCCCCCCTGCTCCTATAATCATTTGCCCACATTGACAATGACCTGGCTTCAAAACAGGCAACTCAGCTGGTGCCGACAGAACGATTCAAAAAAACAAAAGTGCGCAGACAGGCCGAGGGACAGTGCGCAAACTGTGAAACGGAGGGCTTGGGCAAGCGGCCGGGGAGGGTTTGGTGCTGCAGTCGCTGACTGTCGATTCAAGTGGCTATGTGACTCGTGCCCACTCCCGCCAGTTAGGACCAAACCAAGTAACCTCACCCCAACGGGCACTGCAGTGCCACAGGAGGGCGGCTGTTGCGGCGGGAAGGAAGGGAGGGGACTGCCCCCGTGCAAGGTCTTCTTCTTCTTCTTCTCTTCGACATTCAATGCGCTAGCGGCCGCAGCCCACCCCGCCCAGCACAATGTTGCAGCTGCGCCAGCGGCCCCGGCACTAGTCGCTGCTCCGGCTGCCAAGGGCAGGCGGCCAGCGGCGGGCCGTGGTGTGCAGGAGTCTGGTGGGATAGCGAGTGGCAAGCAGGGGGGCAAGGGGTGACTTGAGCTCAAGCGCACAACCAAGCGTTGAGCTGGCTGGCACCCTGGCAAGCCATTTGAACATGGCACGTTCTGGGGTGAGGCGCAGCGCTGGCGTGGTATCGATGCAGAGAGGTGGGGCCGCTGCTCCGTCTGGCGCGTGCTTGTGTGGCACTGCACACATGTAACTTTCAAGTGTAGCACTCAACATGCAAGCTGCCCAGGGCAAAGGAGGTTTCTCAAAGCGGATGCAGTGCGCAGTGTCTCAGGAACCGACATCAAGGGAAGGTGTCTTGAGTCTCAGCGGTGCCTTCAACCTGCAATGAAGGGATCGGCAGTGTGTTCAATGACAGAAGCGTGCAGCTGTGGAATTAGAAAGCATCTACACTGACCCACTGATCATGGCAGAACATTTAGTTGCCGCCACCGACATCCCGATTCATTGCCAATTGAGATGTGCTCCTGACTCGACGAGTCCATCAGGCCACCCCGCCGGCGGCCTTGCGGAGGAGGCAGTGGACCGCCGGGGTTGCTGCTGGCATGCGCCTGTTTGGCACAGCTTGCAGCCCTTGCCTTAGATGCTGCGCTCTGGTCGCCGCGGTGAAGGTCCTACCACACGACGTGGGAGGGAGCAGAGTGGCAGACCCACTGCCCGCCAACTCCCACGGCGGGCCCGCCGTGTTTCCGCCGGGGCCGCCGTCATGCTGTGCCCCCAACCCGCCTTGCTGGGCAAGTCCCCAACCCGCCGCTGACGGCGACCATTCAGGCACATCAAGGCGCCTCGGTGCTGTCCACAGGCAGAGGTCACTGCGACTTCTCATGTGAACACCCTACCCCTCAACATGATTGGAGGCAGCAAATTGGGCCTGGGGCAGGCCCCCGGCCGCTCTGCGGCCCCCGGAATGGTGGGGCAGGAGGCGCTACCCTGTCACGGAACGAGGCGCTGCCACGGCACGAGGCGCTGCGGTGCGCCTCCTGGCTGTCCGAGTCTCTGACAGGGTGCGTAGGGAGGAATGGTGGTGCTGGCAGCAAGATCTGAGCTGTGCTGAGCTGAGTGCTGCTGGCGGCGGTCCTGAGGGCAGACCTGCGGCGGAGCGTTCACTTCCACTCTCGACAGCTCCTGTCGATGCCGTGACTGCAGCAGGCTTACACCACTGCATGTCTTGCTCCTTTGTCAGCAGGAGGGCGAGGATCTGCAGGCTGTGCTAAGGCGGCTGCGTGGGGCCTCTGAGCAGCTGCTACGCCAGCTGGCGGCGGCAGACCCCAAGGTGATGAGCTGGGCGGGGCACTGCACGGCTGTAGAGCGAGGCAACAAGCAGATGGCTGCTGTGCCGCCGGCATCGACTGGAGGACAAGACAGCACGTGCACCTCCCTCTAGCAGCGCTCTCTCTCTGGTGCCCTCGCATGCCACGCCATCTTGACGTGCACTCCCCTGCTTTCCCCTGCTTTCCCCTGCTTTCCCTTGCTGCCATCCCTCTGCAGGAGCGGGAGAGGCTGGAGCAGGAGCGAGAGCAGCTGCTCGTGGAGATTACGGAGGTGGCGCGCACGCTGTCGGAGTCTGCGCCTGTGACGGGAGGTGTCGCACAGGTGAGGCGCGGCCTGGGGCTCTCGCTGCAGGCTTCGATGTGAGTTGGGCTTTGTATATGCACCACTCCTGTGTGGTATCGCTGCCAGGTGCTGGCCGGATGCACCTGAATCCCAGACGTTGCTTGTGTTGGAACATCTGAAAGTTGATGTGCACATCAATGTGGGCTTTGAGCACCGCAGGGAGCGGCTCCACCCAGCGTGCCCCTCCCTCTCCCCCAACTGGTGCCTTTGCCCTCAATAGGTTGCTGTAACTGCCGCTGCCTCGGCGGATGTTTTACTATCTGCGCCTTAACTGCTGCCACCCCTGCAGGAGAGCCAAGCCGAGATTCTGCAAGCAGCGAACAAGGCGCGCGCCATCTCCTTTAGCAGCAAGGGTGAGAGGGCGCTGCCTGCGCTGCCGAGCAGCTGCACTGCCGTCAGCTTCGTTGCTCCCGTCCCTGCCTGTCCCCCCCCAGTCAGCAGCGCGGCGGCGACGTGACGTCCCCCACCCCTTGGCTGCAGGCTCCATGCAGAATCCCCAAGGTCTCACCATTTCCTTGCCTGCAGGCTCCACGCTGGCGCGCGGCCAGCCGCGGCAGCTGCCGTCATCTGCCGGTGCGGCGTCGAAAGGCGAGGGCAGTCCAGGCGTTCAGCCAAAGCCAAAGCCAAAGCGAAAAGGCAACGGCGAGCTGCCACGGGTCCCGGTGCTGAGCATGAGGTCGGAGCGCAGGCTGCTGGCGCAGTCAGTGCTGATCAGCCTGCTCCTCACCCAAGCCGGCCCGGCCGGCGTGTACATGGCGGGAATGGTCTTTTCCTTTAACATCATTATGTTCGTTGTGTTGCCCCTGCTGACGGGCCACTGAGCGAGAGCGAGTGGACACGTAGCATGTTTACGTGTTGCTCCCCCTCCCTGTCAACCCCGCCGAGATGCACACATCAACACCCTGCCCAGCTCCCAGGCCATGTCCGAACGCACACGCTGCCTATGTTGCTGCTAATTGCAGCTGCTGCACAAGGCAGGCGGGCAGGGGCACTGGCCAGGCGGCAGCACATGCTACAAACATGCTTTGAACCAAAGGGTATTGAAGCTGATGTCAACAGGCCCTAGGGCATGCTGTGTTGCCTCCGCACGGCAGCGGCCACACACGTGGTGCCAGTGCCGGCCCACCCCGCTGTGCATGCTGGCCTCTACCATGGAGCAGGCTGATGCTGTGGCTGTCGAGCGATTCTCAACGGCATCTCGTTGCTGTGGCGCGTGGTAGGCACCCTTGTGTTTTATGCTGGCCGTGGCACCCACGCTGGCCGTGGCACCCACCCCCGTGGTTGGGGGGGCGGGAGGGCGGGCATCCACACAGTGGGCCGGGGCGGGCAGAGGCACTGGCGGCGCTGCTGCTGCTTCCTGCTGCCAGCAGCTGCTGCACGCAACCACCGTGGTTTATCTTGGTGCACAAAAGGGACGAGTGCAGCATTCGTGCGGATGTTTGCGTCAGCATCCCCAGCTATCAGAGCCGCAACACAATGTGTGTGCCTGCTGGGCTCCCTGGCCCCCTTGACCCCCCCAAACCCACAGCTGCAGGTCTGCTTGTCATGCCTCGTTGTGGCAACATGGTCGATTGGGTACTCATAACAACAGCCACACAGTCACGCTACATGCGTTCCATTACAAAAGTGTAGTCTGAACAACAAGGAAACAAATGCATGCACACCGCCGGCATCACCGCTCTCCGCCGGCACTGGCGCCTGCCACAGGCCTCCCAAAGCACCGTTGCCCCCGTCGGTGCATCACGCCCCTTTGCCCGGCTGCTCAGCCTGCCCCTGCCAGCTGCAGCGAGGTGGCCATCAGCTACGCTGCCGCCTCCAACATGTCCCCACCCACAAGCAGCCGCAGGCGCCCCTCCTGCATGCATGGTATGTGAGCGGAGCACGCAGGACGGCAAAAGGTTGTGAGCCATCAGTAAGGCAGGCAGGCAGGCAGGGGATCTGTTGCTGCAGAGGAAGGCAGTTCTGGGAGACACCCAGAACCATGACAAGATCTGGCCACCGGCCTTCGCCCTTGCCTGCCTCACCTTGGCGGCCTGCTGCTCCGCTGGAAGCGTGTCCATCAGCGCCGAGAAGCGAGCCGCCAGGGTGCCCGTGAGACCACAGCCGGCTGCACCCTCTGAGCGTGCCGCCCCCAGCAGCAGTGCAAACAGGTCGGGCTGGGGCAGCGGCTGGCATGGCTGCCTGGCGGCTGCCTGACTGGGCGGTCTCACTGCCGCTGCGGCTGTTGCCACCGCAGCCGCACCCAGCATCAGCCTAAACAGGTGCAGCTGCGGCAGGGGCTGCTGGGGCTGCTGTTGCTGCGGTTCAAATTGCTGGGGCTGGGGCTGGGGCTGGGGCTGGTGTGGTAGCTCCCCACTCTCCACAGGCCCAAGCTCCCCAGTATCTGGCTCCTCTTCACCGTGCTGCCCCTCCACTGCTGGCTGTGCCTGTAGCACTGGCTGCTGTGCCTGCTGCCGCTGCTGCTGCTGCTGCTCCGCCCTCAGTGGTGGCTGCTGCTGTGCCTGCACCTTCTGCTGCTGCTGCTGCTGCTGTGCCTGCACCTTCTGCTGCCGCTGCTGCTGCCGCTGTCCTGCACAGTGCTGTGCCTGCTGAGCTTCCGGCTGCTCCTGCTGTTGTGCGTCTGCTTGCTGCGCCTTCTGCACCCATGTCTTTGCCGGCAACAGGTGTGCCCGCTCCACCTGCTGTGCTTGCTGCTTCACCTGCCGCCGGAGGTGCGGCTGCGGCTGTGGCTGTGGCTGTGGAGACTCTGCCTGCGTCTGCTCCTGCGGCTGGTGGGGCCGGGGCATCAACTGTTCCGGTGGCTCCCCCTCCTCCTCAAGCACAGGCTCCTCTTCACCCTGCTGCCCCCCCACTGCTGGCTCCAGCTGTTGCAATATCTGCTGTGCTGCCCGTGCCTGTGCCTCCTGCTGCAGCTGCTGCTGCTGCTGCTGCTCTTGCTGCGCGACCTGTCGACGTAGACAGCGCTGCTGCGCTGCCTCGCCCACATCACCGGCCCTTAAGTCTGGTGCTGCTGCCGCCGCCGCCTCTCGTGCTGACAGGGAGGAGTGGGCTGCACCGCCATCACTGGCCTCCGCCACGGCGGCTGCATGCGCCTGCTGGGCCTGCTGGGCCTGCTGCGCTGCCCTGTGCGGGCGCTTTGCGGCGACTGGGGCGGTGTCAACCTCCTGCCCCTGCTCCTCCTCACCCTCTTGCTCTCCCTGCCTTCCCCTCCGCCGCTGCTTCTTGTACGCACGCTGGTAGCACTTCCCACACAGCCACTCAGCACCAGTGGCAGGGTGGCGGCGCCATGCTGCACGCTTGTTAGGGCCAGGGTGAGTGGCTTGGCACTCTAGGCACTGAAACGAGCCTGCCCGTGCCGCAGTGAAGCAGGAGGTGCACAGCCAGTGCGCCCCGGTGACGGGGTAGGGCCGCCAGGCTGCAGTAGGGTGCGGCCCCGGGCTGCTGCAGCTGCACTGCAGGCACTGCACGTGGAGCGGCCGCGTCTGCCCGCCATGAGTGTCCATGTGCTGCCTGCAGGCGTTACACAGCCGCTCATGTGTGGTGGGGTGGCGCCGCCAGCTGCTGGTGCTCTCTGTGCCGCAATGCGAGCACACCCGCTGCTCCCTGCCGGCCTGCTGCTGCACCGCCTTCTGCTTCCGCTTCTGTAGTCCCAACGGCCGCATCTGCCCGCCATGGTGGTCCATGTAGTGCCTGCAGGCGTCGCACAGTTGCTCACCGGTGGTGGGGTGGCGCCGCCATTTGCTGGTGCTCTCTGTGCCGCAGTGGGAGCACACCCGCTGCTCCTCCTTCTGCTTCTGCTGCAGAGGCAACGGCCGCATCTGCCCGCCACGGCGGTCCATGTAGTGCCTGCAGGCGTCGCACAGACGCGCTTGCGTGGTGGGATGGCGCCGCCAGCTGCTGCTGCTCTCCGTACCGCAGTATGAGCACACCCGCTGCTCCTCCTCTGCCGCTGCCTCCCGCGCTGCCCTTGGCTCCCAGCCCACATCTAAGCGCGTCTGTTCCTCCCCCCCTGCCTCCTCCTCTGCCTCCTCCTCCTCCCCCCCCCCGCTCTATCTGACTGGCGCTGCAACAGCTGCTGCAGGTGAAGCTGCTGCTCATCGCCCCAGGCTGCCGCGCTCGCCGCCGCTGCTGCAGGGAGCACCCCGCCGCCGCTGCCGCCGCCGAGAGGTCCGCCTGCCGCACCTCCTGCCACTGCAGCCGCCTCTGCAGAGTCTGCAGGGCCCAGGGGCGCGCCGAGGTTGCGCCAGCCCAAGGGATGGTCCTGCTTGCTCCGCTGCTCGGGCTGCTGCGACATGGCTGGTGCGGTGCGCTTGAGCTGGCAGCTGTCGGCTTGAGCTCCTCACGCGCACGAGGTTGGCCCAAGGGCGCAGGTTGGGCTCAAGGGTCGGGTCTGGACACGTGTCTTGCGGTGTCGGCGCCTCCACACACTTACTTCTGTGCTGAATTTGGGCGCTGGGAATGACGATCCAAAAAATCGAGGTGCCTGCTGAGCTCCCTGTCCCCTTGCCATCGAAAGGTCCGACTGCCTGTCTGCCTGCCTTGGATGTCGTGTCGCCAACCAACTACACCATGGAGTAACAGTGCTTGGTGTGATCATGAAAGTCACACTGCGGGCGCCAGATTGCGTTATAGTGTAAAAAAAATAGCTGTTGTAGTTCCTCTGCAAGGACTGCACCCCCACAGGCCGCATCTGCCCGCCATGCCTTGCATGCATTACAGCCCAAAGCCCCGGCAAGCACTGCATAGCGCTTGCGTGTGGTGGGGTAGGAGTACCAGCGGCGGCTGGCTTGCACCCTGCACTGTGCGTGTCCTGGGCTGTCCGCAGCTCTCGCCTGTCGTGCATGGTTGCAATGAAAGGGCATGGAACAGAGGCACAAGCCGAGGGGGAAGTGCGGCTGATGCAGACAGTGGGCAGGTCATGCTAGAGCGTGGATGGCACAGCAGGTCCAAATCAGGCCTCCCAATGCCGCGCCCGATGTGGCACACGCGCCGGCCTTCAAGTGTGTGAAACACGAAAAGCAGCTGCTGAGATGAGCACGGGCCCCGCGTCTACCTGCCGCCTGACGTGGGCAGCAGGGTTTTGAGCTTGCGTGTTGCCTGAAGCATGCACGTGTGCACAGCGCTGCCTCAGCATGGCAGAAGTTCAGCGGGCGCTGCCCTGCCGCTGTGTTGCCTGAAGCATGCACGGGTGCACAGTGGTGCCTCAGCATGGCAGAAGTTCAGCGGACACTGCCTTGCCCACCTGTTGCCTCCCCCTGCTTGGCCCTGTGTATGCAGCGGCGTCCGTGGGTTGGCACCAAAGTCTCTGCCTTCCCTCCCTGCTCCCATATGCATTTGCGCACATTGTCACTGCTTTGACTGGCTACAAAACTGGCAACTCAAACCGATCTGAGAAAACAATGCGCAGGCAGGGCGGAGGCAGCTCCAGTGACGGGAGGGGCCGCTGGCTCAGCGTGCAGAAAAGGCGCCCCAGCTCCCCTGTCGTCCTAAAGCCGCCTCTCCTTGTAAGCGACAGGGATCAGGTACATGTCCTTTCCAAACGTGGCGCCCTGGTCCGCCAGCTTGGACAGGATGTCGCCAAAGTCGACCTGCAAGGGGCCAGGAGGTGCGAGGGGACGTCCTGAGGAAACAAATTTAACGAACTACAATAAGAAACTTGGAACAAAAAAGTGCGTTTTGAACTGGGGGAAGGAGCGGGGGCAGATGAGCCGGCCGCACAACTGAGCAAGTGTGACGGGCGGGTGCCCACAGTCGCCCTGTGACACGGGTGTGAGTGGAAGGAGGGGTTCTGGATGAGCCAATGGTGCGTCGAACAGGCGAGACAGGCGGGCGCTCAATGTCAACCTCACACCCCCCTCGAATCCAACCCGCCAAACCAGGCATGGAAATGCGTACATGGGTCAGGCAAGTACTTTGGCTCACTTCGGGTTGCCAGTCAAGCAGACGTGGGGCGGCTGTTGGTTTTGGTGCATGCAACCCGGCGCCCCTTTTGCCCGGCACCCACCTCATAGCTGGTGCGGGTGACGGTGGATTTGGAGGAGTCGTACTGCTTCTTCCAGGTCGCGTACTCCGGGGAGAATGCAGCCATGGCCGCCTCTGTGGCTGCACCGTCCTCCTGGGTGGAGGGCCACAGCAGGAACTGCGGGTGGAAAGAAAGCATAAGTGGGTTGGTGGTGAGGAAGGAGGGGTGCAGGGGAGAGGGCCCCTCCTGGGGTGCAGGGCCACAGCAGGAACTGCGGGCGGACAGAAAGGGCGGTGGGTCTGGTGAGGAAGGAGGGGTGCCGGGGAGAGGACCTCCTGGGGTTGAGGCCACAGCAGGAACTGCAGGTGGAAAGAAAGGGAGGCGGGGTTGGTGAGGAAGGGGGTGCTGGAAAGAGGACCTCCTGGAGTGGCGGGGCACAGTAGGACACTCTGGCGGAGCAGGAAGTGGGGCGGGGTGTGGTGAGATGGCATGAACGGGAGCGGGGGTAGGAGGGCCCTTTTGGGTGCAGAGAGGCAGCAGGAAGGGCAGGCAGCGGGTGGGTTAAAGAGGAGGATAGGGCAGGGGCCAAGCAGGGGGATGGGTGGGTCAGGTTGCACGGTTGGTGAGGTGGGTGAGGTTGGTGAGGTGGGTGCTTGTTTGCTTTGCAGGTGCGGGAGCCAGGGCAGGGGCCAAGGCATAGCAGGAGGAGGCGGGGCCGATACCAATGTGGCGCCCTTCCCGCCAAAGACTCTCCCACAGCTGCGTTCCCCAGGCCCACCCTGCCACAATGGCACATGCCCCTGCCCCTGCCTCCTGTGCTGCCCATCTGCCCACCACGCATCCATCTACTGGCACCCCTAGGAGCCTCAATGCCATAAAAGAATCAAAGAAAGATAAAGACCAAAGGAGCTGCTGGTGCCGCCCGCCCACCCACCTACCACATTGGCACCCACCCGTGCCTCCTGTGCTGCCCGCCCACCCACCACACCGGCACCAACCCTTGCCTCTTACCCACCACACCGGCACCAACCCTTGCCTCTTACGCTGCCCGCCCAACCCACAGCACTGCGCAGGCTCCCTGCAGTGTGCCCCCCCCGCCCTGACCGACCCCACCCTGACCCACCCACCTGCTGGCGCTCCCAGAAGGGCACCTTGCCGCTCTTGCCTGGCTTGGCGCCCAGCTTGTTGAAGAATTGCTGCAGCCAGGAGGTGCCCGGGAGGGAGGGGGAGGGAGACTCGTACAAGTTTGGGTGTGGTCAAGCTGAGCTTAGCCTCAAGTGGGGGCAGGGGCGATGGAAGTGCCAGAAGGTGAAGGAGAGGTTGGGGGAGGGCGATTCGTGCAAGTTTTGGGTGTGGCCAAGCTGAGCTTAGACTGTGGTTGGGGCATGGGCAAACGGAGTACAGCGGGTTGCGGGACGGTTGCAGCCAGTGTGGGTTTGGGGTGTGTGGGGTGGCGAGGGGGGACGAGGAAAGTAGGTGGGGATAGAGCGGGGCGGAGGGAAGAAGAGGGAGTGCAAATCGCTTGTCTTAAGCTCTTCTGCCCGTCATGCTGCACTTGGGCTGAGGCGTGGGGTGGGGAAGCACCCCTGCCAAATTGCCTGCCCGCCTGCCTCTTCCCTGCACACCCGGCAGCCTGCTCAGATCTCTCAACCAATGCAACACATTCCGGCATGCCATGCCTGCGCCGGCCGCGTAGGGGCGGCACGCATTCGGCCAGGGCACGTTCCACCCGGCAGCCTGCTCAGAATTCTCAACCAATGCAACACAGTCCGGCACGGCACCCCTGCGCCGGCCGGCCGCGCAGGGACGGCACGCATTTGGCCAGGGCACATTCCCCTAGAACAACTAAAACCCTTGGAAACCTCAGCAGCCCCACAGAACACCCCCTTCTGACCAAAGGTGGCCCACCCAGCCCACCCACCTGCACCTCCCCCAGCGGTGCCCCCGGGGCGGGCACGCGTCCGGCGTCCACGGGCCCTGTGGCATCAACACGCCCCAGGCTGATGCGGATGGGGCTGCCAAAGTCTGCGAGCTTGGCACCCCTGGCGGCTGCAGGGGAGGGGGAGGGGCTTGAGGAACAAGTAAGGATGAGGGTGGTGCAGCGGGGGTGCCACAGGGAGGCGGCTGCAGAGGGAGGGGGAGGGAGGCGCGGAACACAGGGGAGGGGGTCACCGAGGCGCCCTTTTTCAAGTGACGTGACGCAACATGGAGCGCTGTAGGCCATCAGGGCTGCAGGCAGAGGATGGCCTGCAAAGAGGAGGAGGCTGGAAAGAGGGAGCAGGGCGGCGGGACCTTGTCAAAGTGGCCATCAGGGCTGCAGGCAGGGGAGGGCCCACAGGAGAGGAGGAGGAGGAGGCTGGAAAGAGGCAGCAGGCTGGTGGGGCTGCCGAGGCTGTGGGGCTGGCTTGGCGCCCTTGGTGGCTCGGGGTGGGGGGGTGAGGGAGGGGGAGGTCGGGGGTGGTTGGCGGGGGGCCAACGGGAGGGAGGCTAGCACGGGGTAGCCTCAAACAGCACAGCGCAGCACAGCGCAGGGCAAGGCAGGACAGCAGTCACACTGGGCAGCACGTGCACAGTGCAGCGAACGAAGCACAGCATGCCACCACACAGCGAAGCACAGCATAGCACCGTGCGGCAGCATAGCGTAGCACAGCGCAGGGCAGGGAAGCGCGGCGCACCATCGTTTGCCTTGCTGATCTTGTCCGCCCGCCAGGCCTGCTCCGTGGTCACCTGCACGCACACGGCACGCACGCATGTGTGGGAGATTGGATGGGTGGATTGATGAGTGGGTTGGTGGGTGAGTGGTGGGTGGTACTGCACAGGCGCCAAGAGCTGGCCGGCTGGTGCCGGCCGTCGAGTGCTGTTGACAATCTGACATTCCCTCTACTTCCAGAAAGTGAGGGCGGCTCCAGGTCGCAGCCTACGCGCCTCACCGGAGCCATCACGATGCACCTAGCCAGCTGCAGGCAACCTACTACAACAACAAATGGTGCCTGACTGCTGCCCTCTCTTCCCCTGGACCCGCGCAGGTTTGAGTGCGCTGAACAAGGTTCTCCCCTCCCTCCTCTGTGCCGGCAGTACTCCGCCCTCAGAGCAGGGCGGAGCAGCCTTCCACCTTGGCTGCCAGCACACAGCACAGCACAGCACCAGCACAGCACCAGCACCAGCACAGCACAACACACTAACACACTGCACATTGGTGTGTGCCAGCACACAGTCGTCCGCCAGCACAGCACACCCTGGATGCCCCCACACGGCACAGCACAGCACCAGCACAGCACAGCACAGCACATCACAGCACAGCACCAGCACAGCACAGCACAGCACAGCACAGCACAGCACAGCACAGCACCAGCACAGCCCAGCCCAGCCCAGCCCAGCACACAGCCCTCCCACCTTGGCTGCCCCCACACGGCACAGCACAGCACCAGCACAGCACAGCACAGCACAGCACAGCACAGCACAGCACAGCACAGCACAGCACAGCACCAGCACAGCACAGCACAGCCCAGCCCAGCCCAGCACACAGCCCTCCCACCTTGGCTGCCAGCACACGGCACAGCGCAGCACCAGCGCAGCACCAGCACACCACAACCCAGCCTGGCTGCCAGCACAGCCCAGCATGGATGCCATTGATGCCAGCAAACACATACACCAACCTTGGCTGCCAACACAATGGTGTCGGCCCAGCTCAGGGGGGCCTGCGCCTCCGGCTTGCTCGCGTTGTACGCGTCCCGCGCCTTGCCAACCTTCTCCACAAAAGGAGCCAGGCCCTTGTTCTCGGGGCGCGCCAGCTCCTCGCTGCAGGCCAGGCAGAGCAGGCAGAGCAGGCAGAGCAGGCAGAGCAGGCAGAGCATGTAGGCAGGCAGGCGGACGGTTGGTGGAGAAGGCAGCCCAAGATGTGATCCAGAATTTTCAGCTTAGCGGGGGACAGCTCAGGGTTCCCCGGGCGGCCCGCCTCCTTGTTGCAGGGGAGGCAGGCAGGCAGGCGGATTGGTGGAGAAGGCAGCCCATTGATTCAGCTCTTTCAGCGCAGAAGGAGACAATGCTTGTGCACTGTAGGAATACACTGTAGCCACAAGCTGCTTTTTGTGTACACCTGCCTCCTCAGGGCTTGGCACACCTTGCCCTGGCAAGCCCTGGATACATGCCGTGCACCCACCCCGCCCTGCCCCCTCACGGCGTGACGATCGAGCCGTCGCATCCTCCGGTGCGTGTGATCACGTCATAGGTGCCAGCGTCGGCGAGCAGCAGGCGCATGGCGTTGGCCTGGTCGGCCGCGGACAGAACGTTGGCCAGCTCCGTCTCGGCACGCTTCTGCTCGCAAGAAGAAAGCACACCAAAGGACACAGGACACAGGAGGTGTATGACGCCTGGTGTGGTGCCAGCATAGAAAGGAGGGCCCGCGGAGTAAAAGTATCCGCGAGATTTCCTCGAGTGAGGTGGTGCCAGCATCCAGAGGCGGGCAGCATCCAGAGGCGTGTGGTTTGGACTGCTGACAGAGGTGCGTTGCTTGGGAAGCCGTGTTCCAGCACACTTCAGAAGCCAAGCCAGGGCAGCGGCGCACTGCAGCAGGCAGGGTTGATCCACAACGCCACATTCCCCCGCCGCTGTGCAGGCCTTGTCCAGGCAGCCCGCATGCCTGCTCTCCCTCCCTCCCAGCCGCCCGTTCAAACCACACCTGCACATCTGCCAGGATACCCTTGCGCTGCAGGATGGTCAGGGACTCGACGGGCAGCAGGAGCTCTTTGGCGGCGGAGGCCGGGGCGACGGCCACCAGCGGGGCAGCGACCACGGCGCCTGCAGAGGCCAAAGGGCGGCAGGGGCGGACAGTCGAGATTGAGGCACACAACGCGGGGCTGGCAGCCTGCAGCCCATGGCAGCAACCCCTAATTTATTGGGTAGCAGGGTATAGTGCGAGCAGGGTGTAGTGCATGGCAGGTTTGTGGGCAGCCTGCCAGGGGGGCGCACCCGCAAGGCCGAGGAGGAACGAGCGGCGGTCGGAGGCGGCGGCGCCCTGCTCCCGCGCGGCAGAGCACACCGCCTGCCGCCGCGCGCGCGTCCTGCGCGCAGGAGCCCCTGCCTTGAAGGCGGTGGTCACCGGCGCCCTGGCCAACGCTGACATGGTGTGGTTTCTGCAAAGGCGCCTGTGGTGGTCTGGGATTCCAGGCTCGCGATCGCCTTGCTAACGGAGATAGGAGTGTGCAAGCCTCGAACCTGAGCGCGCCCAGTTGTCCGATGCTCCGGGCGCAAAGAAGATGAGAGGGATAGCGGCGCTGAGCTGGCAGACGAGATGTGGCGGCGGGATGGGAGCTGCAAGTTGCAACCCCTCTCCCTTCCCTTTGTGCCATGGAGGGGACACGTCGTGCACACGGCTGCAAACATCTATGTTTGCAACTTTCAACTGCGCATGGCACATGGGCACACGTCCGGGCAGCCAAAGTCGGCGTTGCAAGCGGGGCGGCGGTGCGGTGCAAGCAGTCAAGCAAGCAGGGCTGTTGCTGAGCCTGGGGTCATGCTTCCCCTGGCTTGCGGATGCACCGCCAATAACAGAGTATACTCTATAACATCATGTGAATCTTTTGCACGCATTCGAGTGGCCAGCTCTTGCGCCGCTCCCCGTCCCGCTGGCACCCTAGCCATCCGAGTGTTTAGAGCGCTTGGCCCCTCGCTCGCTCTCACCCCCTGCCTTGCGGGCCACCTCACGAGGCACAGGTGAGCACAGCTGCTTGGGAGATGTAACCGCCCGGTCCGCGTGGCCCTTGGAGTGCTGTGCCACTGACGATTGAGTGGGCTGCCCCCCCGCCTCCTGCCGCATCCTGGGCATACAGAAGGGCGGATGCGAGCCCTGCTGGCGGCTGGCACTCAAGTGGTGCTGTGTGTTGCTTTCGCGACCCCTCTGATTGCAGCACATGCTGCTGAAAACGTGCAGACAGCACAGTGGCACGCACTTCCCACCCAGGCGGAGCTAACACTGGGCAGCTCTAGGGCAGCTGCCGCGCCGGCTCTCACAGCTGCGGGCCGGAGGAGGGCCGGGCCAGGGGGGCCCCCAACATGCAGATTCTCGAGCACGGGGGGCAGTAACAGTTCCATGCTCTGAACTGCCCAGAGGAAAACAGTCGGCGCACTGCTGGTTGCGCGCCTCTGACCGGCCGGGCCGCGGCGGCTGGTGAGCGGGTGGCCGGCGTGACCAAAAAGCGCCCGCTGCCAAGCTGGGCCTGCCTACTGCCTCTGCTGCGGCTGCTGCTACGGTGTTTATGCCGGCGGACCCTGGTTGATGCCAGGGCACCACCATGCGACAATAGGTGGGCGCTGCGGCGCATGTGGCAGTGGCGCCAGCAGGCACATGGTGCGGGGCAGGCGAGGCTTGGATGAGCGTCCAGCCGGCGGCGGCGGCGGAGGTGGGGCCACCTTCCAGTGCTTGGCCAGCGACGCTTGGATGAGCCTTTCCACCGCCTCATGTGCCCGCCAAGGAGTCTTTGGGTCCATGCGTTGGGCGGAAGGGAGGCAAGGCGGGGAACGGTGCACAGTGTTGGCGAAGAGCCGGACACAACCTGCGAGCCCATTGAAATATCACAAACTGAACATCGGAGAGAGAGGAGCGAGGAACCGAGAAACTGGGGTGGTGTCGTGTCACGGCGTCCGTAATTGGACCTTGGGTTTGCCAATCTAGGCAGCAGGCATTCGACACGATGTGCGCTCGTGATAGATGTGCGCTCGTTTGCGCTCGTGATAGAAGGGTGCAAGGTTGAAAGGCAAGCTGTGCCGTTGAGCGCCCCGTGTTGCCACACCAACGCACCTCCCTGCCAAGCCTGGCCCCGGCTATACAACACCAACCGGGCGGCAGCGGAGTGAACTCAGAGCTCTGCTTGCTCAGGCTGCGGCTGGAGCCTTGGAAGCGGGTTCGCTTGGTGGAGGCAATATGTCCCAGACGAGGCGGAAGGTGCCGGGTCTAGCTGGTGCCGGGTCTAGAAGGCCCGGGGGATTCAGTGGAGGCAGTTGGGGTTGGACGGGGTCTCTCTCCCGCTCCAGTGCGGAAGTGACAAGTATGCCCCCGCCGCCGCCCCTGCGCCCGACTCGCCTCCCGCCCGCCCCAACATTGTGCCGCCTCAACATTGTGTTGTCTCAATTGCGTGCAGGTCTGCAAGTCGGGGCGTTTAGCGTCAACAGTGTCGATGCAAGAGGTCATCTCCCTCCAGGTCTGACCTTGCCGCCAGCTGTGTGCCGCCCTGTCTTGTGGCAAAGGGTGGGCACAGGCTCCTCGCCTCGCCTCTGCCGCACAAGCCGCCGCCGCCTCCCCGTGCGCCCCGCAACTTGTTGCGTCACCCCACCCCACCCTGCCACTTCTGCCTCGCTGCAGCACCTGCCGATCGAGCTGGCAGCTGCCGAGGTTGGCGTGTGTGTGACCACATTCAAAAAAGTGAGCAGCCGCCGCAGCTTGTTGTGCCTGTTGGTGCCCGTGCATCCCGCGCGCGACCCCTTGGCTCGACATCCACCTGCTGTCTTCTGTGTTCGCCTTCCCCAAAGGACAGGGCGATCCTTGAGCCCGCCGCATGCCTGGCCCCGTGTTGTTGACAGCAGCCGAGTGCAGCGCACTTTGAAGCACCAGCCATAGCACAGCAGTTTGGTCCGGTCCCGGTCCCCTGTGCCCCCCACCCTCTCGGCCCTCCCCACCAGCCCAACACCACCCGCCCGCCCACGCTGCACCCCGCCGCCGCCACCTCAGCCTGACCGCTGCTCTGCACTCCTGACCCACCGCCCCCCGTGCCGGGCGCAGGTCTGCCGCAAGCTGGGCATCCTGCGCTGGCCCTTCCGCAGCAGCGTCGCCAAGCTGGCGCAGGCGCAGAAGGACGAGCTGCTGCCGCCGCTGCACCACGACCCCCAGCAGGCACAGCAGACACAGCAGGCACAGCAGGCACAGCAGCAGCAGCGGGCACAGATGATGGCGGCAGTGGCGGCGGCGGCCACCGCCGCAGGCGCCACCCCCCATCAGTTGCAGTCGATAGGCCTGCAGCGCCCTGAGCTGGGGGATGGGAGTGACATCTCTTTGAGCGGGGCCAGCTCTGGGGGCAGCGACCAGGCAGGCGGCAGCCTGACTTATCAGCACGAGCACCAGGAGTGGGGTGTGCACAGCCAGTGCGGGCTGGCCACCGCCAATGGCTACCACCACCACCAGCACATGCAGCAGCAGCAGCAGCAGCAGCAGGCCCCCGCCAGCCCCATGCAGCAGCTGAGCCAGCTCATGGCCGCTCTGATAAACTCACAGGCAGCGGGTGGAGGCGGCAACGGCTGCACCAATGGGTACGCCCTGGGCGGCGCTCAGGCCTTGGCGCCCCCATCGCCACATCAGCAGCTGCTGCCCCTGGCCCCGCAGCAGCTGTGGGCCCTGCAGCAGCAGCAGCAGCAGCAACAGGCCGCGTTGGTGGGGCTGCTGTGCAACGCGGCACAGCACAACGGCGGGCAGATGGGGGCCGCACAGGCGGCGCTCCTGGCGGCATTGGCGGGCCGAGCCCAGGGGTTGCGGCAGGCCGGCGTGGCTTGCGGGGACGGCGGCATGCTGCCTGTTGCCGCTGCCGCTGCAGCACCGCAGCCCACGGCACAGCTGCTGCAGCTGCTGCAGAGCAGGCTGGGCCCCGGCGTTGCCTCGGCGGCGGCGCCTGCGCCAGCTGGCGCCAGCACAGCACATGTGCTGATGCAGCTCATAGCAGCTACCAGCGACGCACAGGCCGCCACGCCCTCACTGTTGCTGCATCAGTATCAGCAGCCGCCACCGCAGCAGCAGCAGCAGCAGCAGCAGCATGACAACCCGTCTGAGGGGCCGTGGGGCAGCCCTCGTGCCTCTGAGCCCGCTGCGCCGGCGCCCACACCTGCTGCACCGCATGCGCTGCCTGCACAGATGGGGCCACCGCCAGCTCAGCAGCGCATGCTGTTGGCAATGCTTGAGCAGCTGGCAGGGCCGGGGCAGCTGGGGCCGGCACTGGAGGCACTGCAAGCACAACAACAACAACAGTAGCAGCAGCAAGCGAGCGCGGTAGTCAAGAGTGAGGCAGAGCAGGCGCAGCAGGCGCAGCAAGGCGGCATGTCTGGAGCACTCAACTCCCGCAAGCTTGCAGCACTGCTCAGCTCGGGTTTGGGGTAGCTGCCGACGAGAGGCAGGGCGTGCAGGCGCAGCAGCGGGGCTGAGCTAGCCAAGCTGCGGCAGGACGCAAGTAGAGCTCGGGTCTCCCACCACGCTGCCTGCACAGCGCACACAGCATGTGACATGCACACCACACCACACCACACTTCTGCAACATACGCCTGCCAGGCGCCCTGGCCAGCATTGCTTTGCTGTACTCTAGACCTCCCGTAACTGCCTCCCTCCTCTCTCTCGCCCCGTACCCCCACATCCTGACACCTGCTTGACACATGTATGCCTGATTTTTGTGTATGGTGGCCCCACCAGCCGCCCTGACCCGCCCCACTGCCCTGACGCTCGTGCGCATCAGCCTCCACTCAACAGCCTCAACCTCTTCAAAGGCGCCCCCATCCCACAGCCCCTAGCGGAGGGTCCAAAACCCAGCCAAGCCAAGCTCATGCCACCGGCACTCGTGTCCCCCCCTCCTTAGGCCCTCCCACAGGCCTGTGCCGCTCCTCAAGTTGCGCCACTGTCCTGTACGCCATGCAAGGCTGTGCTGCACGTGCTGCTTCGTTGTACCAGCCCACAGGCTCCGCGAGCCCACCTCCTTTTGATACCGCAGCATGAAACGTGGGGCGACCTGCTACTGCCCTACATCGCTGGGTGCCCTCTTCTCACGTCCTTGTGTAATGCAAGCCGTGCGGTCATGTGTTTGTGCATCAAGGCACACACGCATCGCGCGGGGCATGGGCAAAGGCCACACATCTCGGCCGTCTTGCATTCATGGGACACCGTGTCATGGAACTCATGTGATTCATGAGGTTCGTGGGACAGCATCTCATTGAGCTTGCATGGGGTTGGCACGGTGGCTGTGCAAGGCATGCAGCTGCATGGTTGGTGTGCAAGAGCAAGGTCGAAACACTTGGGAAAAGCACGACAGCTTCATCGAAAGAGTTGCCGTGTGGCCGGGGAGTCAGCAGGCTGACGTACATAACATCTGTGACAGCTCAGCCTGCTCGTGCCAAGCACAGTGCCGTGCTCATCAGTTGGGCCGCAGCTGAATGCTGGCCGTTTGCCAGCAGCAATCTCAGCCGGCCCTCCTGCAGGCGGAACAGGCGGGGCGAGGCAAGGGTTGCACGCGCTGGTGTTTCATGCAAGGCTGCCTGACCAATCACCAAGTGCTGGCTCGCAGTGCCAAACTTTAAGTTGAATGCGCCTGCCTTATGTGGCCGGCTGGCTTCAAATGCTGCCAGCACCGGATGCCCACAGTTGCATGCTACTTGCACAACTTCCAACGCCTCACCTTGGCGGCCTGCTGGTCGGGCGGCAGCGTGTCCATCAGCGCCGAGAAGGAGGCAGCCAGGTCGGCGGTCAGGCCGGAGGCGGCAGCAGCTGGCGATGTGCTGGCAGCCCCAAGCAGCAGGGTGAACAGGTCGGGCTGGGCTTGCTGGGGCGGTGCCTGTGGAAGCCCCTGCTGCTGCTGGGGCAGTGCCTGTGGAAGCCCCTGCTGCTGCTGGCCCTGCTGCTGCTGGCCCTGCTGCCCCTGCCCCTGCCCCTGCCCCTGCCCCTGCCCCTCCTGCTGCCCCTGCTGTCCCTGCTTCTGCTGCGGCTGCTGCTGCATTGCTGACACGTGCAGGCGCTTGGCAGCGGACTGGGCGGCCCCACTCTGCTGTTTCATTGAGGCCGGCTGCTGGCGCCGCTGCATCTCCCCCTGCTCCTCCTCTTGCTCCTCGTCCTGGCGCCGCCGCCGTTGCCGCTTCTGTTGTTGGTTGTAGATACGGGTGTGGCAGCTTCCGCACAGCCACTCTGCGCCTGTGACAGGGTGCCGGCGCCAGCCCAATCCTTTGGCAGGACCTGGGGTGCTGGCACCGCACTCCAGGCACTGCCGGTGGTCTGCCTCCCGCCGCACTGCAAAAAAGCAGTGGCTGCACACCCAGCGCTCGCCGGTGACTGGGTGGTGGCGCCAGGCTGCATATTTGAAGGACCCTGGGCTGTCAGCACCGCAATGCAGGCACTGCACCCCCACCGGCCGCATCTGCCCGTCATGGTTGCCCATGTACTGGCGGCAGGCACTGCACAGCCGCGCACGTGTGGTGGGGTGCCGGCACCACCTGCCGCTGGTGCTGTTTGCCCCGCAGTGCGAGCACACCTTTTCTTGTGCTCCTGCCTCCACTGCTGCTGCCTCCTCCTGCTCTGCCCCCTCCTGCTGAGGCTGAGGCTGCCGCTTCATCCGTGAGTAGACAGTTGAGTAACAGCGCTTGCACAGCCACTCTGCGCGTGTGACCGGGTGGCGCCGCCACTGACCACCCTTGCTTGGTCCGGTGGCATTGCACTCCAGGCACTGCCTCTGCCCCCCCTCCCCCTCCCTGCTCTCAGCCTCTGCCTCTGACTGGGCCGGACTGGCACCAGGAAGGTGCTGCGGCTGCGGCGGCGGCGGCGACTGGCCCTGCTGCTGCTGCTCCTCTTGCTGTCCCGCCAGCATGCCTGCAGTGACTGCCCCGGCTGCAACTACCCCAGCTGGTGCCGTTGTGGCCCCTGCAGGCGGCCGGGCCTCCCTGAGGTTACGAGCGTAAGGAGGGGCCTGCGTGCGCCCTCGGGGTCCCTCCCCTTGTGTGGATGTGTTCTCTCAGACAACAAGGTCAGCAAGGGACAGGCCTGCACGACTGCTGTGTGTCCGCGCACCTCAGAAGGGTGGCGTCTTGAACCTGCTGACTGTGCAGGTTTGTTTACACCAGCAATGACATCAACACACATCCTGATTGGCGGCAGGTTCTTCCTACTGGCCTCTCTTTTCCCCAACCCCTCCTGTCTGGCGTGAGGTGCTCCCAAACACCCATTACATGGCCTGCTCGCCAGGCCGTGCCAAGGCACTGTTCAGCAGCGCCGGGCTCTAGAGCCTGCTCACCTCCCCGTCCCCGACAACTCTGCCTGCCTGCCGGGGGTACTCCTGCCGACCCACACATCTGCAGCTGCCACCTGCTTTGAGTGGTTACACAAAAAGACCTAGAGCACGGGCATCACAAGTCATGGAGCACTGTTCAACTTGCAGCTGGCTGGAAGCGTGACCTTGTTTGGGGAGTAACATGCATTGGCAGCAACACTTCCCCTCCCAGTGGAGAGGGGCTATGAAAGCCTAGGCAGGAACCAAATGGATGGTCCACACCCGCAGTGGCAGGCAGGCTGGCCTCCTGCCGGCTTGCAGGAGCGCCGCTGTGTTATCAGGCCGCCCCCGCCAGGTGCAGCGCCGTGCTCATCAGCAGAGCGGCAGCTGAGTGCTGTCCCATCGCCAGCAGCGCCCGCAGGCGGCCTTCCTGCAATGCAAACAGAACAGGGCAGTACAGGGGTGTTGATGGAGGTTAATGCAGTGCATGAGGTGCTTTGATACGTGCCTGCAAAGCACGCCTGGTGCCATCTCTCGTTCCCCACTCCAACTTCTCACCTTGGCGGCCTGCTGGTTGGGCGGCAGCGTGTCCATCAGCGCGGAGAAGGAGGCAGCCAGGTCAGCAGTCAGGCCAGAGGCGGAATCTGTGCTGGCTGCACCAAGCAGCAGGGTGAACAGCTCGGGCTGGGGCTGCTCTTGTGGTGCCCGTGAAAGCTCCTGCTGCTGCTCCTGCTGCTGCTGAGGCCCTTCTGACCCGTGCCGGCGTTTGGCAGCGGACTGGGCGCCCCCACTCTGCTGTGCCATTGAGGCTGGCTGCTGCTCCTCGTCTTGGTCCCCGCCCTGGCGCTGGCGCCGCCGTTGCCGCCACTGTTGGTTATAGACACGGGTGCGGCAGCGCCCGCACAGCCACTCCGCGCCTGTCACTGGGTGCCGGTACCAGTGTGCCCCTTTGGCATCTCCTGGGCTGCTGGCACCGCACTCCAGGCACTGCCGCTGGTCGGCCTCATGTCGAGCAGAGAAGAAACAGGCATGGCACAGCCAGCGCTCGCCGGTGACTGGGTGCTGCCTCCAGGCTGCATTGTGGAATGAGCCTGGGCTGTCAGCACCGCAGTGCAGGCACTGCACTCCTACCGGACGCATCTGCCCGCCATGGTTGTCCAGGTACTGCCTGCAGGGGCCGCACAGCCGCTCACGTGTGGTGGGGTGCCGGCACCACCTGCCGCTGGTGCTGTGTGCCGCGCAGTGCGAGCACACCCGCTGCTCTTCCACTGCTGCCTCTGCGGCTGCCTCCTGCTCATGTGCCCCCTCATGCTGAGGCTGGGGCTGCCGCTGCTGCCGCTGCCGCTTCATCCTTGAGTGGGTAACAGAGCTTGCACAGCCACTCTGCACGTGTGACAGGGTGGCGCCGCCAGTGACTACCCTTGCCTGGTCCGGTGGCTTCGCACTCCAGGCACCGCCGCTGCTCCTCCTCCGCCTCCCCTTTGCCCTCAGCCTCTGACTCGTCCACAATGCCACCAGCACTGGCAGGGCGGTGCTGTGGCGGCGGCGGCGGCGGCGGCTGCCGCTGCTCCTCTTGCTGCCCTGCCAGCATCTCTGCAGCGCCTCCTCCCCCTGCCGCAGCTGCCTCAGCTGGTGCCGGTGTGTCCCCTGCAGACGGCCGGACCTCCCCGAGGCTGCGACTGCGCAGGGGGTGGGCCTGCATGCGCACTTGAGGTCCCTCCTCGCTTGGGTGTGTTTGCTCGGAAGACATGGCCAGCAAGGGCCGGCCCTGCTAAGCTTTGCCTGATCGAGGGACGGAGGTCGCTGCCAGGTCTTGACTGTGCAGCTTGCTGCAGCAAGCATGCATCTCCTACCCCACCGTGGAGCAAACCCCAATGTGCACCACATGGCGTGTTGGTATCTGCCATGCCGTGTAAAGGTTAGCAGCCCCGGGTCCCCAGAGCCTGCTCGCCTCCCCACCCCCGACGCCCGCCTACCCGCATGACGCCACGTCTCCTGCGGCAGCGAGGCTGCTGGGTGGGACACATCCTGAGAATGCCTGACTGCCGCATGGCAAAGCAGCTGTTTTTTGGTGACATTGTCTCATTCGCACCTGCACAGAGCCGCATGCCCCCCTCCCTCCTGTCCATGTATGCCGCTGACGTGTCTGCCAAGATTCCCCGCTCTGAGCGCCGCCGCCGTCTACAAACTACATTCTGATACACTCACCCCCCACCCTGTCCCATGAGACCTTGCTGGCTCCCCCTGGACTTGAAATGTAATTGATTGATTGTGCGAGGACCGCCCCGACCTTTTTGAAGTCGCAGCCAGCAAATCGCAATGGAACAATTACTTCTCTATCAGCAGCTAGACCACTCATACATCCCCCGGTGCTGCACCCACACTTTCGTTGATTCACACAGCCAGTTTGTTTTTAAGACCCTGTTTTCATGTTTTCATGTTTT
>JTEE01000125.1:467683-478541 GCA_002896455.3 Chlorella sp. ArM0029B | reverse complement strand
TGAAGGCATAACAGCCTGAATTGGGCGGTCCGCGGGTGGCGGTCCGCGGGTGCAAGATTGGCAGGTCCGACGTGGTCCGCAACCCCCTCAGATGCTGTCGGCAAACGGCGGCGGCAGAGCGGCAACTTGCTCGAGGAGAGCGTCAACCGCAGCCGCGGGGCCGCAGTGGACAGAGGCGCCCGCGGGGGCGTCCGCTGCCATATCGCGGAGCCTTGGGCTGAGCGAGTGCGCGGCAAGGCAGGATGGAGGCCGCTGTGCCGGGAAGATGGGGTGGCTGGCACACTCCCTGGGTGGCTGGGGTGGCTGGTGGACGAACAACTTGATCGCAGATGAGGTCCACGGTCGGGGATAACACTTGAGACCTGCTGCCAGCAGTGCCAGCGCTGGCTCAACTCTTGCCGATGGAGCAAAGCTCCGGAGCTCTGAGGTTTCAGGCTTCAGGATATGTCAGATCAATACATGCTGAGAAGGGGACAAGGTTCCTTTGATATAGGCCGCCGGCCGCCGCCACTACCGCCGCCGCTGTTGCCACCACTGGCAGAGCGGCACCAAACGAGCCTCACGTGGCCCCAGCCTCCTTGCAATGCACGCGCGAGCTCGAGGTGCTGGGCTGTTGGTACAGTTGTTAAACATCATGCACAGTGGAATGACATCATGGGGCATCACGATCACAGCATTTGCTCATCACAACAAGAAGAACGCCGCCCACTACAGCGTCGCCTGTGGCTGTGCGTGAAACGGGCTGGCCAGATCAGCGCAGGCGTGCCAGGTGCAGCGCCACCACCGCCGCGTACAGCGCGGTGCCGGCATGCAGCACCCACCGCACCGCCACCGCCGCTCGCCCGCCGCTGCCGCTGCCGCCGCACTCGTCAAACCGTTCCTCATCCGGCAGCTCTCTCAGCGGTCGCCGGGGGCGCAGCAGCAGCGCCTCCAGTGCCTGCTCCCCATCCAGATAGTGCACCGGGGCCATGTTTAGCAGCGCCAGCGCTAGGGAGAGCGAGGCCGTGTACCCCAGCAGCAGGCTGGCGCCAGTGAGCAGCGGCTGCATTGTCGTAACAGCCTCCGCCGACGGCGCCAGCGCGGCCGCCCCCAGCCCGGCAGCCAGGGCAAGCACAGCGTTGTGCCACACGCCGGCGGTGGCCACGCGCAGCATGCTGTGCCTGCTGAGCGTCGCCAGGTCAGCGGTGTCCAGCTCGACAAATGCGGCAGGCAGCAGCAGCATGATGCTCAGCCCGCAGCCGTGGATTGCCACGCCCTCGGCAGCCGCCGCCAGCGCGTGCCCCGCCTGGGGGCAGGAGCGGGTGGGGGGAGGGAGAAGGTGTGTATTTCAGGTGGTTGCAGGTACCACACAGATGGGCAGGCCGGTCAGGGTGGCAGGCATCTGTGTATGCAGGACGGCTCTGGCTCTGCTGCCAGTGCATTGCAATGACGCAACATGAGTGCAGCACGAGGCCCCTGTCTCACCTCGTGCACCGCAAGCGACAGCGCAAGCGCCAGCCAGAGCGGCAGGGCGTGACTGGCTGGCAGCGTCACACCCGGCAGCGCCAGCTGCAGGCGGGGAGCGGCCTCGGCTGCCACAGCAGAAGCTGCGGCCCCTGGCTGCAGCAGGGGCCGCAGCAGCGCCCGCAGCTCTCCCGATAGGACCGCCACGCTGGCAGCCCCCGCCAGCAGGCCAGCCACGGCGCCGACAGAGAACCATCGCTGCAGCCATCGCTTGCGCTGGGCATTTAGCTTGACAGACAGGCTGCAGGGGGGCCGGGTGGGGGCGGGCATTCAACAGATGAAGCGACGGTAAAAACGTGTCGACGGGCGGCTCTGAGGGGGTGGGGGCGGGCGCTGCACCCACCCGCCAGGGGCTTCGCTGTAGACGCGAATTGTCACCCTCCACCAAACCTTCTGTATCTCGACATCGTCCTGCCATCTGGAGGCCCAGGGAAGCGCAAACAGGAGGCGCACGCATGCCCATAGCGCCAACCAGGCGGCCAGGACCCCCAAATGCAGCATGAATGTGTTCGCAACCAGGTGTGCTGAGCTGGCCAGCAAAGGGGACAGCGAAAGCAAGGCCAGCGCAGCATGGCCAAAGCAGGGGGCGCGCAAAAAGTAGCTGTCTTCGGCGCAGACAGCCCTGTCTGGCTGCCACCCGGCGTATTGTTTGCATCGATATGGAAGCCGGCGGGCCATAGGCCTGATGAGACCAGCCCGCCCGCCGCCCGCCGCTGTATCTGCGCTTCTTGATGATTATGGCGACCTGGAGCCTGAGGGGTCGTCAGTGGCCCTGGCGAAAAAGCTGCAGCAGCACAAAACCAGTTTCTCGGTAAGTCGGGTGGGGCGGCGGTTGTGGGCGACGCTGACGGCGGCGTGCTGCCGCCTGCTGGTGTGCCGCTTGTTGTGTGCTCCTGTTGCCACAAATTGCTTCTGTTTTCTCTTGTCATCCCACAACAGGAAAGTTACTTCCAGTCTCAGACTGTGCGGATGACGCGGCCCGCGGAGAGCGCAGAGCTGACGCAGCTGCGCAAGAAGGCGGCACTGTGCTCCCGCGACTTTCAGGTGCCGCTGGACACCGCGTGCCGCTTGTGTGCTGGAATGTGGGCCTCCACATCCTAGGCCGCCTTTCTTGCCGTGTGTACTTGGGAACACTACCAGTTCTTCGCACGCCTGCACTTGCGTTGCTCACAGTCTGAGCCGCTGCCCTCCGCCGCACGCCGTGCTGCAGACCCTGCTGTCGGCGCATGAGCGTCAGGAGGCGGCGCAGGGCGACCTTCGCCACAAAGTGCGGGCGCTGCGGCAGGACCTTGAGGGGCGGGAGAAGGCGCTGGAGCTGGCGAGGCGCACGGTGGAGCGCCTGAGCGCTGAGAAGGGGGCGCTGGAAGCAGGGGCGGCAGGTGTGTGTATGGGGGTTATGTGCAGGGGAAGCAGGGGCGGCAGGTGTGTGTTATGGGGGTGTATGTGCAAGGGAAGCAGGGGCGGCAGGTGTGTGCACATCCACGCGGGGGACGGCCCACCTGCTGCCGCATGGGTGGGGCGGGGGCGGAGTATGCTGTGAGGAGTGCATGCGGATGCTGAGCAGCACGTCAGAGCGTGTGGCATGCCCAGCGCTGCACGTGTGATTTGGGTTCTGGCCAGTGAGCATGGCAGGGTTGCATCAGCCGCATGCATGGCCTGCGCCATGCGATGCGCCGTGCATGACCGCTGTGCACCGCCCTGCCCTACCGCCCCTCCCCGCGCCGCCCCGCAGGCACGCAAGCGTATGTTCGCAAGCTGGAGTCTCGCCTGCTGGCGGTGCGCAACGCCGCAGAGCTGCAACAGCGGTGCCACCAGTACAAGGCGCAGCTGGACTGCCTGGCGCACGCTTTGCACGAGGCCGAGGCGCGCGGCAGCGCTGCTGAGGCCGCTGCGCAGGCGGCGGCGCTGGATGCTACCTGCCTGAAGCGTGGGCTGGAGCTTGCAGCGGAGCAGCTGACCAAGAGCGCGGGGGCAGAGGTTCCAGGGACGCTGCTCAAGGCAGTGGCGCGGGTGAGTGGACCAGTGGATGTCGGTTGAGGCTGGGAGGGAGTGTGGGGTGACATGGCAGCAAGGGTGGCTGTGGGCAGCGTGCAGCACTGGGGACGCAGCTGTGACGCTTCGCGTTGGCTGCCTTGCAGGCTGCTGCCTGCTTGTTGGCAAACAAGTTGCCGTCACCTTCCCTGGACTGGCGCAGTAGTTATGCAACACCTAGTCTTTGCAACACTAGTGTAGTGTTGGCATGAACACAGTGTCTAAATTATTAGCAGGCTTGTCTGACGCCTGGTTTTGCCTGGGCTGCATTTTGCGTTGCTTCATTGAAGAGTGTTGATGTGATTGCCCCTGCAGGGCCAGGAGGAGGCTCTGGAGCTGTCTGTGCAGCTGTCGGACGCAAAGCAGCAGGTGGCGCAGCTGGCGACAGCGCTGGAGCAGGCACAGGCGCACCTGCAGGCGCAGCAGACGGCACTGTCACAGGCAAGCATGGATGGCTTGCAGGCTTGGCTTGGCTTGGCTGGCATACACGCATTCTTGCCTGTTTGCTGTGGCTCCGGGGGTGCACTGTGTGCTGTTGCTGCTGCAAGTGTGTGCACACACGATGTGCTGAATGCCGGCCGCCCTTGTCATGCACCAACGGCTGCTTGGACTGCAGCAGCAGGACGAGCGGCAAGAGCTGCGGCAGCGTGCAGAGGCTGCAGAGGCGGCGCTGGAGAAGCAGCGGGCGGCCACTGCGGAGCTGCGCCGAGTGCTGGACGCCCTCAGGTGCGGGCCAGCACTGGGATTGCTCGGGTGCAAAGCTGCTGGGAAAAGGCAACATACCGGGGCACAGCACAGCACGAAAAGGTGGCTGTCTGGCCATCCCGTCTGTCTGTGCCGTTGGCTATGGCAGGCTGTGGCAGGCCCAGGCTATGGCAGGCTATGGCGGGCCCAGGCTGCCCAGGCCAACCCTGTGCGCCTAAGTGAGCGCCTCTCCCTGCGGTGCCTGCAGGCCCAAGGCGGGCGCCCTGGCTGAGGAGCGTGAGGCGCTGCGGCACGAGCTGGAGCTGGAGCGCACGGCGGCGGCAGAGGCGCAGAAGGAGGTGCGCTGCGCAGCGCTGCGCAGCTGGCCAACATGAGTGTGTGCACGCGCATCCACTGGCAGCAGGCGGCCCACGCTGGCCACCACACATGCGTGCACGCGCATCCACTGGCAGCAGGCGGCCCACGCTGGCCACCACACATGCGTGCACGCGCATCCACTGGCAGCAGGCGGCACATGGCAGACCACGGACAAGGCTGCTTGCTGCCTCCCCGCTCTGCCCGAAGGGCAGGCATTGGGCTCTTCCGGCAGTGCCAGGATGCAGCAGATGCGCTGCAGTCACCAAACCATGCCTGCCCACCGCATTGTCCCATTATCCTGGCTGCAGGTCAAGCAGCTGCGCTCAGCGCTGCGGCAGAAGGCTGCCACCGAGGCGGCGCTGCGTGACGAGCTGCGGCGTGCGCTGGCCGGCGAGGGCCTGACCCCCAGCCCCCCACGCAAGCACGTGTCGCTGACAGCGGCGGCGGCAGCAGCGGCAGCAGCAGCACAGCCCCGCATTGCCAGCAGGGCAGACAGCACCCGGCGGGTGCAGCCTGCCAAGCGCCCGGGCAGCGGCGGGGCGGTGGCAGCGCCTGGCAGTCGTGCAGCGGGGTTGGTGGCAACGCGGCAGGGCGCAACTGAGGAGCAGCTGCAGCACCAGCAGCACCAGCGGTCGAGCTCCAGTGGCAGCAGAAGCGGTGTCAGGCGCGGCCTGATCCCGGCAGAGCCCTCCCCCACCCAGGCTCTGCAGCGCCTGCAGGAGCAGCGACGGGCGCAGCAGGGCAGCCGGCTGGGCAGCAGGGCCAAGGCAGCAGGCGCAGGGCAGGCGCAGCAGGCGCAGGAGCTGCAGGCGCCTGCAGCCTGGGACGCAGCGGCAGTTGTGAAGTGGCAGCTTGAGGGGGAGGAGGTGGAAGAGCACGGCAGCGGCCAGACGCAGCAGCAGCAGCAGCAGCAGCACTACCCACCCCAGCAGCAGCAGCAGGACCAGCAGCGGCAGCCTAACCCCCACCACCACCACCACCAGCAGCACAACCCCCACCATCAGCAGCAGAAGGAGCAGCAGCACCATCACCACCAGCAGCAGGACCCCCACCAGCAGCAGGAGCACCACCCGCACCACCACCAGCAGCAGGAGCAGCAGCAGCACGATCACCACCACCAGCGGGAGCACCACCAGCAGCACCACCACCAGCAGCCCCAGGAGCAGCAGCAGGAGGGCAGGCGCCGGCCGCCGCCGCTGGAGGTGCCCTCTCCGCCTGCCCCAGCAGCCGTGCTGCCGGTGCAGGATGGCCGGCTCATGCAGCTCTACTCGTCCGCCCTGGATGAGCAGATTGCCATGGTGGAAAGTGACCTGGCGCTGCTGGCCGGCCCAGGAGCGCCCAGCCCCATTGCTCAACTGCAGCGCAAGCAGCAGCAGCAGCAGCAGCAGACGGCAGCCCTGGCGGCGGCGGCAGGAGAGGCAGCCGTGGGGGCCAGCTGTCCAAGCCCGGACAAAGCTGTGACCCCGCATCACCAGCAGCGGCAGGCGCAGCAGCAGGGAGGGATTGGTGCCTGGCGGCCCAACAGCACTTTCCAGCCTGCGCAGGGTGTGCAGGATGGCCGCGGCATGCAGCAGCTCATGAGCCCTGGAGGGGACACGCCAGGTGGGGTGGGGCCAGCAGGGGTGGGGCCAGGTGGGGTGGGGCCAGCCTTGTACTGCTTGCATTGGGGTGTAGGGGACATGCCAGGTGGGTGGGGCCAGCAGAGGTGGGGCCAGGTGGGGTGGGGCCAGCCTTGTACTGCTTGCATTGGGGTGTAGGGGACATGCCAGGTGGGGTGGGGCCAGCCTTGTACTGCTTGCATGGGGTGTGGTGCACGTGCTGCCTGCTTTGCCCTGCCCAATTCACTGTCCCGCTCTGGCTGTTCTCCCCCACCGCAACTGAAGCTCGCTGCCTTTCTTGCCGCCCGCCTGCTCTGCAGTGCACCATGCGCATGCGCACGTGTGGCACTGCAACCCTCTGGCAGCCTCGCCACCCGCCAAGCAGCCGCCGCAGCTGCAGCAGCAGCAGCAGCAGCAGCCGCAGAAGCGACCACAGCGGCAGCTGCAGCTGGCACGGCACACCCTGACAGGCATCGAGTCGGCAGGCGCAGACGGTGCGCTGACCGTCCGTGCCCGGCCCTCACCTCCCCCACCCATGAGCTCACAGCAGCACGCCGAGCTGGCAGTGACAGGCAGCCCCACCGCTGCCATTGTGCTCGCGCCGGCAGTGGCAGGCAGCACATCTGCTCTGTCATCAGGCCTGTCCTCTCCCCCTGCCCACCTGGCAGTCGCCGCCGTTTCTGCTGCTGTTTCTGCTGCCGTGTCGTCGCCAGCCGCCCTGGCCCAGTCTGAGGACTGGCTGTGGGGGGAGCTGCAGCGGGCACTGACGCCGGTGGCTGCCCAGCCGCCCCCACAGCTGCTGCTGGACGCGCCTGGCAGCGCCGCTGGCAGCAGCCCCAGCCTGCGCTTCATGCCAGCCGCAGAGTCGGACTCCGAGGAGGTGCAGCAGCAGCAGCGGCCGCCGCAGCAGCCGCACTTTCCTCACCAGCAGCAGCAGCAGCAGCGGACGGCAGGTGCCGCCTTTGGCGGGCAGCATGGCGCCGCCGGCCAGCGCCAAGCGGCGGCAGGGCCGTCGTTCAGTGAGGGCAGCTCTGCGGGCGGGGATGGGGTGGCCTCGCTGAGCCACCACTGGGAGCTGCCCAGCCCCGGCGCCGGCACCTCGTGAGTCGTCGGCACCCTTTACTGCTGCTGCTGCTGCTGGGTGTGCTGATGTTGGGCTGTAGCATGGCAGCAGCACGCCGTAAACATTCCTGCCTGTCTCAAAGCTCTGCTTGTGCCTCTGGCCCAGCGCAGCGCTGCCTGTTGTGTGCCCCCTGTGCACCGCCCTGCTCCCACTTCTCCCCTGCACAGCCCATAGCCAGCGTGTCATGGGCACCTGCCCTCTGCCTCTGCCTACACCTACTTGAGTTGTGTGCTCTGTTGCGCCACATGAGCCTTCTGCCTCTGTACAAGAACTGCCTGGCTGGCTGATTGCTCCTGTGCAGGGATTGGCTGACGTACTAGACTGCGGCATTTGACATGTTTCCCGCTCGCTTGTACCCTCGTTTGCACCCCCCCACCGTGTGCTCCCCTCCTGCTGCAGGCACTTGCTGAGCATGCATTTCAGGCAGACCCTGACCACCCAACTGCCTGGCCCACTGCCCGCTGTAGATGTATGTGCCTACCAGTGTCTTCCTACTGGCTGCCCCCCCTGCTGCAGTGACTGGCTGAGCAACAACTAGGCAGACCTTAACCACCCAACTGCCTGGCCGGACTGCTCTGCTATTCACAATATATATATAGATAGATAGATAGATAGATAGATAGATAGATAGATAGATAGATAGATTTATATTTATCACACTTACTAGTCTCTCCCTACTGGCTCTTGCTGCAGTGACTGGCTGAGCAACGAGTTTGAGGCAGACATTGAGCACCTGGAGGTGAACAGCAGCCAGACGCCGCAGAAGAAGCGGCAGCAGGCAGGGTTGATGGTGGCAGCGGCAGGCAGCGGCGAGCTCAGCAACGCCCATGACGCCAAGCGCCCCGGCAGCGTGAGCAGCAGCGGCAGCGGCAGCTGGGCCGGCGAGTGGGACGAAGAGGAGCCAGCGGAGAGCGCGCCGCTGCTGCTGCCGGCGCCGGCGCCGGCACCGGTGCTCAGCAGGCGAGGCAGGTGTGTCGTCAGCAGGAGGCTGGCAAATCCGGGGGCTCGGCAGTGGCAGGCACACAAAACCCGAAAAGGATGCGGTGCAGGCGCATGTGTGCAACGCACTCTGCTGCCGCGGCCGGCGCCGGCGCCGGCACCCGCCACGGCAGCAGCCAGCGCGGCAGCGCGTGCAGCAGCCAGGCGCCCAGCCAGCGGTACTGCTGGTGCGTCAGGNGCACCGGTGCACCAGCCGACGCCCCAGCAGGCGCGGGCGACGCCCCTGCTGCCGGGGCTGCCTCTGCAGGCGCACAGCCCGCTGCCGCAGCGGCAGGCAGCAGCGGTGGCAGAGAGCGTGGAGGGCAGGGCTTCTGAGGAGGAGGAGGGGCCGCCGCTGCCGCTGCCGCCACCTCAGCAGCCGCGCACGCTCTTTGACCTGGCTGACATGGCATCTGACATGGACCTGCATGACCTGCTGGGGTGCAGCTGAAGAGGCTGAGCTGTTGTGCCTGGCAAGCTGGCTGCTGGGCTGCAGCTAAAAAGGCTGAGGTGTTGTGCCTGGCACCTGGCTGATCCTGCTGCTCAGCAAGTACTTACAGGATGCTGGCTGCCTCTCCAGAGGGCGCTTGCCCTGACGCCTGCCCCACCATCCCGACCGCCCCAGTTGGGCCGTGACTTGTCTCGAACTACCCAGCCTCTTCTTGACTGCTTGTCCTGGTTGTTTAACCAGTGTGTTCCCCTTCCACTTCTTTCCTCGCCTTGCCTTCCCTGTTTCCATGACAATTCTGACTGTACCGACCCCCTGTGGACCGACCCCTGTTGTGACTGACCGACTGCCGACACACACCTCACTTCCTGCTTCACCAAATTGCTCGAGTAATGTAACGCTTCAAGAGTTTGGTGCGCTCACACTGACTTTGTCAGCAGCAGCAGCGGCTGCAAGGAAGGAAGGAAGGGAGAACAAATGGCGCAGGCCCGGCCCCGCTCCTGACGGGAGGTTGCCGCCAGCTAGGGACACGGCTGTATGGAGAGGAGGACCCGGGTGGGGTGCTTGAATGCTGTGCCGGCATTGTGTCCTTCCTAGCTGTATTGCCTTAGAGTCAACCCGCCCGCCGCCAGATATGCTGTGCTTGCGGTAGAAGGTTTGCCCTACGAGTTTCGAGAGTGCTTCTTTAGGCATTCCCAAGGTGTTCTGAGGGCAAAGCAGGGCCTGCAGGAAAAAAACACGTTCATCATCGATTCTGCATCCTTCCAGGAGCCAGGCAGGCGAGGCGGGCACGCCAGCCTGACGGCGGCGGGGACCGCCAGCTGGCCCCCGCCCTTTCTCCTTCGTGTCTTGGCTCTGTCGGCCAGCGCTCGTATGCCGGCAACAGCCGGCATTCTGTCTGTAGCAGCTGATTCGGCAGAGACACGGGCGGCGATAACGGGGGTGAGTGGTCGCTTAAAGCAGCCTCGGCTGTGGACGCTTCCATTGCGGTTTCCGAGTGAGGCCCCGAGGGCAGGGGTGCGCTCTTGGGCTGTCCGATAGAACGCTGGGTCACCTGGCCGCCGCCGCCGCCGCCACAGCAGCAGCAGCTCTACCTGCGCGCTGCCTGGCGGGATGAGAAGAAGGAAACTGGGGCACCCCTTCACCTTGCAGGCCGGCTTCATCAACCGCCCCTCAGCTGAAGGCATGCCTCTAGCTCCCGACAACGTCCCCGCCCTGGTGCGCAGCCTGCGCGGCAGCAGCCGGGCGGCACAGCTGCAGGCGGCAAAGGTGCTGCACGATTTGTCGTTGGACACTGCGCAGCGAGAGGGCATCGCAGCAGCGGGCAGCATCCCTCCATTGGTGCGGTGCTTGAGCAGCAGCAGCACAGCTCTGCAGCAGCTGGCAGTTGTGGCGCTGGCCAACCTGTCTGCATGCTGCCCTAATGGGAGTGCGGCCATAGTCGCATGCCCTGGCATCTTTCCAGCCGTGGTGGCACTGCTGGGCAGCACCCGCGGCGATGCCACGCAGGACTGTGCACTCCTGCTGGCCAGCTACCTCACCTGCGACAGCCCCGACAGTCGAGCAACCATGGCAGCAGCTGGCGCAATACCAGTTCTTGTCCAGCTGTTGTTTAGCGACAACAGCACGGTGCAAGAAAAGGCATGCCGCGCGATAGTCAACTTGGTCGGCGACAATGAGGAGAACAAGGCTGCCCTGGTAGCGACAGGCGGCATTGCGGCCATGGTCCACCTGCTGTACAGCTGCAGCGCGAGTGTTCAGCGCAACGCTGCTGCCACCCTTCATAATTTGTCCGCCCGCAGCCCAAGCAACACAGCAGCCATTGTGGAGGCAGGCGCCATCCCACCGCTGGTGCAGCTACTGGGCAGCGGCAGCGAGCTGGCACAGAGGGCGGCGGCATTGGCGCTGGCCGACCTTGCGTATGCAAGTCAGGACACTAGCACAGCCATCGCTGCAGCTGGCGGCATAGCAGCCCTGCTCCCGCTGCTTTCTAGAACCACGGTCATTCCCAACATCAAGTCAACGGTGCAGAGCCTAGCCGCACTGGCACTGGCCTGCCTGTCTGCCGGCAGCCCTGACTGCTGCGCAACAATCGCTGCGGCTGGCGGCATCCCA
>JTEE01000125.1:433713-444483 GCA_002896455.3 Chlorella sp. ArM0029B | reverse complement strand
CGTGTCAGGAGCATGCTATGTAGGAACCCTGGTGTGTGTGTTACAGTCACCCCGCATAGTAGGCCCTCTTGGACCGGGACAGGGGGCGGACAAGTTACGCCGGACCGTAAGTGTACAAAACATCAATTAAAGCACTGGTACAGAGCTGCTGCACCAAGCATGCCCCCAGTTTGTCTGCTGCTTGGTGATTCAGTAACCAACAGTGTGGATACATCAGTTTACTGCGATAGCAGAGATCCAGCCTGGCGGTGCAGCACAGCAGTGCAGCGAGCAGTACAGTGAGCAGTACAGTGAGCAGTACAGCGCAGGGCAGAGCCGCACCTGCAGCCCCAGCTCCAGCCAGGCGGGCAGCAGCGGCGATGCCTCCCCATCCTCAGCCCTGAAGGTGAGGGCATGGGCATGGGCAAGCGAGATGAGGTGGCAGGGAGCAGAAGTTGTGGGCGCAGCGGGAGGCTGACGTTGCAAGTGGTCACTAGCACAGGCAGAGGGCTAGCAAGCATGGGCCAGCAAGCAAGGTGAGCGGGCACGCAGGCAACGGGTGTGTGCGGCAAGCGCGAGCGGGAGCGCCGTGAGCGGCTGGTTTGCACATGCACCAGTGGCAGAGGAGGAGGTGGAAGGCCAGCCTGTGTGCATATCTAGTGCCCCGCAAGCAGCAGCAGCCAGGAACGCAGCTCTGCCACCAGAACCCCACCCGCCCTGCCCTGCACAAGCTGCTCACCCGCCTGCCGCGGCCGCGGGTGTGCACCAGCAGTCGGCATACAGGCTGGTGCCTGACAGCGGCGCTGCAACCGAGAGGTTGTTGGTGCGCATCACCAGCGGGAGCAGGTCGTCTGTGAAGAGGGGAGGGAGGAAGGGGGGGCAGTACAAGGCAGGGTGGAGCACAGGAGGGGGAGCAGATCGTCTGTAGGGAGGGAGGCAGGGAGGAGGGGCGGCTGGGGCAGCCTGGGCCGGTGTGCAGCACAGGGAGGGGGAGCAGATCGTCTGAGGGGAGGGAGGCAGGGAGGGTGCACATAGAAGGGGGCATGGCCGATAGGAAGAGGGGCAGGGAGGTGAGCAGGCACCATGAGAGAAGAGAGGCTCCACATGGCGAAGCGCGGCGCAGCACAGCGCAGCATAACACAGCGCTGCCCACCCGCTCACCCGACCATCCAACCACAGCGTCCACCTCGCCCGCGCTCAGCGCCCGCAGATGGTCCGAATTGCTGAACACCCGCACCTGCAGGCATCAATCACATACTGGGTTGGGCTGCAGTCAGTGCTCTGAACTGCCGTGCATGCGCAGAGCGCGGAAGGCAGGGCAACACATGCAGGGGAGGTGGGCGGGCGGGCGGGCGGGCAGACAGACAGGCAGGCAGGCAGGCAGGCCGGTTTCATCGCACCCCCAGCAGGCAGCCTGCAGGGGCAGCCAGGGCCCTTTGCTTGATCATCCCCGATTTCCGAGAGATGACAGGGGAATCAGCGAAACACAACTTGTGCCGTGTGCCCCACAAGTAGCAGCATGTGCGTGTGCAGCTCTCCTTTGTGATGAGAAGGAAGAACCAACCACGGCGAATGAAGCGCCCACCCACCTGCCCCACCAGCCGCTGCACACTCGTGGACAGCTCTCCCTTTAGACGTGGGAAGAAAGCACCACTGTTATCACCAACCATGGCACCCTGCCCCACCCACCTGCCCCACCAGCCGCTGCACCCGTGTGCGCAGGTCTTCCTCCGTCAGCCCGCACCGCCGCAGGTCTGCTGATGTGGAGTTGTAGCCCTGGCCCAGCGTCTTCAAGGCCGCGCCCACCACGTCCCTGCAGCAACAGGGGAAAGGAAGAAGTTAAGGTTGCAGCCCTGGCCTAGCGTCCTGAGTGGCGGTTGCTGACTTGCTTCCGGCACAACGGCAAGTGACTGCCCTTCCAGGCTGCCCCACCCGGGCCAGCCCTGCGCAGCTTGCAACACACAAAGCACACATGTAAACTGACAAAGCACACATGTAAACTGACAAAGCACACATGTGAACTGACAAAGCACACATGTAAACTGACAAAGCACACATGTGAACTGACAAAGCACACATGTGAACTGACAAAGCACACATGTGAACTGACAAAGCACACATGTGAACTGACAAAGCACACATGTGAACTGACAAAAGCAGCATGAACGCCCGCCGTCACACCTTCTTCCACACCCCACATCCCACCTGGGCGAATCCATGAAGCCCACCCGCCCCGTCAGCTGCGGCGCCAGCAGGTCGGACCAGTCGCTGATGCCCTCGGGCAGGCCGTTCCTGCAGGGCATGGACATGCCGGGAATTCCAGGGGACATAAGTGGGTGGGGAAGCAGGGAGGCATGCAGTAGGGCCGGGCCGGTCACGAATGACCCCGGGGAAGCCGTCCCTGCAGGGCACGGACACGCACGAGAGGCAGAGGCACACGCCTGGCAAGCACGGGATACATGCGGTGGGGAGGCAAGGCAGGGGTACAAGCGGTGGGGCAGGCGAGAACAGTCCCGGATGCCCTCGGGGAGGCCGTTCCTGCAGAGCATGGACATGTCAGTAATACATGGGGTAGGGAGGCAGGAGTACGAGCGGTAGGGCCGGGCAGGTCGGACCAGTCCCGGATGCCTTCAGGGAGGCCGTTCCTGCAGGGCACAGACATGTCGGGAATGCCAGGGGATACGTGTGGTGGGGAGGCAGGGAGGCCTGCAGTAGGGCCGGGCCGGTCGGACCATCCCAGATAACCTCGGGAAGGCCGTTCCTGCAGCGCATGGACATGCCGGGAATTCCAGGGGACATAAGTGGGTGGGGAGGCAGGGAGGCATGCAGTAGGGCCGGGCCGGTCGGACCATGCCAGATAACCTCGGGAAGGCCGTTCCTGCAGGGCACAGACATGCCGGGAATGCCAGGGGATACATGTGGTGGGGAGGCAGGGGTACGAGCGGTAAGGCCGGGCCGGTCACGAATGACCTCAGGGAGGCCGTCCCTGCAGGGCACGGACACGCTCGAGAGGCAGAGGCACGCGCCTGGGAAGCAGGGGATACGTGCGATAAGGAGGCAGGGGTAAAAGCGGTAAAGCAGGTGGGACCAGTCACAAATGACGTCGGAGAAGCGGCCCCTGCAGGGCACGGACACGCAAATGAGCTTTGCTCCCCCAAGCATCGGGCGCAGCAGGGACGGCCCGGCCCCCTCGAAAGGTCAGCAAGCAGCGGTCCTTCCAGTGTGCCCGCCCTGTTCTTGAAAGCAATTGAAAACATCACAACTTATGGTTGATGATTGCCCCATTCCACCTGTCCTCGCCAGCCCCCGCTCACCCACCTGGCCACCCACCTGGCCAGCCGGTCCTGCCGGTAGGCAATGAGCACCGCCCCCCAGCGGTAGGGCGCCGCCCACACCTCCCCTTTCGGGTCGGGTGCCCCAGTGGCTGCGCTGCGGCACACCAGCTGCTGCCAGCGGGGGGAGAGGCGCGACTGCAAGGTGAAGGGATGGGAGTAGGGGAGACAGGCGAGCAGTGAGGGGCGTTGGGTGGGTGGTTAACGAATGCCAGTGGAAGGGGTGGGAGTAAGGGAGGTAGGCGAGAAGTGGCGGGCTAATAGAGAGTGTGCTTCCAGAAACACGCGCAAGGGAGACAGGCGAGCAGTGAGGGCCTGGTTGAGCACGTGCTTCCAGCAGAGTGGTGACTGGCACAGGGCTGCCCTGCCACCTGGCAGTGCCTGCCCGCCTCCCTGCCTGGTGCCCCAAGCCTCCTTCCACTCCATGCCTGCGCTTCCAAGTAACTCCACACCAGAAACGGTCCACCAGCACATACTAGCAGCACACTTATGCACCCATCTACTTACGTATCAAACCAAACAACCACTCAACCACTGACCCACTCACTCACCCGCCACCCGCCCCGCCCCGCCCACTCACCCACCACCGGTACTGCCGTGCATTGGGGATGGGCTGAATGAGGCCCGCTGTGATGGCACGCTGCAGCCATGCGTCCCCCAGGGTCACAGCATCAACCGTGGTGGGCTTGCCCTTGGTGGCCCTGGGGACAGGGGGCAGGTTAGGCAGGGGAGGGCAGGCAGATGGTTGGTGCCATGATGGGAGGTGTGACGGGCGGGTGGGCAGCAGGGGCAGGGAACATTGTGGCGCATGGGGCATGGGGCAGGGGAGGGCGAGCAGATGGGCTGTCGCTGTGTGGGGGAAAGATGGTTGGGGAGGGGGGCCTGACATGCGGGTGGGCAGGGCTGGAGGGGCGGTCAGCAGCTGCTGGCAGGCCGGCTGACACCTGCGCCTTGCTGCGCCAGCTGCTAGCTGCATTGTGCGCCTGGCACCCTTGCCAGACGCCACTCTTGCCCCCCCCAACTGTGTGCCTCAAACCGCGCTCTGCATGCACTTCCACCCCGCACCACTCCGCTCATGCTTTCCCCCCGCCAGCTCAGCACTCTTTCACGCCGCCAGGCCAGGTCACTACGGTGCACTGTGAGCCCACCCTGGCTCACTGGCTGCCCGACAGCTTAGTCCTCTTCCCTGCAGCCAGCCATCTACTCATGTGCGGGCATGCCATGCATCGCATTTTGTCCCCAGCTCACTTGTTGCCCGCCAGCTCAGCATAGATGTCTGCCAGCTGGGCACGCTGAGTCATCGCCACCACGCCGTACCCCTCCAGGGCGGTCTGGAAGTCAGACACCCACTGCTGGGGCACCGAACCGCGTGTCGCCGTGACACGCATCACCATCTGAGGGGGGAGAGGCAGAGGGCGGAGGGCGGGGGCAAGGGCAGCCAGGGTGACAGTGAGCCAGGGCGGGAGGCAAGAAAGACAGCAGGGGCGGCCCAGCAGGGTTAGGCGGTGTGCAGGGTGGTGGTGGCAGTCTCGGCAGTGGCAGCGCCAGCGCCAGCGCCAGCGCCAGCGCCAGCGGCGGGGCTCTCCGCAGGAATTGAAAAGCTGCCTGCCAAGCAGCCACGCTTGGCCACGTGCAGGCGGCAAACAGGCACCGGTGAGGTGGCAGGCAGGGGCTTGTGTTGAGACCCCATAAATCATGGCCCCCAACAAGCTGGACGATTCAACTTGGTGTGCAGGTGTCGGTCATCAGTTCTGTCAAGCAGCTGGCACTCTTTGCCCTGCACACACCTTGACCTCCCTCGACTGCTTCCGTGCAGCACCGCCGCCCGCTGCTGGTGCCGCTGCCGGTGCCTCTGCTGCTGCCGCTGCCAGCGCTGCCTCTGGTGCAGCAGCAGTGACTGCCGCGGCTGCTGTTGCTGAAAGGGCGGCCGCCCCTAGCTGCCTGCGGCTCAATGGTCGGCTGCTGTCGGGCACAGGCCGACCTGCTGCTGCTGCTGCTGTAAAAGGAGGCAACGGCTGGCAGTGCTGCCGCCCTCCAGCGGTGGCGGCAGTGGCGGCAGGGCCCGTTGTGCTGCTGCCATTGTTGCTGCTGGTGCTTGCTGCACCGCTCGCGTCGCGTCCATCGTCTGCATCTGTTCGCAGTGCACGTGTAGGTAAAGCGCGAAGCCTGCGAGGCGCGGGCCGGTTGCTCCGCTCAGTCGCGGGCAGCGACCAGGCCCTCTCCACGACTGGGCATGCGAGCATTGTGATTTGTTGGCGTGCATACAACCGATGGGCGATCGCAGCGTCGGGCTGGGACCTCACAGCAGGCACCTCATGCACATGCACCACCGGTTCTGCCCGCTGCCGCCATCTGAAAAATGGACTGCCATGATATTATACTGTTTGTCCACCCTCACATGCAAGTACGTAAATCACTTATTGCATGATAGATGTACACAGTACATCTCGTGATATTGCGAGGAGCTGCCGGCAACGAGCTGCCGGCAACGAGGCTGGGTGCTGTGCGGAGTGCAGCATCCAGCGCTGCCCCCGCCCGCCAGCCTGGCATGCCTTCCTTGGGGGGAACACGCTGGTCTCATGATGCAAGCCCCAGCAGGTGCGGCACCAGCTAACCTGGAACCGCCCCCACCACAATCCTTGGATGCGCTCAAGGGACCCGACAGGAAGCTGACCTTGGAGAAGCATGGTGGTACAGTGCGTTAAAGGCAGTCAGGACATGGGTGGCCCACATAGTTGTTACTCAAACTGTTTTGTACCAGAGCTTGTCATCCCCGCCACCCTGATCAAAGCACCGCATATGATCGGCGAGCTGTTGACATGGCTCGCGGGTGGTGGTGGTTGAAGTGACATCACTTCAACCACCATCACTTGCACCGGTTCCAGCAGGTCAACCGAGCTGCGCTGCCCCTCGCCTGCCGCCCACCAAAGCATGGCGGGAACACTGTGCGACTGTTGAGCCCCACAGCAGCCTGGCAACACATTCATGTTGTAACCTTACAGCAATACGGTGAGGCGCTGTGTATAGAAGACCACTTGTGGGTGAGGTGAGTAGCAGCAAGCGAGCGCGGCAGGGGTGTACAACCGAACGCAGCGCAGAGCAAGCCAGGGCAGGCAGTCAGAGTTGAAAACAACAGGGCAACTGTCAGTTAAGGAAGGCAAGGGCAGCAGGCGCAAATGAATGATGCGCAAGCAGAGTTGGAGGGGAGCGGTGGTGCGCGGGCTGTTGGGATGCGAGTGCCAAGCAGCAAACAAGGAGGATAATTAGATGGGCGGGTTGCAGGAGAGGTGGGAAACATTGTGCCACACTTGATTGCGCTCAATTTGGTGGCATAAGGGTTGAAGAGGGAAAGGAGACAACAACAACGAGGGTAGTGTGGCAGTGCGGGCAGGCAGCGGCCTGGCAGGCTGGAATTGAGAGCGCCAGGCTGTTAACATTTGGTCGGTCAGAGCGCTCTGGCGAGGGCGGGGGTGTCTGTCAGCGGCCGGCAGTGAGCGGACCGAGGGTAGGCACCCTGCCGGCTGGCGGGACCCCGCAGCGGGCGGCAGCGGGCTGGCATCACATGTTGTGTGCGCCAGAGGCTAACGGAGAAGGGCCTCATGCCACCACGGAGAGGCGGCGCTTCAGCGCCGCAACAGCCGCTGTGCAAGCGCCAATGATGCTGCCGACAATGCGAGAACCGCCGCGGGGAGTAGGGGCTGCGGCGGGGGCGGGGGCGGCAGCCGTCTTCTGCAGCACAGGAGGGCAGCGTGTGTGCGAGGAGCAAAAGGGAGTTGTCCGGGAAGGAGCAGCACAGACAGAGGCGAGCAGTTGAGCAGCAGCAGTAGTGCACATGCAGCGCTGCCCCAGCATGGCCCAACACACCCCCAGGCACTCTGCCCAGCATACCCCCACCCACCTCCCTCAAAAACGCCTGCACTTCCCACCCACCCACCTTGCCGGCCTTCTTGGCGGCCTTCTTTGTGGGGGCGGGCGCCTTCTTGGTTGCGGTGGTCTTCTTCACAGCGGGCGCTGCCGCCTTGGGGGCTGCCGCCGCCTTGGGCGCAGCGGCGGAGGCTGCCACGGGCTTCTTTCCGGTGCTGGGCTTGCCGGCGGACGCTGCCGCGGGCTTCTTGCCGGTGCTGGGCTTGCCAACGGATGCTGCCGCGGGCTTCTTGCCGGTGCTGCCTGCCGCCTTCTTGCCCTTGCCGGCGCTGGCAGGCTTGGGCGTCTTGGCGGGCGCGGCGGCGGGCTCGGGCGCGGGCGCTGCCACGGCGGGCTGCAGAAGGGCGGGGAGTGGGGTTTACAGGGACGAGGGCTGGTGAGGGAGGGTGGAAGGGTGGGAACTGGGGAAGGGTTGCAGCCCAGGCAGCCTGGTCTACCACTGCCAGTGTGCCTGCTGGTCAACCCCAGGCGCTGCAGCTGTCGGCGGTGCCCGCCCGGCTGTTGGGCGCTCGCCCAGCCGCACTCCGGCACGCCCTGCCTTCGACTCTGCAACGCGCACCTCTGCTGCTGCGGCGGCAGGAGCCGCGGGCTCGGGCGCGGGGGCGAGGGCGTCTGCCACTGCCGCCGCGGTGGCAGCCTCCACCGCCTTGGTGCTCTTCACAGTCTTCCGCTGCGCCTTTGCAGCCTTCTTGGTAGACACCGTGGACTTCTTAGCAGCGGGCGCCTTCTTGGGGGCTGCGCGCTTCTGCGCGGGCTTCTTGGCCGGGCTCTTCTGCATGGTTGCTGCGGCTCCTACTTGTTGGCAACGTTTTGGGATGCAAAGGGTGCAGCGCGAAGTGGGCAGAGGCAGTAGGAGCGATAGCAGGTACCACTGGGATGTCAACAGCTTTGTCGGTGCCAGGCCGTGCACAGCAGGCAAACATTCAAACTGCCCCGTGAGGCCCAACCAACTTCCCAACCTCCATTCATGCCTCACTCCTGCTGTTTCCCAACCTCCATCCATGCCCCACTCCTGCTGTACCAGTCACAAAGACACGTGCCTCTTCAATACCCCACATCGTCCTCCTGCTTGTGTCGTGAAGGAGCGCAAGCTTGACGCCAGGCCGAGGAACTTTACACGACGACGCACATGCCTCCATCATCGTAGGCTATACACCGCCGGCACAGCCTGCGTGCTCAAACCGACGCAGCGGGTGGCGGCCGCGTCATCCCCTCGTCATGCAGCCCCAGCGGCAGGTGCCCCAGCTGCTTCTGCCCCAGCTGCACCAGTACGCCCCGGTCCCGCCCCTCATATTGGGTGGCATAGCACAGCCCACTGCTGGAGTTGTACTTTATATACACAGAGCCCTGGATGGCCGGCGCCGCCACCCCTGGCACCCGGCTCTCCGGCATCTGCAGGCGGCGGCAGGGCGGGGTGGCGGGCAGGGGCGTGTGAGCCTGGGCGGCTTGGCGGGCTGGCCGGTAAAGGATGCCGGTTGAAAAATGACGGTTCTGATGCCGGCTGAACTGCATCCTCGAGCTGCCTGCCTGCGTGCCTGTATGCCTGCTCTGCCTGCCTGCCCGCTTGCTGCCATGCCAGCCGACAGGCCTGCACGCTGTCGCCTGGCCGCCGCACCGCCTCATGAGAACCCCCCATCCCCACGCCACCATTTGGCCCTGTGCACGCACCCACCTCCTGCTGTGCTCACCTTGAAAGGCACCCCCAGGGCCTGGCAGTAGTCTCTGAGGGAGCGCACGGCATAGCGCATGTCAGATGCCAGCACCCCCATCAACACCTCCGGCACCCAAGACGCGTCGGCAGCATCGGCGGGGTGGGGGTTCCACCCTACCGGCGTGTGTGGCGCGCCCGCTGCCACCTGTCAAGGCGTGGTGGAGGGAGGGAGGGAGGGAGGGAGGGTGTGAATGCAGCAGTGGGTGGGGGTCAGTGGTGGGTTGAGATGAGCACCGCAGCAGCAGCAGCCAAATAGTGAATCGAATCTGTACTCTCGACTCGAATGCGAGCAACATCACGAACCTCCACCCCGCACGGTCCTCCGTCCCTCCCCTCCCCACACCACCGCTTGTGCCAGCCGCCCCGCAAGCATGCCAACACGCGTCCAGCCTCCTGCACATGCCTCCGTCCTGCACACACACCCAAAGTGCACTGCTCAAAGCCTTGCACTACTCACGAGCAGCGCGTCCCGCAGGCGCCGCCGGTACTCCGCCCCTTCCAGCTGCGGCTGCGCCAGCCCCCGCGCCTCTTTCTTGGTGAAGTCCTCCAGGAGCGCCCAGGCCTCCTCTGGAGGCATGGCTGCAGGCAGGCAGGGCAGGCAGCAGAGGGGTGTGGTGTCAAGGAGAGCGCTTGCCGGTGGGCGGGATTCAGGAACGGCAAGGCGAGGCCGGACGGAAGTGGCGTGACGCTGGGGCGGTGCAGGCAGCACAGAGCACCCCCTGCTTCTCACACTCAGAGGGTGCCTCCACCTTCAGGGCTCGCAGCCGCTGGCAGGCCGCCCGCCGTTGCAGCTGTTGTTGCTGGGCGGCGGGCACTGCCACTGTGCTGCACTGGCGCCGCTGCGGCGGCAGCGTCCCACACGGTGGCCGCTGCGCTGCCGATGCTGCGCCGGCTTGGAGGTATCTGTTTGAACTCTTCTGAGCATGCTCAGCTCGCTGCGCCGGAAGAGGAGCCCCCAGTCGAAGAAACACAGCCGAGGTCGTCGTCATGGCACACCGGTGCGGCTTCACGGCTATAAATGCAATCGTTTATTGATGAGACGTTCCGATCGCCTTTCGCAAGCTCCGAGTGCAGCTGGGCCATGCTTTGCCACCTAGGATGTGCTGCGCAGTGAGATGTGCTGCTCTTCTAGCTCTGGGAGATGTGGCCATCGGCATTTCTAATCACCACAATTTGTGCATTTGGTCTGCACAGCCTGCTGGGCATCGTGAGGCACGGCCTGTGGCACGGCCTGATGGCCAAGCCAGCACAGAAGAGGCGCAAGCTTGAGCAAGATGCCGATGCGGGTGCCGACGGAGATGTGGCAGCGCGTCTGGCCACCTACGGTAGGCATGCATGCTGCAAAGGCCCTGCAAAGGCATCCTAAAGCCTGGGCGGCCCGCTATTGGGAACCTTACCCAAACGTTACCAAGGAGAGTGCATGCATTGTGGCGTTGGCGTTTGTTTTGATTGCTTATGGGCGGGCGGCACCATGGCAACAACGGCGGCGGCAGCGCCCGCCCCGGGGAGCGCCGGCTCTCACTCCGCCCTGACATTTGCATCCACCTTGGCGAATCCCTGCAGGCGAGCGCTTCTTGCAAATGTTTGACGACCGGGACAGCGACGAGGAGGCAGCTGCCCCAGCTGCAGCCACTGCAGCAGCGGGGCTTGCTAGCAGCGACGACGATGACAGCGGCAGGGAGCAGGGAGATGCCTCCGACAGCGGCGGCAGCGAGGAGGAGGAGGAGGAGGAAGGGCAGCAGCGAGGGTCGAGCAATATAGTGGAACACATTTTCGATGGCCGGCGAGCCTCTGTGGCCTCGGCTGGCCCCAATGGCAGCGCGC
>JTEE01000125.1:403697-423365 GCA_002896455.3 Chlorella sp. ArM0029B | reverse complement strand
GGCTGCCCTTGGTGCCGCCGCCGCTTCTCCTGCTGGTGCTGCTGCCCGCGCTTGCCCTAGAGCGCCGCTGCCCTGCGTCTGGAGGCCCTGCAGCTGCCGGCGCAGCGCCTGCACAAGCGGCTCACCGCTGCCCTCCCGCCCCTGCCCCGCAGGCGCCGCTCTACGCTGCCGTTTGCCCTTGACCACCCGCCGGGCCGGCGGCCGTGCTGCTGCCGCAGCAGGCGCCTGCCCCTCCGCGCCTGCATCACCACTTGCCTCCACGCTAGCTCCTGCTGCTGCCTGCTGCTGGCTCCTGCTGCTGCTGCCGCCGCTGCCGTTGCCGGAGGAGAGCCTGGGGCGGAAGGTGGGGTTGCGGCAGCGGGCGCAGCCGCCGCGGGAGTAGCGACACTTGGCGCAGCCGAGCCTGTCTCGCTCTACTTCGGCCAGTGCCGCAGCTACAGCCCCCAGCAGCGGAGGGGCCAGCCCGGGGGGCGGCGCCACAAACGGCAGCGGTGGCGGCGGTGCGGCAGCTGCTGGTGCCGTGCCCGCCAGTCCCGTCCCTGCCTGCTGCATGAAGAGCACAGCCGGAAGCCGATGTGCCTGTGTCGTCGGTTGAAACAAGGCTGCCTCAGCCCTGCCGAGCTGCTGTAAAATGACAAGTTTCAGTGAGCTCCGCCTGGCGACTGCCCATTGCGCGCAGACATTTCAGTGCATGCGGAGGTAGCTGGCAGAATTGGCGAGCCGCCAGGGAGCTTTGAAATGCCCCATGCAGGCCTGCTCCGCTGCTGTGCTGTGGTGTGCGGCTGGCTGCTCGCAAACAAAGCAACGCAGCTGTGGCTGCAGCTGTCGCGGCGCTCAGCCGCCTACAGAAGCTCATAGCACTGTGAACAGCAAAAGGGAACACATCCCATCAGCTCGCTAGTGGAGCTTTCGCCGCGACCTTGCTCAAATCATAGCAGTGCGTGACCGCGGCAGTGGCATCGATCGCAGCCCTTAAAGGCGGGGCAGCGGCCGTGTCTCGGCTCCCCCAGGCGGCCAAAGCACGGCCTGCTAGGCGCCGGATGCAGCATATGCAAGGCGCAGCGGGAATGCAACCTGGCGCGGGCATGGCGGTGAGTTTTTCCGCCGGTGGCGGCGGCGGCAGTGGTGGCGGCAGCACTGGGCAGACAAGCCGCACACCGCCCTTCTTGCAAAGCTGCAACTAGTGCATTTGTGTGTTCTGCATGGCCCTGGCTGCGCCGCAATGCAGCTGGGTTTTGCTGATCGCTGCCGTCGATCTGCTGCAGGCTGCGGGCCAGGCCGCGCCGCCGCCCTCGGCGCATGCGCCGGCCAGCGGCGTCGGCTTCTCGCCCGCGCAGCTCAAGGTGCTTCGAAGCCAGATTGTGATTTTCAAGGCGATGAAGGGGAACAAGCCGCTGTCGCCAACAGAAGTGGCAGATTGCCAACCGCCGCCGCTGCTTCCGGCGCTCCCGGCAGGCATGTCGCCCGCGCCAGCCGCCTTTCCGGGCGCCGGCGCCAGGCTGCTGCCGGGGCAGGCGGGGCAGCTGCCTGGGATGGCAGGCTCCGCCCCACCCGCATCTATGTACATGCAGCAGGGCCAGATGGCGATGCAAGGAGCAGCCGGCATGCTTCCCATGGGTTCTGCTGCAGCAGGGCAGGCGCGGCCCGGCATGCCAGCTGGCGCCGCCACGCCTGCCGCTCTGGCGGCCGCTCAGGCACAGATGCAGGCGCAGCAGCAGGCACAGCAGCAGCGAGCTGCGCAGGCTGCACAGGCTGCTGCCATGGCGGCAGCGCACCAGCAGCAGCAGCAGCATGCAATGGTGGCGGCACACCACCAGCAACAGCAGCAGCAGCAGCAGCAGGCGGCAATGGTGGCGGCACACCACGCGGCCATTGCTCAGCAGCAGCAGCAGCAGCAACATGCGGCAGCTGCGGCAGCCTCCCAGCAGGCGCAGCAGACGCAGCAGCAGGCGCAGCAGCAGAGCAACGCCGCCTCTTTCAGGCATCAGTCGGCGCGCAACAGTGGGCAGGGGCCCGTGTTCACGCTCACCTCGGCACCCAAGGGCGGACAATTCACACAGCCGGCAGCGCAGGTGGGCTGTGGGCAAGAGTTCCACAGGGCTTGATGCTAGTGGTGGTGTCATGCTGCCGTTACTGCCGGTCGCCGCCGCCTCTACGGCACTGCTACTCAGCAGGCTCAGGTGGCCGGCAGGGCAAGGCAGTTGCGGTGCCGCCGGCGTGTCACTTGGTAGCCAAACAAGTGATATTGGTTAGAAGAGGAAGTGCTCGATGTGGAGCACTCTTTATGCATGTGTAAAAACCGTTGCCAGAACCCCCGCCACTGACGCAGGCTTCATGTTTGCGGCTGCTGCTATTCCTGCGATATTGCCGCGCTCCCAGCAGCCTGGCCTGCCTCCCCAGCTGCCGCACCTCACCACCTGTGCTTGCCCCCGTGCCCGCCCGCCTACATTCCGCAGAGCGGCTTCCTGCGCCCGCAGCAGCTGCGGTACGACGTCTCCCAACTGGTACTGCACGAGTACCGCCGCCTGCTGACACGCAAGGCCAACGAGCGACGCCACGAAATCTCGGCCACCAAGCAGGCAGCCAAGTTAGACGCCGGCATGGGCCCGGGTGCCAGCGCAGGCACGAGCGCAGCTGGCACGGCGGCGGCGGGGAGCAGCAGCGGGGGGGCAGGGGCAGCGGAAGATGCGAGGCCGGCGCCAGGGTTCCGCTACCGCTGCCAGCAGGCAGGCGGGAGGGGTGGGAGGCGTGGGGGGAAGTAGTGGGGAGAAGGTGCTGCACTGTGGGTGGTGGCGAGTGTGGGTGCACTGTTGTGGGTGTGCCGGGTGCTGGGTGTGTGCCTATAAAGTGTTAAGAGTGTGTGGGCGCCGTGCCGCACATTGCATGCTCGGGCGCAACATGCTGTTGCATTTCGTGCATGCCGTTGCATTGCAGGCTCTGCTGTGCCTCCCTGGCCTGGCAAGCATGTGCTGTATGATTGTATGCTCAAGGCCCACCCTGTTTCCTTCACTGCATGTTCTTCAGTTTGCTGCTAGGCATTGGACTGCCGGCAGCAGCCTGTGCAAATGGGCGCTGTGTGCTCACGGCACACCCTTGTCCCTTCTCTTGTGTGCAGATGCCCATTGGGCGGGCAGCCTTGGAGGAGCTGCGCCTGAAGCTGGCTGCCAAGCAGGCCGAGGTGCGGCGGTCGGTGGAGGCGGAGCAGGAGGAGGTCATGCAGGTGAGTTGAGGCACATGATTGAATGGCTGGGTCTTGGTGTATGTTGGTGTGTGGGCGTGTGCCGGTTGCGGGCGGACGCAAGCTGTGCAACCAACCAGTCAACCAGCCAACCAAGCATGGCAAGTTAATAGAACAGAGGCGGAGTTGGAGGAGGTGATGCAGGTGTGGCGTGAATGGATGGGGGTGGAAACCAGCTGTTGGTCTATGGAGGCCAACAAATTGAAGTAGCGTGGGCTGCCACCCTGGCGTTTTAGTGGGGGTTGGTGTGGCGGCAGAGCAGGAGTAAGAGCTCAAGCAAATGAGGGGTACCGGTACATGTGACAACCTGCTGTGCGTCGCCGACTGTACCGCCTGGGCCACCCCACATGTACTGCCTTTCCACCTGCCCTGCAGATGCCAGAGCGCAAGTACAAGAACATGCTGCGCACCCACCGCACGCAGCGCATTGAGATGGCACGCAAGGTGAGGCGTGCTATGCTATGCTGTGCTGTGCTGCGCTGTGTTGCGCTGTGCTGGCGGGGCGGGGCGGGGCTCAGGGGGAGGGCGGCACGCAGCGCATCAGGATGGCACGCAAGGTTTGGCGTGCTGCGCTGTGCTGTGCTGTGCTGCGTTGTGCTGTGCTGCGCTGTGCTGCGCTGTACTGTGCTATCCTGTGAGGGCGAGGAATGGCGTGCAAGGTGTGTTGCTGCTGCTGCTGCTGCTGCTGCTGTGCCGTGCTGCGCTGCGCTGTGCTGGGAGGGCGTGGTGGCACCCAGCACATCAGTGGGCACGCAAGGTGTGCAGCAAACACCCACACCCTCTCTTGGCTGCCCCGACCCGCAGGAGATTGCGCACAAGGGGGAGGCGGTTATGTGCTCTATTCCTGTTCTAACAAATCTAAAGTACAGCAAGCCAGCGGATGCCTAATGGATTTTTGGCTGCCCCGACCTGCAGGAGATTGCGCACAAGGGGGAGGTGGGGGCGGTGCGCGCCAAGGACGCCCAGACACACAAGAAGGAGTTCATTGCAGAAAGGTGCAACGCGGCACGTGACGCGCGCCAGCTGCGCAACCGCGGTGCGTTCTTTCTAGGGTTGGTGCGGGATGGGGGGCAGGAGAAGAGTGGGCATGACTTGTTCAGTGCAACTGCACAGGGCAAACATGGGGCGGTGTGAGCTGGGGGTGTGGCCGTGCTTGAGCTGGTGCGGTGTTTGGCACTCAACTGCCTCCCCTACCCCTTCGTGGACATGCCGGCAAGAGATAGTGGTGTGGGAGGTTAAGGCTGCTCTGTATTGGGCTGAACTGCCTCCCCTACCCCTCGCAGCTCGGCTCGCCTGCCCTGCTGCCAGCCCCATGCCACCATTCTCTTGCCTCTTTGCCAGTGCATCCCACTCCCTTGCCTCTTTGCCAGTGCCCATCCCACTTCCTTGCCCCTCTGCCAGTGCCCATCCCACTCCCTTGCCCCTCTGCCTGTGCCCATCCCACTCCCTTGCCCCTCTGCCGGTGCTCATCCCGCTCCCTCACCCGCCCCCCTCACCCGGCCCCCCTTTGCCTCCATAGGCGTGCTGCGTGTGCACGAGCGTCTGGCTCGGGAGCGCAACAAGCTGAAGGACGACGACCGGGCCATGCGCTTGGAGGCCCTCAAGGTGCGGTTTTCTTCTTGTTCTGTTATATGCCTAAGCGCCTTTCAAAGCTGCCTGCTCTCCTGGCTTGGGCTCATCTCTCTCGTCGCCGCACTCAAATTGCCATTGCCTAGGTGGCTTGTCACTGGTGCTAGTGAGTGACTGTGTAGGGGGCAACACATGCGCAAGGCACACACAAGCTCACTGCATCAGTCAATTGGCTATTGGCTGGCTTTACGCACAAAGAAACGAGCTGCCTTTGTGCCGTAACTCCCCCCGCAGGCCCTCGATTCTGAGGCGTACCAGGCACACGATCAAAGGCACCCACACTGAGCCAGTCACTGGGGCTTACATGGACCGTTACTGAATCCTCCGTGTGTTTGACATTACTTAGTCTGCAGGCCCACGACTTAATGAGGCGTACCAGGCACACGATCAAAGGCACCCACCCTGAGCCAGTCACTTTGGTAACATGGACCACTGTATCTTCTGCTCCTTGTGTGTTGCAGGCCCACGAYTTTGAGGCGTACCAGGCACACGATCAAAGGCACCCACCCTGAGCCAGTCACTTTGGTAACATGGACCACTGTATCTTCTGCTCCTTGTGTGTTGCAGGCCCACGACTTTGAGGCGTACCAGGCACAGCCTCAAGGCACCCACACTGAGCCAGTCGCTTTGGTAACACGGACCATTGGAATCTTCTGCTTCTCTCGTCTTGCAGGCCCACGACTTTAATGAGGCGTACCAGCCACAGCCTCAAGGCACCCACACTGAGCCAGTCACTTTGGTGAACTGGACCTTCAAAATCTTCTGCTCCTCTCGTCTTGCAGGCCCACGACTTTGAGGCGTACCAGTCACAACCTCAAGGCACCCACCCACCCTGAGCCGGTCACTTTGGTATCATATAACCACTGGAATCTTCTGCTCCTTGTGTGCTGCAGGCCCACGACTTTGAGGCGTACCAGGAGATGCTGCAGGCGCAGGCGGGCGTCAGCGCCCCCGGCACCGGCGAGCGCTACGAACAAATCTCAAAGTTCCTGGCCGGTGAGCAAGGCCGGCTGCTGTGTTGCTGGGCTGTCATTGTTGTGCTGCTGGGATTTTGTTGGCTCAATGTTGTATGCACATGGCTGGTCTCCCTTGGTAGGTGAGCAAGGCCGGCTGCTGTACTGCTTTGTATTGCTTGCTTACATTGTTGTATTGCTTTGTATTGCCTGCAGACACTGAGGAGTACCTCCACAGGCTGGCCTCCAAGATTGCCAACGTGAAGATGACGGCGGAGATCAGCAAGGCGGCGGCAAGAGCCATCGAGGAGGCTCGCGCCAAGGTGGGCCATTGAGAGCACCCGTTCATGCTTTTGAAGCTAACAGTGGTTGATAAAGTGGGGGACATGCTGGTGCGGGCAGGTGGGCGGGGGTGCGAGCCATCGAGGAGGCGCGCGCAAAGGTGGGCGGGTAGGTGCAGTCGGTGTGCACCCTGGCGCCCTTGCACCTCCAAAAGAAAAACATGGCGGTGCAGCTCTGCACTGCAACTGCACGGCCTGCGTCCACGAGACACCTGACATCCTCAGGCGGACTCACATGCATGCATGGCACATGTTTGGCATGCTCTCTTTCCGTGTGCAGGGTATGAGCGAAGAGGACGTGCAATCGGCGGCGCACGCGGCGGCAGAAGAGGCGGCGGCATCCAGCGATGTGCGGCGGGCAACGGCGGGGGCCATGGACGCGCAGAGCCGGTACTACGCGCTGGCACACAGGTGTGCTGTGCTGTGCCGTGCCGTGCTGTGCCGCGCTGTGCTGTGCTTTGCTGCGCCGTACTGTACTGTGCACGCAGAGCCGATACTCCGCGCTGGCACGCAGATGTGCTGCTCTGCGCTGTGCCGTGCTGCGCTGCGCTTCGCTGCGCCGTGCTGTGCTGTGTCTGTTTTTGCGCAGAGCAGCTAGCGTTCTCCAACACGCAGGTGCACGGGTTGTGCTGTGCTTGCCGCACATGACCGCCAGCATGGCGGGCCGTCCCATGTTGGCATGGTCTCAGTGAATAGAGTCGCATGCCTGCTTGCAGGGCACACCAAACTTCCTCCAGCAGCACCGAAAAGGGGGTTGACCAGACATGCGTGTGCCCGACCACATGCATTTGTCTATGCACCCCACCAACTGCTCTTCTGTCCATGCTGCGGCCTTGTCTGTATCCATATTTTCATGCCAATCTTTCAGCACTTCTGTGTGCTCCTGCTGCAGCAACACGGAGGAGGGTGTTGACCAGCTCAGGCTGCTGCCTGGCCTCGAACCACTCTTGCACACACCACACCAGTGAATCACACCTGTCGCAAGTTTGAATCGCGCCCGCACCTTGCCCATTCTGCAGCAAGGCTGAGGAGGTGGTTGACTGGCCCAAGTTACTGCCTGGCCTTTGCCCGCCCTTGCACATACTTTCTGTAATCGCACCAAAACCTTGTGTTTGCTCCCGCCTGCTGCAGCAACACGGAGGAGGTTGTCGACCAGCCCAAGCTGCTGCGCCCGCCCAACAACGCCACCCTGCGCGAGTACCAAATCGTGGGGCTGCAGGTGGGCTAGTTTGCCTTTTGTTTAGTCCCACATCATGGGCTGCAGGTGGGCTGTTTGCCTTCTGGTAAGTCCCATATCGTGGGGCTGCAGGTGGGCTGTTTAGTGTATAGCCTTCTGCCGAGTCGAACTGTGGGGCTGCATGTGGGTGAGGTTGGTGTGCCTTTGCGTGGCTGGAGCGCGACAAGCGGCAGGCCTGACAATGGCACGTGTTTGCCTGCGTTCCTGAGTCCCAAACCGTGGGGCTGCAGGTGGGGTGTTGCGTGTGAAGCTGTGCGTTTCTGAGTTCCACCAAATGCTCTAGCAAGTGCAAGTCCAAGCTGCCAAATCGTGGGGCTGCTGGTGAAGTGCCGCGTGTGTGAAGCTGTGCGTGCCTGTGTGTGCCATCAGGCCAACTGCACTGTACGTGCTGTACACCGTACCGTGATGTACTGTGCCGTGCAGTATTGTACAGTGATGTACACTGCACTGTACTGGTGTGCCGTGCCGTCAGGCCCCCAAAGCGCCACGTGGGGTTGCAGGGGCCGCTCCATGAGTGGGGGTGCGCCGGGTCTTGTGGACAGTTTGTGGTATTGCGGGTGACAGGGGCCCTGTACTGTACTGCTCGGCTCAATTGGTTTTCAAAACCCCAATCCTCACATTCGCTTGCGCAGTGGATGGTGTCCCTGCACATTTCAATACCGATCCTTGCACCCATCTTGTGTTTTGAAAACCGATTCTTGCACGCACCTCTCGCTCTTTGCAGTGGATGGTGTCCCTGTACAACAACCACTTGAACGGGCTGCTGGCAGACGAGATGGGGCTGGGCAAGACGGTGCAGGTGGGGCGCATATGGTGTGCGCTTTTTACTGTTGCATTGTCGTGCCGTTGCATTGTCGTGCCGTTGCATCGTGTGGCGGACGAGATGGGGCTGGGTAAGACGGTGCAGGTGGGGAGCGCGTGGCCTGAATCTGTCTGTGTAGCATTGCTGCGCTGTTGCATTGTTGAGGTGTGAGTGGGGCTGCTGGCAGATGGGATGGGGCTGGGCAAGACGGTGAAAGTGGGGAGGGCGTGGCTTGCATCTGCCTGTGTAGCATTGCTGCGCCGTTACATTTTCTGGCGGACGAGATAGGGCTGGGCAAGACGTGGCAGGTGAGGAGGGCATTGGTTGAGCTTGTCTTAGTAAATTGTATGAATGGATGAATGCACGTGTCGGTGTATTGTTGTGTGGATGCACTGTCGATCTGTGATTGGCGCTACTGGGGAGGACGAGGCAGGGCTGGCACCTGCAGGACGGCGAAGGGGGGAATGCCTGATTCAAACGTGTCTTTGTGGCATTGTTGAGCTGTTGCATTGTTGAGCTGCGAGTGGGGCTGCTGGCGGTCTCCCCCCTCCCACACATACATCTTGCTTCCCTCGCCATCTTGCTTCCTCGCCATCTTGCTTCCCTCGCCTCTGCAGGTCATGGCCCTGATTGCCTACCTCATGGAGAAGAAGCAAAACTTTGGGCCCCACCTCATCATCGTGCCCAACGCGGGTGGGCGGGTGGCTGGTCAGAGTGGGCCAGCAGGGGTGGGCAGCAGGGTGACGTGGGTGGGCTGGGGCTGCAGGGGCGGTCAGTGGGCTGCCCGACACCGGTCACTGGGTGTCCGACACCGGCACCCCCAATCCCCAGTGCCTCCCAATCTCCAGTGATGTTCTTTGGGGGCTGGGGAGTGCGGGGTAGCAGGGTGCCCGGCACCAGCACTAACATCCAGTGCTTCACTTTGGGGGCTGGGGGGCGAGCAGGGGCGGTGTGCGGGTGCCCGGTGCGGCGGTTGTGGGTGGCTGGCTGGGACTGCAGGGAGGTGGCTGGGTGCAGCGCACTTGCCCTGCTCCTCGCGTCACCTGGCCGCTCTCACCGTCTTGCCCCTCCTGCCTGCCCTGCGCCCACCAATCGCGTGCATCCCACCTGCCCCCACGCCTCCCCCTCCTTGCAGTCATGGTGAACTGGAAGAGCGAGCTGACGCAGTGGCTGCCCACCGTGCGCTGCGTGTACTACGTGGGGAACAAGGTGGGTGGGGTCAGGCGCAAACACGGTTTGTGAAGTGGTTGCTGCATGTGCAATGCTGTGTGGGGCTGGCAGGATGTGACACCGTGCTCTGCGTGCACTACGTGGGTGGGGGCAGGCGCACTTTGAGGGTTCCAACGTGGCTGCTAATTGTGGAATCTTATGTGGGGCGGGGGGGCAGGCAGGAGGTAATGCTGTACGCTGTGTTGTTACGTGGGGAAGGTGGATGGGGTTTTGCAGGTGGGGGGTGGTCCCATGTTGTGTGTGGGGTATGGGCGCAGGGAGAGGGTGGCACCGTGCGCTGCGTGTGCTATATTGGGAACAAGTTGGAATGGGCCCGGCGCATTTGAGTGTTGTGGAATCCTTTGCGGGACAGGGGGGCAGCAGGGAGTTGCCACCGTGCGCTGCGTGCGTTATGTGGGGAACAAGGTGGGTGTGCATAGGTGGGTACAGTGGGGGATGAGAGTTGAAGTGGGGAGGCAGCAATGAGGTGATGTGAACACGGTGCGCTGAGGGGTCAGCCGCTGCTGCTGCCTGCACTGCCTGCAAGCGCTTGACCCCCACGCCGCCTCCCCGCTGCCCTTGGCAGGCACCCACCGCCCGCCTGCCTGCCATGGCTGGCTGTACTCCTGCCCTCCGCCCCTCACTCTCACCCTCCCTCACCCTCCTGCCTCTCCTGGCACCCCTTTACCCGCGAATCCATGTATCGCCGTCTGGCTTGCTCACCCCTGTACCCGTGCATCCCTTCATTGCCCTTCTCCTGCGCACCCACTGACCCCTACACCTCTGCCCCGGTTCCCCCTTCTTGTTCCCTTGCAGGATGAGCGTGCACGCAAGTATGCTCAGGAGGTGCAGAGCCTGCAGTTCAACGTGCTGGTCACCACGTACGAGTTCATCATGCGGGACCGCTCGCGGCTGAGCAAGGTACTGCAGGATAGGGCTATAGGGTTGGTGTCAGGGTTGGGGCTTGTGTGCTGGTCACCACGTACGAGTGCATCAGGGGGGGATTGCTCGCGGATGGGCAAGGCACTGCAGCATAGATTTATCGCTTGAATTACAGTCAAGGTTTGGGTGCTGGGCAGCACAGGTTGACTGGGGTAAGGCGGAAGGGGGCGTACACCGCTGATGCAGCCCGTCTCGTGCCCACCATGTACCGCCAAAAGACTGGCAGTACATCTTCACCCTCGTGTCTCGACCTTCGCCCTGTACCGCAGATTGACTGGCAGTACATCATCATTGACGAGGCGCAGCGCATGAAGGACCGGCAGTCCAAGCTGGCAAGGGACCTGGACAAGTTCACGGGTGGGTGGGGCTGCCTTTTGTGTTCCCAATGCTTGCAGCCTCGCCGCGTGCTGCTGTCAGGGTTGCGCTGCTGCTGCCGCTGCTGAGCGTCCCCCCCTGCTTCCCCTTTCCCCGCCTGCAGCCTCGCGCCGCCTGCTGCTGTCGGGCACACCGCTGCAAAACGACCTGCAGGTGAGAGAAGGTTGTGCAGCAGCAGCTTCTGGGAAAACGGCGGCAGCTGCACTGAAGCTGGGCGCTTGGTCAGCGTCACCCCGGGTTTGGGTATGAGGTGCTTATGCATCTGCCCGGTGGAGAGTTCGCCGGTGCTGGGGCACATCACTGTTGCATGCAGATATGCGCTGCATGAAGGGTAGGCCGCACTGCACATCGATGCTTTCACAGAACACTGGTGGGTGTGATCCCCCCCTCTGCGGCTCAATTTTCTGTTGCTGCGGCGCTGTAAATGAATGAATGTCCCCCCCCCCCCTGCACTTGGCCCTTTCACGTGCACACAGCACCCTGGCCTGCCCTGTATCAGTCCCAGTGCAGGCGCTGTTGGCGCTACCCCTCCACGGACCCTGCCAGTGCGCACCCCTCGGCTTACGCACCACACACACATCACACACACACACGTCCACACTGCCCCCGCCCCCCTTACCCCCCGCAGGAGCTGTGGTCCCTGCTCAACCTGCTGCTGCCCGAGATTTTCGACGACAAGCAAATGTTTGCCGAGTGGTTTGGGCAGGCCATCGCATCCACACAGGTGGGCGGGGTGGCCTTCTGTGTGTGTGTGTGCGTGTGTGCGTGCGTGCGTGCGTGCGTGTGTGTGCGTGTGTGTGTGTGGTGTGCCTAGGTTGGGTGGGTGTCCCTGCAGGGGCAGGAAGGCGCAGAACATGTTGCAGAGTGGTTTGCGGAGGCCCCTGCAACCACACGGGTGGGAGGGGTGGCCTTCTGTGCTTGTGTGTTGTGCCTAGTGTGGATGTGTTGCAGGGGCAGGAAGTGGCAGGGGCAGGGGCCTTGTGGTGCATGTCTCGTCAACCTCCCAGGATTTGGTTCGTCCTGAAGTTGAATCCTGTTTCAGGGGTGTGAACAGCTGTAACGACTAGACTAGACTAGGGGCAGGAAGTGGGTTGGAGGGGGCAGGAAGGCAGGTAGGTATTCGTTGGCAGGGCTCCCTGTGTGTTTCAAATTTTGAGTGGGTGGCTGGCAGGCCAGACATGGAGTGTGTGTGTGGTGTGTGCGGTGTGTGGTTGGGCTGGAGGGGAAGGCGGATGCTGGTGCGGTTTGGGTGGGTGGACAGCAGGCGTAACAACATGTGTGCGGAGTGCGCACGCGCTGGCCACCCCGCCCCCTTCTGCCCCCCCACTTTGACCTGTGTCTGTTGCATTCGAAGGCGGGGTGGAGGCACGTCCCCTGCTGCCCCGTTTCAGGCCCACTTATTCCACTCCATGTCTCATCTCAAACTTTCAGTTTGAACCCTCCCTCGCAGCGTACGCGCACCTCCCCTGCTGCCCCCTCTCAGTCCGACCCATTCGCCTGCCTGCTTCATCTCGACGGTCTCATCTTGAACTTTATCTTTGCCTTGCACCCTCCTCCCTCGCAGGGTGGGGGCAACTCTGAGGCTGACTGGCTTGAGATGGAGAAGCGGGTGGTGGTGATCCATCGGCTTCACCAAATTCTGGAGCCCTTCATGCTGCGGCGGCAGGTGGGTGGTTTGCTGGTGGACAGGTTTCCTGTCGTGGCCAAGTCTTGCTCCTTCCCATGTGCCCCTGGTTCCCCTGTCTGCTGTGTGTGTGTGTGTGTGTGTGTGTGTGTGTGTGTGTGTGTGTGTGTGCAATGCCGCGCCTTCTGTATGCCATGCCTGCCCTCACGCACCCCATGTCCACCACAGGCCGAGGAAGTGGAGAACATGCTTCCCCCCAGTCTTGTACTTACTTTCTACTCCGTGATCCTCACCACTCTGTGCTTCCCCCAAAGGTGCCTGTGGTGATCAAGCCTCGCTCCTTTGCACTGGCCATTCGACGCCTCATCCCTTCTTTTCCCGCCTCCTCAGGTTGAGGATGTGGAGAGCAAGCTGCCCCCCAAGGTCCCCGTGGTGGTCAAGGTGGCCATGTCTCCCTACCAGTCGACCATCTACCAGTGGATCAAGGCGTCGGGTGAGCGGGTGGGCAGCAGAGTGCCCAAAACACCCGCCCCGCGTGCCGCTGCTGCTTGCACCCGTGCTGCCTTGCCCTGCCTTGCCCTGGGCCATCCGCCCCGCCCGCTGCTGCCGCACGCCCCTGCCCCTTGCACTGCCTCGCCCTCGCTCACCCGCCCCGCATGCCGGTGCTGTGCACCCCTGACCTGACCTTTTACCTCTACCTGCACACCCCTGCCCGTTGCGTGTGGCTGCAGGCACTCTGCGCCTGGACCCCACCGCCCCCTTCCAGGGCAAGTTCCGGCGGGAGTATGCCAGCCTGAACAACAAGTGCATGGAGCTGCGCAAGGTGGGTCAATTAGTGGCGTGTTTCTGACGTTTAATTGTTTTTTTTTGTCATTCAAAATTGTGGGATTGCCGGGGCCTGAACAACAAGTGCATGGAGCTGCGCAAGGTGGGCTCAAAGTTTCATGATGTTTTGTGTATCTTGTTTAGTGCATACGGCATGTGGAATGACGAGACCTCAGCAGTGCATTAGGGCGGGAACATGCCAGCTCGCCAACAAGCGCATGTAGCTGCGCAAGGTGGGGTGAAGTGGCGTGCGTTTCTGACATTTGATGAGTGTATGCTTATAGATTGTGGGGTTGCCGGGGCCTCAACAACAAGGTTGTGGAGCTGCGCAAGGTGGGCTTGCCTAACGTGCTTTGCATGTATTGCCCAATGCATGCGGGGAGTCCTGTATTGGGAGGTGAGATGTGCCAGCCTGAACAACAAGTGCATGGAGCTGCACAAGGTTGGCTTGGTTGACCTGTTTCCATGCGATCAAACATCTCGTGTCACTTTCACATCCCCTGAGAGAGGGTTTGAGTTCAAGGAGAACCAAAGAGTGATAGTGTGACGATGCATGTACCGCCCTCCCCTCCCCTGCCCCGCCCCGCCTTGCTCCGCCTCGCCCCTCCCAGGTGTGCAACCACCCCATGCTGAGCTACCCTCCCGAGACGTGGGAGGTGGGGTCGGCCATTATTCGGCAGTGCGGGAAGATGCTGGTGCTGGACCGGCTGCTGGTCAAGATGAGGCTGAGCGGGCACAGGTGCGGTCAACAGCAAGGTTGGGGGAGAAGGAGAGGCAGAGGGGAGGGCAGCATGACTCTGACAATTGGCAGGCTGCTGGTCAAGGTGAAGCTGAGCGGGCACAGGTGCGGTCAACGGCAAGGTTGGGGGAGAGCGCGAGACAATAGGGAGCGCCTCAGGATGCTGGTCTTAGGTCGACTGCGGTTGTGGAGAGGTTGAGCGTGCAAGTGACTTGGCAAAGTGCGCTCGGCACCAAGGCGCACCCATCAAACCTGCCCCGTGCCCCCTCATCTTTCAATCACGCCTGCAGGGTGCTGCTGTGCTCCACCATGGCCCCAAGCTCACCAGACCTGCCCCGTGCCCCCTCACCTTCCCCGTGCCCCCTCATCTTCCAATCACGCCTGCAGGGTGCTGCTGTTCTCCACCATGACCAAGCTGCTGGACCTGCTGGAGGTGTACCTGCGGTGGAGGGAGCTGCCAGAGGTACGTCCTGACCCATGTACTGTTCTACAAAGAGAACTATTGCACTACAAAGAACTATTGCACCATAAGAGGGCACCAAGCGGGGTGGGGTGTTCTTTCGTTATGGACCTTCTAGAGGTATGCTCGGTACCGGCCAGTGCGCGTGATGTACTGCCAAGTCTATCGGTCCATCACAAATGTGGTGCCGTGGATGGGGTGTACCTGATTTAGAAGCAGCAGGTCTCAGAGGGGAGGCGTCCCGTTGACAAGTAATATTGTAGTGTAAGACAAATACACAAGTACACTGGGACATGGGTTCCAGTGTGATGGCATGCTGGGTGGCTGCACCTCTCAAGACGCTGCTGCCCCCCTGTCCCCTCCCTGTCTCCCACGTCCCGCAGGACCAGGGCGGCGGTACCATGCAGTACCTGCGCATTGACGGCAGCACCAGCCTGGAGGACAGGTGCGACTTGCACTGGCTACTGTGCACGACAATGCCCGTGGCTTGTGATTTCTAACTTCTTTCAGCCACACGCTTCCCCTGCCTTGTCCAAAATCTCTGGCCGTGCTGCTCCCCTTTGCCGTGCTGTTCATTAAAGTGCGACGTCCCCTTTCCTCTGTGCAGGGAGAGCGCCATCCAGAAGTTCAATGCCAAGGACTCCGAGGCATTCATCTTCCTCCTGTCCATCAGGTGCGGCTGGTTTGTGTGTGTGTGTGTTTGTTTGTTTGTTTGTTTGTTTGTTTGTTTGTTTGTTTGTTTGTTTGTTTGTTTGTTTGTTTGTTTGTTTGTTTGTTTGTTTGTTTATCAATTGTATAACTGGTAACTGTCTTTCTGTCTGTTTTTGATTGGGCAACGTTTTGAGATCCGAGAATGGCCAAGCACTCTCAGGCATTCGTCTTCTTGCTGTCTGCCAGCTGATAGGGCGTGTACGAAGTGCCTGCTGAGGGCTGCTGGCACACATCACACCCTGCTGCCCAACCTGAGCCTACCCTAACCCAACCATGGCGATCCATCACTCCCTGCTGAGGGCTGCTGGCACACATCACCCTGCTGCCCAACCCGAGCCTATCCTAACCCAAGCATGTCGAACACTCCGTGCAGGGCCGCCGGGCTTGGCTTGGCTTGACCCAGCAGCTAAAGCCAAGCGCCTTGACCCCAACCCAACCCAACCAGCCAGTCTAAGCCTGACCTAACCTGTTGATCAATTCATATGTGTTGTCTCGCTGCAGGGCCGCCGGGCGCGGCCTGAACCTGCAGTCCTCGGACACAGTAGTCATCTACGATCCCGACCCCAACCCAAAGAACGAGGAGCAGGCCATTGCCCGGTAAGCCGCATCGCTGCTGTTTGATTCGGGCTGGCTTGACCGCACCGCTCTTGTTTGATTCGGGCTGGCTTGACTTATGTTTGATGGCGATACCACATCTGCCGCTCCGCAGGGGGTAGGGGCAGGCAGGCAGGGGAGTGCTTGGCATCCTGTGCGGGGGTGGGGGGTGCTGGGCCAGAGACGCGATTTCTCGGCTTGCTGTCGGTTCGATTCCTGCCCACTTCTGGCAAGCTGGCAGCCACCCTCCCTCTCCGCCCTCCTCCCCGTCCGCAGCTCCCACCGCATTGGGCAGACCAAGGAGGTGCGGGTGATTCACTTGGAGGCAGTGGCAGGTGGGTGGGTGAGGGTGCAAAGGTCAAGGTTGGGGTGGGGTGGCGGTGGGTGCACTCCAATCAATCAAGTACATTTGAAGTCCAGGGAAAGGTCTCATGGGACAGCGGCACAGCAATGCACCTGCAGATTGTGGCGTGATGGCGTTGGCCAGGGGGCCCGGGCTGGCGTGCATTTCGAGGCAACTAGGAGAGGGGAGGAGGAGAGGAGGGGAGGGGATGAGTTGGAGACGTGTGCCTTTTCGTCTCCCTTCGTTTCCCAGCCGGCCTGCCCGCGCTCCCGAGCCTGCCTGCCTGCCTGGCGCGCCTGGGCATTGTGCAAGCCACAGCGGAGATCCCGATGCTCTATTCTCCACTGTCAAGCTCGCTGCCCCGCCCCTCCTGCCTCTGCAGATGCGGCGCGCAACGCCCCGCCCCCCACCGCGGCGGCGGCAGAGGCGGTGGCTGCCGGCAAGGTGAGCTTGGATAACGATTGAAGATTCATCAATGTCTTGTGTTGCATTACTGCTGTGGTGATTGAATCGAGTATGAGCTGCTGCGGCGCACCCCCGTGCCGCTCACTATGATGCCCTGCGCAAGAAGGGTAACTGCAGGTCTCCTTTTGTCTGCAAATTCATGTTGAATGCACCAACGAAGCCCTGCACTGCTTCTCGAAGTGCCTTGCAATTCTCTTGCATTTCCTAGCCAAGTTTTTCACTTGTTCTTATGCTGTCCTTGTTCAAGTGCTGTTCGCTGACGCAACTGATTCAATCAACGAGCCAGACACCACATTCATTCACAGGTCCCTGACTTGTTCATTTCCTCTTTCTTTCTGCCCCTTGTTCAGGTGCTGTATGCCGACTCGATCGAGAGCCTGGTGCGCAACGAAATCCAGCGCACCAAAATCGAGATGGCCAACGAAGTGATTGATGCGGGGCGGTTTGACCAGCGCACCTCCATGGAGGAACGCAAGCAGACGCTGGAGACGCTGCTGCAGGTGGGCTGGGCTGGTCAAATGGGCTGTCTGTGTGTGTGCCTTTGTACAACGGGGATCTGGGTAACTGGAGACGCTGCTGCAGGCGCGGGAGCTGTACACGTGTACCTGTGGATCGTGGGATCTGGATCTGGATCTTGGGAAAGGAGGGGGCGCCCCTTGCAGGGGAGCCACCCAGTTCAGTTCACAAGGCATTTGAATCTGGGGCAGCATCGCTCCCTGGCTGCTCCCTACCACGCATGCCAACCCCCTCTCGACACGCACTGGCCCCTGCCCCGGGCTCTAAATGCGGTGCATACGACATTTTCTCTCAAACAACACAATTTTCGGTGTTCTGTTCCCCCCCCCCCCCCCCCCTGCAGGACGAGGACCGCCAGAAGCGGGCTCAGAACACGATTGCCACCTGGAGCGAGCTGAACAAGGAGTGGGCACGCTCACGTGAGTGTGTGCGCGTGCGTGTGTGCGCGTGTGCGCATGCATGTGTGCGCGTGTGTCTCTCTCTGTTCTTGGTCCTGCATGCCCACCTGCGCACTCCTTCCCCCCCGTCCTGCGGCTGACGACTGGCGACATTTATTCATTTAAGCTGATTCTGTTCGTGAACTCCAGTCTCCCTCCCCGTCCTGCAGCTGACACCGTGCTGTATAACTATTCATAACCTCCAAGTTCTGAACCGTGTAAACATTCCAAACCCCTGTCCTGCAGCTGAGGAGCTGGTCATGTTTGAGAAGCTGGACCGAGAGTTCCCGGTAAGACGCTGAGCTGGCAGCAGCCTGTGCTGAGCTGGCGGCCCGCTGAGCTGGCGGCAGCCCCGCTTACATTGGTGCACCCGGCGGCAGTCGGGAGCCTCCCAGCTGACCGCTCCCAACCTGCATCTGCCTGCCCAGCCGCCTGTCCCAACACCTTTCCCCTCCCTGCCATCCCTCCCATGTTTCCTCAAAGCCCGCCCTGCTTCGTTGTGGTTTTGACCCCTAACCCTAAACCATACACCCTAAATCTATTACAATGTATCACACTCTGCAGTGGTTTGAGCCCACCAGCCTGCGGGAGGTGCCCCCCTGGCTGCGGTGGGGCCCACAAGACCTGCCCAACGCCCAGGCCCTCAGCAGCAAGCACACGCCCGACAAGGCGGCAGGTAGGCACAGGCGGACGGGCGGGTGGCAGGTGTGCAGGCGCTGACGGGGCGCTGACGAGGCGCTGACGGGGCGCTGATGAGGCGCTGATGGGGCGCTGACGAGGTGCTGACGGGGCGCTGACGAGGCGGTGCGGCAGGTGGAGAAGCAGCAGGCCGCGCAAATGGTGGTGGCATGTCACACAACCGCCTGTCACTGCCCACGGCGCACCCACCCTCCCCCTGCTGTGCAGAGTATGCTGCCCTCACCGGCACGGTGCTGCACAACCACCACGCAGCGCCCACCCAGACCACGCGCCACCAGCTGGCGCAGCAGCAGCAGCATGAGCAGCAGCGGCAGCAGGAGGCGGCGCCGGGGTGGGGCGCCGCGCCGCCGCCGCGCCCGCCCTCCTACATGGCGCAGCCCGCGCCTTCAACAGTCACCGTCAACACTGTCAGCTCTCTAGGTACGCTACTCCAGTAGAACACATGATAACTCGTTGGGGACTGGGCCTCCCTTCGTTTATGGGATGTATGACGGGCGACAGTGAGTGATGGTCAGCTTGTTTGTCATCTGGTGCTGTGCCCGCCCTGCCGTGCCCGCTCACCTTCTTCCAAGGTGTCCATCCGCCTCCCTTGTGGCTCTTCCCTGCCTGGGCTGCCTGCTGGCCTGCCCCCTGACTGCTGGCCACGCTCCCAGCAGCCCTTTGCACTTCACGCCCTGGGGTGTTCCGTCATCAGCACCGGCCTGCTGTCAGCCCTGCACCGCCTGCACTTCACAGGGAGGGGGAGGGTGCCCGCTGCCCGCTCCCCTCAATGAGGCATCCAGCCGTGGCATGCGCGACCAAGATGCCTGCCTTTCCTGCCCTCGCGCCTGCTTACTTCATGTTTGGTTGTACTGCTTTGTCCTGCAGGTCAAGGGGAGGCGGATGAGGGGGAGGAGGTGACGTTTGGGGACGACTTGGAGGAGGAGGTGCTGGGTGAGTGGGGTGCAGCTGTTGCATTCTGGCCAATGTGTGCTGGGGATTTTCAGCAGCGGAGTCAAAGGTTATTCGGTAGGGGTGGAGGGACGACTTGGAGGAGGAGGTGCTGGGTGGGTGGGGTGCAGCTGGTTTACACACTTGTACTGCTCACGAGGCATGTTTGTTAAAAAGGTAACAGGTTGGGAGGAGGTGCTGGGTGAGTGTGGCCTTGGTTTCTCAGTTGTGTGTATCACCACGACTGAGAAGAGTCGTTTGGGGACGACTCGGGGGAGGAGGTCCCGCAATGGTATACACCTTGCGTACCGCATGGGCTGGCCCGCCTGCCTCCTTGCCATGCACTGCCAGGCTACCTTGGCTCGCCCGCCTGCCCTGCCTGCTGCGCCGGCTGTATGAGCCTGCTGCCCTCCCGGCGCTCACCCCGCCCTCTTCCTGCCCCGACCCTGACCCTGCCTGCAGAGCAAAACCTGATTACCGAGGAGACAGAATACTCCCAGGGTGGCCCCACCTCGGGCCTGCCTCGAGTGCCCTCCACAGCAGGCTACCCAGCGGCAGCGCGCGGCATGTCGCCCGCCCCCGCCGCTGCGGCGGGCGCC